>OZ038447.1:25697978-25852978 GCA_964036265.1 Daptonema setosum | reverse complement strand
CTACTCTAACCCCATAAAAAAGTTCATAGATGCCATAATGTCGATTATCCCTGGCATCTCCACTCATCATTCAGCTAATGCAACCGTATAAACTTGACTTCTCCCTTATAAAAAACCAACTCGGTAACGATCCGTAAGTGGGCGACTGTTGCTGTTGCATGAGATCACTGGACTGGCTGACGGGCATCATACCATAGGGCCCCGGGTACATGGGGTACAGGCCGGGCGCCCATGTGGAACTGTTGGGCAGCGTGCCGTACGGCCCGGGGAAGCCCATACCGGGCAGGTGTGGGGCGGCGGCGGCAGCAGCGGCCATCGCGGCTGCCGACGTCGTAGGAATGGCTGGGTTGGCTTGCTGGAAAAGTGGAATAACATGACCAATAGATAATGGTGGGATCGGTTTGATAGTATTCTAGTAAGATGTGTAAGATAACAGAGATTTTCAGATTTGGAGTCCCAATATTCTTAGTTTTTTTGTCACTGGAGCGATGTTCACTTGACGATCCCATGGTCATGTGCTGTGACTAACACTAGTTCAAACAGTGATCTAGAATACATACCTTTCCTCCAAGTTTAAGAGTGTTGTAATAGAATTATCAATCTGGGTGGTGGTTAGGAGATTGGTGGATCACTACTGTTCTAGGATGCCGAAATCCACGAAGTTAGACAATTTTAGCTACGAACTATCTTGCGGATTATCATACGGATCATCATACTGATCCTCAAATGGATTAAGTTTCAAGTTTCAAGTTTCATTGTGTTGTGTCATGACTATCTACATATTCGTATACAATTCATCATACCTGAGCTAATAGGGACGCACTGTCGGACGGATCGACACTGGAAGATGGTCGATCACCGGCCGATGTGACGGCCGCGGCGACGGCGCCGAGAGTGCTGGACAGATCGGAGGACGTCTTACGCTGAAAAAGAAACAATTATGATCGTAAAACGTAAAAGCAAGAATTCTTGAGATGTCAATGGACCGCAAATTCTATCGACCCGCATGTGTGATTATAGAATGGGAATTTCACTTGAAGCTGCATGATTTCAGTACATAAACGGATACGGGAATCATTTTTACGTTTACGCGTCAATAAACTATTAGGGTTTACACGCCATTAGACGATAATTTTCTAAAACAATTTGATGAAGTGTTTTTACGCAATCAAGTATCTAAGTAAAACATTTTTAGGCCTTTTTTGAAGCCAACAGGGCAAATCAACTTTAAGTGGAGTTAACTTACGTCTTTGCCGGGCGCCGGACTGGACAGTTTTTTCGTCTTTGACGTCGACGGTACGGCGGGTGATGTGGATCGGCTTTTATTGGCCAAGCCGCGAGCCATCAGCCGATCTACGGCATCGTCGCTGACGACCTCATCGTCCTCGTCCTCTCGGTCTTCGTTGATCGTGTGCTGGTCGGCTGAAGTAAAAGGCCAAGTAAAAAAATTATTAAGTGGCGTTTCGCCCGTCTTAGTACGAAGGCTAAATGTTGTTACTACTATTATCTACTTTTATGTTTAGATTCGCGGCAGCCACTGCCCCACAGGCTCCATCATGAAGCAACAAATCTTCACGAGCATGAACAAAAACACGGAAGGAAGGTATCAGAATGTTTTCTTCTGTTTTTATTGCTTCACTCCCTTCGAAGCTTCTAATTCACATGATATAATAATGCAACGCCGTGCTTACGACGTGAAACCAACGTCTTCGTCCATAAAGCCCAGAGGAACTGCCCGAGTTGGAGGCGGTCTCCTGTTGGGTGGCCTCCTGCATCTGCTGCTGCGTGACCTTGTGGCACACTTCGAACGCCTGGCCGACGGTTCGGACGACCCGCATCGCTTGCGACTGAAACATGATGATGATACCAATGATTGATTTTAATTGAATTATTTGATTTTAGTTCATTTTATCTGGTTTTTATTGATTTTAAAAACAGTGAATTTATTTTTTACTTGTAACATTGACGATGATGAAGACACCTTTTTATGTGGTATCAATTCAGTTTTTTACAATATAGTTATGTGGCATTCTAAACAATTTTATAGTGCCCCCAGTTGTAGCAGGTGTTCTTCAATTAACGAAAAAAACATGCGTATTCATCGAAAAACAAAACTACTCTAGAAAATTTAAGTAAATAAGCCTCGCTTAGATAATTTCAACCCGAATGACAACAACGCCTCAACAATTTTGGCGTCATTAATACTCTAATTTACAGTAGCCATATTGTTAGGACTCTTTCCGATCAAATAGCAAAAAAAAAATTTTTTTTCAATAAACACACATTAGCATGTATATCGATAACAATTTTAAGAATTTACTAGTCGCGTTTTCTCGCTTGATTTAAGAGTAGCAACCATTGTTTGAGACTGCGAGTCAAACTCAATCAACTCGGACATTAATTTGATAAACCATGATCATATTCGTATACACGTCTCTTTTTTCACATAAAATTTAGATATGCGAAATTCGTGCGATTTTCTGAGACATCATTATAAGCGTTGCGTAGAAACCCAAACGTCACAGAATATTCTTGCATGTGGTACCGATAGCAACATTATTATAATGTAGATCTCATTCATCCGACTTCATTTCTCAAATTATGAATTATCTTATCCTTTTAAAAATCATCACTCCGTGGAAAATTTCGATTCCGTTATAGGTAGTTAATCAGTATGATGCCGTGATGGAAAGAAAAATATGCAACCCTGTTTGAATCACTCGAAACACATTGGTTCCAACCCTATTATCCCACCAATTTTGAAACTTATGGCTGGTACACTCCTATCTCTATTTCATATGACAACCTCCGTACGTGCTGGCACACAATGTGACACATCTCTGATCCAGAATCAGATAGCCACCGAGCTGTCTCCAAAGAACTTCAACTTCAATAATCACGATCAATATTCGATCTCACATACCGCCCATTCATCATGGCTTTCCACAAACAAAGAAATGGCAGTTAGTTAGGCAAGACCCACAAAACATATCTGATCCCACA
This sequence comes from Daptonema setosum, assembly GCA_964036265.1. Classification (NCBI taxonomy): domain Eukaryota; kingdom Metazoa; phylum Nematoda; class Chromadorea; order Monhysterida; family Xyalidae; genus Daptonema; species Daptonema setosum. The sequence continues at coordinate 25,849,975 of OZ038447.1, read as the reverse complement.
CATAAATAACCTATTTAGACTATCCTCCAATCGCACAGTCAAAACAACGACCAAAACGATATCAATAACATATGCGTCAAAAAAACTACAATGAAGGACCCACAAAAAATATTTAGTTCCAACCATAACTGATCCCACTATTCTTCAATCGCACAGTCAAAACAACGACCAGAACAATTTCAATAACATGTTCGTCAAAAAGTTGACATTGTACACACATACCCGATCAACCAGATTCAACCTCATTCATCATCACCCTCAGTCGGGTGACCAACTATTATGGCCGTAGCCGCCGACATAGCGAAATCGATCATCGGTGCGCCGATTTATTGTTTCTTGTTTGTCCCTCTAACGTCCGGTTTCCCCGAACGATCAGCCACAATGTCGGGCAGCCTCTTCGCCAACTTATAAAATGGGCACAATCAAAATACTCTTTCGAAACCAAAAAAAATAACGCAAGTTGGGAATCAGATGGACTGATTCGCTCATTCGACGTCAAATCATTGGCAACAACGTCAGAAATGAACAACAAGCCGAATGCCTAGACGGATTTCGGGTGCCCGCTCATCGAGGTAAGGTAAGCGTACCAGGTTACGTTCACGCCGTGAATCGTCCCGGACCTGGTTCAAAATACACAAACACACACGACGTCGAAACGACGACCAATTATGAGTGCGGTTTGGACGAGTGAGGTGCGTTTTGACAAGTTTTCACAGCGGTTGTTGTCGTTAGTGAACAATGACGTCGTGAAGCAAATCAGTTGGCCAGTGGAGTGTGAATTCGTTATACACCCGACCAAATTCACATTTATCTGCGGCATTTGAATGCTCTGGCACAATAACGAGTGCCGCTCGTTAAATGGGGGGAAGTTAACCGCACAGAGGTAGTACGAGAGTCTAGAGAGACAGCGCGGTAAATAAACAGGCTTTGGTGAGCCAAGAATAGCATTGTTTTGGACTCAGTCCACTCGAACCACATAATAAAATAGATCACTTTAAAAATGTTGTTTAGTGACGAACATCACCGGTTTAACATTCAACACGTTTTAAAGAGTAAACTCTCAATGCGTATATGAAAAACATGACATAAAAAATATTAGTACTCACTGAATACAACAAAACGTTACCTGAATCGGCAACAGAAAACTAACTATGTGAATCTATCTACGTAACAAATATGGACATGTGCTAGTGAAAAACCGATTGTGTAACCCGCTAAGAAATAGTTTTTACAACTCGCTGAACACTGTGTCACTGTACTCGTGAGTCAGTAAGGACAGTAAGGACAACAATGGAAGAACTTTCAGCAGCACACTGATAAACTTCTGTATACTTTAAACTGCACACTCATATAGCATTGTCATGTAGCATTCAGCGAGTTAAATATAAAACTTTTCTTTTATCGAGTACAACACATTCGGCTTCAAAAATTTTCTCTACGGTGAGCGGGCTGAAAGCGTAAACGTACGTTTACCTCGAGGTCCGGCTCTTCATCAAGGGATGACGAAAACGGCGCCGCCGGACCCCATCGAACAAATTTCGGCCGCGTGGCCGCATCCGTTGACGTGGATGGCTTGGCCATCAGCCGCAAATAATAGAATCGTGACGCGTCCGTGCTCATGATGGCTGCGTCACTCAGATGTGCAATTCAGTAGCCGATATGAACTACGTCGATGTCATTGTCGGATATCGTTGACGCAGCGTAACTCCATAAGACTATGCCGATTAAAAGCCGGCTAGTAGTGAATGTTGAAGATGAGCCGTATTAGATGATGCAGTGAATTGCTGACACACGATGGATGGATATGGAATTTGTTGAGTTGTTGGAAATAAAATTTGTGTGGCGAGTTGACGATGTGCGAGAAATGAACACGGAAATTATCAGGATCGTCGTCGGGCACACCAATTTGTCGAGAGATAGTGTTGAATGGTGTTGGAAGGATTTTGTCGTTAATCGTTTTTATTTTCACGTTGCGGAAAAAAGGCTGCATGTGCCGTGCGTTGAGAAGAAAAATATACAACACAAGCACGCGGCGTGAAAACTGCAACAATGATGACGCTCTGTTGCGTTTCGGTGATTATTGTTGCGTTGCGTTGTTGCCTAAGTGCCGACACAGAAAATGGTAGTTTGCAACTTAACGATACGTCGTCGAAGTTGGTGTGTTCAACGCCAATAATGTTAAGTGTCGAGCAATGACATCACACGTATTACATGTTCTTGAACGATTATGCGAGTAATGTTGGCCAATGCAGTCGTGAAACCGTAATCGCTTCTGCTGCAATGTAGCTGCTGCCACCACCGTCCGATAAGTCATAATATCATTTTATTGACCGTTTACATCGCCGCATTGCTGCATTCGATGGAACGCTCCATTAAAGGTCGCCATATTCTTGATGTGCGGTGGTGGTTGCTGGGCAGGCGCGGAGGAGGAAGCATTCAACACTGAGTTGGAAAAACTGAAAAGCTGCGAAAGTTGTTGCAGTTGCGGGGCAAAAGCAACACAATCTTTGGTTGCGCCGAAGCGCGCAACACACGATGGGGGCGCGCGCGCGCACACGAAACGTGGCAACAACGTACACGGCAACAGGCTCAATTATCGATATTGTTGGTGGTGACTAGTGGCACACATTCACCAAACTCTGAAGCCAGGCTGGCTAGCTGACCGAAGACTGGCTGGCTGGCGACGCGACGACAATTTCTAATGAGTTGCCGATGTGCCATCTTCAGTGTGCGGCTTTGTATATGGGAGGGGCGAGTCCCCGAAAATGCAAAGTAGTTAAGCGGTGTGCACATCCTGCCCCCCCCTAGCGTGTATACATTGCACGCGGCTGTGTGCAACGTGGCGCTACGGACGACGGGCGCTGCTTGCATGGTGTAAAGTTGCATATGTATCTGTGACTGAGGAAAAGGAGCGCTTTTTGGCCGGCGCGATACGTGCGTACGTTGGGACCGACTAAATATCTGATGCAGTCAACCGGGGAAAATCTTATATACTTGGTCAAGACTATAGACCCGGTAGCCAATAAACAATGTTTGTACTGAAAACCAATATGAGTGATTAATGATTATTTATGATTGATCAGGTGTCGCACGCTGCTTGGCGCCACACTAGTTTCAGCGTCGTGTAATTTGTTATGAAAGCTAACAATTCAGTAGGTCGACAGCGATAATACAAGTTTTGCTCCAGTTCCGTGAACTTTATCTACAGAGTTCAGTAATCTCATCTCAAATGACTATCACAAATGCATGCATATCACAAATGCATATCATGAATGCATATCACAAAATTGCTAATCGTTCAATGTTATAAATAACTGACTCAGTTTGGCTTGTAATTAATACTTTTTAGAGTGTCGTACTATCGACAGGTGTCGAGAGCGGAATGAAAGTGAACTTATGTTTTTGATAATCAAACAGATTGGTCCTTTGTTATTATCTACAATAAAGTGAGAAACAAAGTTTATGGTAAAAATCTCAGCAATCGGCGACAACTCATCTCCGTTATAAAATTATTTCCTGCCGCGTTTCATCGTCAAGTTTCACTGACGTCTCAACGGTTCGTTCAACGTTTTACATCAGCGATTGAATACATTGCCAAATCAGCACAAAAATGTAGTCCCAATATTCTCGAATTGAGTTCATGTTGAGGGAGGCAAAGTCAAAATACCCAAAATCGGTTCGATTTCCATAACAGATGGATTAGGAAGAGAACTAATCCGCCATCGGCTCAACGCGTGAAGTAGTGCCCACAAACTTAAACGTTGAACGTGATGAAATGACGCGTTGACGAAATGTGTTGTGTTTGGCTGACGCTTCGGATGCTCTCGTTTGACCATTTCAGCGTTTGGAGGAGGGGACAACCAACGTGTCGTCTTTGTTTCGCCGGTGGCGCCCTACTTGATGTTCCGCAATTCAGATCGGAAGCGAACGAGTGAAATCGACATAATTTGGCCCCGTTCATGCATATTGATGAAACTAATTATTTCAACACCATTTTTAATTCTTGATACTTCGAAACTCAAAGTTTTCGCTAAAATGCCTTTAAATTTGCCAGTATCTTCTTTTTCGATGCGCTGTTGCCCGTCTAACTATGGCTGAACACAACAGTTACCACTAGACTGCCGCCTGGCGACCGGGCTGGCCAGCTATGATCTGGGGACTTCCTTCATTATTTTAGAATACTAAGATAGTTTAAGTGCCATATGCTAAAATCGGCAGGAAATCTCTCTAAGTATTTTCCTCGGATCTTTGAAGTTTGTGATTAATATCGATAAATATAACTTATAAATTGGAAAGAAACCAAAGAAGACATAGAGATCGCAAGAGCCTAGGCTACTGGGCAATACTCCATGGACAAAAGGAGTAATACATATATTAAATAGATTTTCAAATCAAGACACACAAGAAATCTTAATGTGACTATTTCTAACTATGTAACTACGATACATACAACCTGACGTAGGTGGTATCAGCAAACAAAATACAAATATCGCGAGGTACATAGTATGATGAAACTTATACCATAAACCATGTCAGACATTTAAGAATGATAATATTTATCAGGTTCAGGGAAGTAAGCAATTGAAATCAATGTCTCACCTGTTTTGAGCATTTGAAAACGTTACACTTGAACGTATTGGAGGCACCATCTCTGGCTATGTAGCTGAAGATTTGCAGGTCCTGTGAATCGTGTGAGACATAGAATACCCTGAAAACATACTTGTGTTGGTATGGTTTTCGGATCATCAGATTCATACAGTACAAACTGAAACTAGCATGCTGATGTTCGTTAAATTTAGGTACAGTTCTCAAATTTTCTCTGCCTCAAGTCAGATTATTGTGTTTTAAATAAATCAGAAGTCAGATAAACTTGAAATGAATGTGCTTCACTATGTATTAAATGGTTTAGAGATTAGGTTTCTTGGATTGAGTAGCCAACTCACCTGTAGATTGGATGGAACATGACCAGTCGTTCGGACTCGTCCCACTGCCACTTCTCCTTTTTCTGAAACATAAATAACTTGGTTGAAATTGAAAACTTTTGCACATTATGATCGCAATTGACAGTTATGGATGGTTTGTTTATCATGGACGCAAAATTCCGAACCCCAGAAATTTTCCAAGAATTTTCTCCAACACGAACTTTTTGCGTGCTTACTAAAATGGGTGCCACTGAAATATCACCGCTGCTTGGGCCTAACGTGTTTGTCCTCACTCCCGGTCGGACAAGCCAGTCTCACGATAGGTCATCGGGGGTTAACGGACAGTAAAACTTCACACGGAGTATGTTGTGGCGACATAAAATTTTGGCGAAATTCGAAGAAAACTTAGTTTGGAAATTCGCATCATGGATTTAAATGTTGATGTTTGGTGTAAGATTCAGGAGTTTCAGGTTCGTTTTAGCGAATGCATAGCTAAAGTATACTGCACCATACTCAACTGTTTCATCATACCTTTGACTTTTTATCAGCCAAGACAACTTTGACACCGTCGACCGAAATCGAAATGTCCACCTTCTTCTTCTTGATACCGCGAGCTTTGAACTCGTACTGAAATAACATGAAATACAAAGAACTGTAAAGATTACAAGACTTGGATATAGAAATCCTGATCCACTATGTCATGTTATCTGTTTGATTATTAGACAGAGAATGTTTTTATTCAGCAGTTTTCAATTTGGAAATAAATCTAATGGGTGTGCATAACCTAATATTTTAATTAGAGAGTGAAAACTATCAGATTGTCAGACTGTCAAACTGTCAATTGGTTTGTACGATATGCTAACGTTAACTGTAAAAAACTTCCTAAACAATTGAATGCGGTTGACTGAAGAAAATCCATCAAGTGAAACGACAAGAACCGTTAGCTATCACGGTCAAACTATCAAAACAGTTACGGTTACTCACTCGGACTCGGCGCATGGCGGCCACGATTTCAATACGACTCGTTGGCCGCGGGATCTCCATACTGCCGATGTACTGAAAGACAAACACATTTAGTTACTACTGTATCTACTTACTGACTGACTGACTGACTGACTGACTGACTGACTGACTGACTCACTGACTGACTGACTGACTGACTCACTCACTCACTAACTCACTAACTCACTCACTCACTCACTCACTCACTCACTCACTCACTCACTCACTCACTCACTCACTCACTCACTCACTAACTCACTCACTCACTCACTCTCTCACTCACTCACTCACTCACTCACTCACTCACTCACTCACTCACTCACTCACTCACTCACTCACTCACTCACTCACTCACTCACTCACTCACTCACTCACTCACTCACTCACTCACTCACTCACTCACTCACTCACTCACTCACTCACTCACTCACTCACTCACTCACTCACTCACTCACTCACTCACTCACTCACTCACTCACTCACTCACTCACTCACTCACTCACTCACTCACTCACACACTCACTCACTCACTCACTCACTCACTCACTCACTCACTCACTCACTCACTCACTCACTCACTCACTCACTCACTCACTCACTCACTCACTCACTCACTCACTCACTCACTCACTCACTCACTCACTCACTCACTCACTCACTCACTCACTCACTCACTCACTCAAGCACTCACGCACTCACTCACTCATTCACTCACTCACTCACTCACTCACTCACTCACTCACTCACTCACTCACTCACTCACTCACTCACTCACTCACTCACTCACTCACTCACTCACTCACTCACTCACTCACTCACTCACTCACTCACTCACTCACTCACTCACTCACTCACTCACTCACTCACTCACTCACTCACTCACTCACTCACTCACTCACTCACTCACTCACTCACTCACTCACTCACTCACTCACTCACTCACTCACTCACTCACTCACTCACTCACTCACTCACTCACTCACTCACTCACTCACTCACTCACTCACTCACTCACTCACTCACTCACTCACTCACTCACTCACTCACTCACTCACTCACTCACTCACTCACTCCCTCACTCACTCACTCACTCACTCACTCACTCACTCACTCACTCACTCACTCACTCACTCACTCACTCACTCACTCACTCACTCACTCACTCACTCACTCACTCACTCACTCACTCACTCACTCACTCACTCACTCACTCACTCACTCACTCACTCACTCACTCACTCACTCACTCACTCACTCACTCACTCACTCACTCACTCACTCACTCACTCACTCACTCACTCACTCACTCACTCACTCACTCACTCACTCACTCACTCACTCACTCACTCACTCACTCACTCACTCACTCACTCACTCACTCACTCACTCACTCACTCACTCACTCACTCACTCACTCACTCACTCACTCACTCACTCACTCACTCACTCACTCACTCACTCACTCACTCACTCACTCACTCACTTATTCAGTCACTCACTCACTCACTCACTCACTCACTCACTCACTCACTCACTCACTCACTCACTCACCTACTCACTCACTCACTCACTCACTCACTCACTCACTCACTCACTCACTCACTCACTCACTCACCCACTTACTCACTCACTCACTCACTCACTCACTCACTCACTCACTCACTCACTTACTCACTCATTCACTCACTCACTCACTCACTCATTCACTCACTCACTCACTTTGGCTTGAAAGTGGATGCCGTGTTGGAATGCGAGCTCGTTGTGGAGTGGCACACGTGTGTCATACAGGTCATCGGTGATTATATCGTACTCGCCGTGTTTGCGTCGGTTGCGGCCGAGCGGCATTTTTCATCAAGCGAACCCAATACCGGACGACCACCGGGTGTTGCGACCCGGGCCGTGCGATCGACGACCACCAGCACCGGCACCTTGTCCACGTCGTCGTCAGACACCCACCACCACCGGCTGGCTAATCTAGAAGAGTCATGGATGATGGAATTTGAAACTTTTCGGTCAGAAAAACAATTGTTACAGTATGGTACGGGGATAGTTACTAGACTAAAATGGAAAGAAACATTACTTTCGGCAGATTCGTGACTTCGCGATCAAACAGTGTCGGGTATTTTCAAGAAAACTTAAAGTAATGTTCGGAAGAATGTGAACGAAAATAGCCGGAAATACGAAAAACAATAAAAAACTGATCTGAATTTTCATATTAGTATTGAAGCCACCAACCACTGACGCCTCGTCTCTATCGATGGACGCCCACCCGAATGACGCATGTGGGTCGTTGCATTGAAGATCAGTGCAAGTTGGGCGTCCGGGTCTTTGAAGTGCAATAACTTGAGCGACGCTTTGGTGTTGCGAAAATTATTATTATTTTTTTACAATATTTATACGTGATTCAGAATGACTCACATATTAAAGTATAATTCTCGTCATTGTATTGCCAATGTTCTTTTTTGTACAAAAGATCGGTAACCTCGGGTGTAATGATTTTGTCTGAAAAAAAAACAAATTCATAGCTACATTCGTGACATTCAATCAAAAAATTTTATCATCAAGTTCATCATGGGTGAATTGAGAACGATCATATTGCAAATAGCTTCAATGAAAGAACTCTTGACAATATCACTTTTCAGAACGTTTTAATGAATTTTGTTTTAAACAGTTACTTTTCGATGTTCAATGACAGTCTGTCAGTGAGTAATATTTTATAATATTACCGTTATCTACCGAATCTCTAATAAAACCCACAAACAAACAACTGTAACTGCATGCAATAAGTGTCTTACAATGACCACTCTGTTTACATAAGGGTTATGCAAACCTCGAACTGCTTGACGGAGTTCATCTGAGTTTGTTATTACATGACAGCGACAAGAATGAAAACATCTATTCAACTTTTGAATAAAGAAACGGAAAGAACACGGTTCGTGCTGTCACGCCCGACTCTGGTCGACAACCCTAACTCAAAGTGAATGGCTCTTCACTGTTATCGAGGGGGCAGAGCAGCGAGCTTCAATCGAGAATCTACCAGTCCATTTCATACTTTGATGTCTGGTTAATAGTCAATATTCAGAAATATTGCAACATTCTACAACAAAAATCAACGATACTAAGCTGTAACCACTTTTCAATGCGATATATTAGTTTCCTATTGAGCGTACCACACTCACAGGACACCCGAAGTATGCCGTTTACATGTATCCATGTTACATAGAACGGGGAGGGGCGAAGAGCTGTGACGACGTCTGTGGTGAGGGGTCGTCGAACTGAAGCAATAGTTTTGGGCGCCCTACCGCAGAAACATGGGGGTCAAGCAGGGGGAACCGTTGACCTCTGGGGACTACGGGCGCAATCGACCATGGACAACGGTTAGTGGGTTTTTCCAGCGTACAGTGCAACAAGTTCGGTGACGAACTGGCATGTCGTCGCGATATTATACAAATGGATACGATGAGCGCGCAACAAAGTGGTGATGCAAAATATAGAGATGTGGATATGATATGGATGATGATGAAACCATGAAGAAATCATGTCTAAATTATAGTGTACAATGATTATGGCGAAGGAACATGTAGAGTTGATGAATGCGAGGAGACGCATATTTCCAAAACCCAGTAATTTTCCTAGAATTTTTCCTATTCACGAAATTTTATGAGGTGGGTGACCACTGAAATACCACCGCTGCGCGGGCCTAACGCGCTTGTCCTCGCTCCCGCTCGGACAAGCCAGCCTTACGATAGGTAATCGGGGGTTAAAGGACAGTAAAACTTCATATGGAATATATTTTTGGTGAATTTTTTGTTTGGCATTTAGTTAAAATTCTAGAAAAATTACTGGGTTTTGTAATTTTGCCGAGGAGACACTGAATAGATGATGACATCATGTATAGATTTGAAGTTTGACATTTATTATGAAATTTACATAGTAGTTTATGTACGCACGACTTTAACGCCATCCCTTTTTTTTTTTTTTTTTTTTTTTTTTTTTACTTGGACTTCTTCATTAACTGAAGCCATAAGGCACACTAATACCATATCAGAATGGTGTTTTCGTATCCCTGACTATTAATTAGCCTCTTGAGGTTTCACAATAAATCATACTTCTGATAAATTATCCAACATTTTTTACTTTTCCACGTTCCTTGTCACTAACAAAAACCACAAATTCTGTGACGGTAATGAAGTTATGATCTTGCATCATAAATCAACTCACCACCGAATACAAACGAAAGTGGCATAGGAAAAGTGCTGCTGACTCACTCACTCACTCACTCATTCACTCACTCACTCACTCACTCACTCACTCACTCACTCACTCACTCACTCACTCACTCACTCACTCACTCACTCACTCACTCACTCACTCACTCACTCACTCACTCACTCACTCACTCACTCACTCACTCACTCACTCACTCACTCACTCACTCACTCACTCACTCACTCACTCACTCACTCACTCACTCACTCACTCACTCACTCACTCACTCACTCACTCACTCACTCACTCACTCACTCACTCACTCACTCACTCACTCACTCACTCACTCACTCACTCACTTTTCCACGTTCCTTGTCACTAACAAAAACCACAAATTCTGTGACGGTAATGAAGTTATGATCTTGCATCATAAATCAACTCACCACCGAACACAAACGAAAGTGGCATAGTAAAAGTGCTGATGTGCCGTGCTAACGGTGTCTGATGGTGTCATCATGATACAGCGATGAAGAGGCTTCAAGATTACGTTGACCGTAAACGACATCGGGCCGAGTCAAAGTCAAGTCAACCGTTACAAATTACTCTCAACTTGCTGTTGACACTCCGTTGGTGCAAACGGTATAGTGTATCAGAAATGTTTCCCCGGAGAGTTCGCGCGACGGATATACTAGTGGCAACCTTAAGGGTAAGCTTCTTGATAAGAATGTTCATGAATCTGTTTTAGGTTAATTGGACCGTTCTGGAGTTGAACGACATTATTTTCGAAGTTAGGTTTATATGAACCTCCTGGGAAATTATATAACATACAATGAACGTTACAAATACAACTTAGTTTAACAGTCACCAATTAACATCAGACCGATTAAACAATAACCGATCTGTTTATGCATGATTATGCGCACGGATCAGGCGGTCCATGAAGCTTCTTAGAAATGCAAATGTGCGCCACCGTGTGTGTCAAGGGTCCGCGTCTGTGTCGACTGATACTTTATTAAGAGAAGTGTTAGCCGGATGAATGGTGTGGTCATAGTGAGAGCCTATCTATGCTCAAACAAAGCTGTTTTAGATGATCGAGTATGACGGGGTTGTTTGGAACATCAGACATGATGGGTCTGATGAACAGGAATAAAATCGTGCAAGCATTGAGTGTAAACGCAATTTTCAGTTGATATAATGTGTTTCAGTTGGTGAGAAGCACAATTCGGTGGTATAAAACAGAATTCACGTAAACGGAACAACTTTCATGTTTCTGAAAATCCAGGGCAAAATGGATGTGAAAAAGCCAAAGTGGAGACCCGAACTATATCGAACAGTATGAGTGCCTCTGGATGGCACATACGCCACGGTTGGACCATTGGTCTAAATGAATGCATGAAAACTTTGGTGTAGGCCGTCTGCAGGGCTGGTGAAATTTCATTTCGGCCCGGTTGAATACCATGGGGCCGAAAAACGATAATGCTTCAACTCAACGGCACCGTGAAAACGAAATTACACGCTTATGTCGTGTCAAAGCGCTTGAAATAATATGCATGAACGGCGTACAACGTGACAGGTTCAAAAAAAAGTTTCATTCATCGAATGAGCTTCATTTCCATATGTTGGCTAAAAAAACTCAAAGTTGTCTACAGTAAACTGAGTTGGATGATCTAAACTTTTTTGAATGGATTTAAGTAATTTGTACTAAGACATATATTGCAAAAACTTACCAATGAAGATGTATCATATGTAAATGAATAAAGGGAGATTATCCTGTCTTTATTGTCAGGGAGCAAGAATATTAGCAATCTATGGGTTTATGTAACTTTGGATATTATGTACATATGATGATCCAGAAACCAACCAAGTGTAATATAAGCAGGTGTTAGGCTAATTAAAATCAATGTTTTAGATCCATTTCGATTTCTTCACTTGCTCGAAATGAAATTTGTGAAAGAATGTAGTTTTACAATATCTGCTACACTAAAATGCTTAGCTATCTAAGATACAGGAGTAAGACGTTTCACCGTTAAGCTTTCCAAAACGCTGCTTGAGCCAAATGCCTTGAATATACGTTAATAAAATGAAAAGAAACTGAAGAATACTAACATTCAGTAGTTCGGTACATAAATTTTCTACATGAACCCGCTGATATGATATAAAACATTCTACGTACATGTGATCAGCAATAACGTTTTTATACGGATCAGCGTGGTGGCGAAAAAAACGTGAATATCCGGTCAAGATTGTGTGTTGACAAGGTGGCATCTTCCCAATGGAGCTTGAGCGCTGCAGAGTGGACAGAAAGAACGTGGCTTGTAGTGGCGCTACTAAACGCCCATATAAGTGCGCGTATTGAGAAACATGGCAACATGACTGACCATGTGACACACTCAAGAGTTCGCCTCTAAAATGTCGGCTTCATTTATTGTATCTGGGAGTACTCAAAGGTGATGGCTATTTGTTTTTCAAAGAGCCTTTATTGATTTTCACGATTTACAAGTTACGATTAACAAGATAAGATCGCAACTGATGTTTTCGTTAGTAAATGGTGATTAAAGCAGATGAGTTTTTCTCTATAAATAGTAGGAATTTTCTGTATAAAATAATGGTGCTACTTAAAAATTTAGAATTTACCTTTATGAACCTGGTTCATTATAAAAGGAACCTTTAAGTCGGTTACCTCTTAGTTGGGAAACGGTCAAATTTCATTGAGTTAATTAACATGAGTGAGACAGCGCGTGCTTTAAGAATGGAAAGCTTTATTTATGCATTATTTATATTGAAGTCATAATTACAATCAGTTTTTTTAAATAAAAGTTAGTAGCACCCTTTCTTAACTCAAACTTTTAAAGTGTAACAATAAATAATATTAGGAGTTCCTGAAACAGCCTAACATCCTATGCTAAATACTACATGCTACATTGTACATACATGGGTGAGCTCTCATCATCATAAAACTACAACCCATTAGGTAAATTAAGTTTGATATCGTGATGTTTGATAATTAACTTTTCTGCACATAAATAATCTTTGCTATACAGATTCTGGGCAAGGCAATAAAAAATTCAGCGAATGTTATACAGTATATATTGATAAATACACTAACAATCTTTAGCGATTACCACTGATTGAGGTTAGTTAGTAAGTGAGTTAGTTAGATTGATAATAATCAGCGTTATTGATATCGAATTATTTATAGAGCAAAGCTCGAAGATTCTCTGATGATCAACAAATTAATTAATGTGCTTTTATATTTGAAGAGTTACGTTAATATTGTGTCAAAAGAGAACGGAGCAAATGCCCTGATAAAATGGCATGACTGTGTGGACTGAAATGAGCTGTATGAAATTAGTTTTTTCGGTATAGAAGTATGTAAGTATAACCAGAGTACGTGGTACATACAAGTTTCCTTATTCTCCAATGTCATCCACGTGCAAAGAATTGCTTGGACAAAATCCAACAGGAATTGATTCCGTGAGCAGGATTTATTCACTGACTCTGCCAAATCTGGTTTTCATACTGAGGGACAAATCGAATCACGTCAAGAAGCCGTGGCGGAGATTCAGTAGTCATGTGCCCTGGAGGGGGATAGAGATGGAAAGCAGATCATTTGTGGAATATATGGTGTAGAATATTGTGTGATGTCTTGGTAGTAAATAACATTCGACAACACTGACTCTATTTGAATAGAGACGTTTGATCTAACAATTATAACCTGTATATTATTTAGACTGGACCTTAGCTCAATATAAACTCCATGTTTGTCAGAAATAACGCGGGTCGATCTCATCTCTGAAGTATCATGACGTTAAATCAAACACAAAGAAATTTCCCATGATCATGAAGTGAACATTGATACTCCCTAAGTGCATATCCCTGCATCAGATGAACTGATTTCAACTAAACTTTAAACACAAGGATGATACTCTCTTTCAAGAACTGTCATTTCTCGAATGTGTACTACCCGGTGATAAATCTTAACGTCAGACTTGATTATTCGGAGGCTGATTCAGTGAGCGAGGCTGCGCTGTCAGCCCCGCAGCACCAGGGGCCGAGAAGCAAAAGTGGCGCAAATTAGGCGCTTCCCGTCAGTGGCCAGCGGGATGAAGATACATAGAGAGATACACCCGACTTACTGGATTCTGGATTTGACCGGCTGAAGAAGTTGGATCCGAAATATGAGGGCTGGACGCGCGGATATCCGGTCTCGGTTCAAGACCTATTGTAAACTGGGTTCTTCATGGATTCTGACCGATACAGAACTCAAGACATCTACATATGTACATAAAGAACAACTCAAGATACAACGATTTTTTATTTGACTTTTTGGTTAAGGTATTGAACAATATTACAGTACAGGACCAAAAGACGAGATTGGATAGGAAAAACGTACACCTGAAGCTTATGAGCATGGACAACCTTAGCGCTCATTATGGCCTAGCAGTATTTTTGGTGAGTTCACCGAAGCCTTGCATAAAATCGGTCACATCTTTTCGTCCAGTACTATAGTATTATTGGCGAAAGTCAAATGACCAATACAATAAGGTATTTTCGCAATTTTCGAACACAGGCTTCTGAAAACAAACAATGGATGTTGGATTGTTGGGTACAAACTACAATGGACACAATCTAAACTAACAAATAACGTCATAATTGGAATGACACGAAAAGTATGACGCTCAGTATCTAGGGATCTGAAAGTCCTATAGCACTAACCGCCGCGCCGCTAATTAAGCAGTCAGTCCGGACTCCGGATGATGACCGTATCTGGCGACAAGCGTTGCGTGTCATGTCAATGTCACGAAGCTAATGGTCAGAGTGGATTGACCAACATAATGATGTTTATGCACTCTTTATTTGTTGTGTGAACTCACTTTCCGACAACGATGGAGACGAATTAATGTATGAGCGGAAGTTACATACGTTTATTAAAGCATACGTCTACAAGCTATGAATATTTGAGAGATGCGTTGGCAAAATTTACATAGATAGATAGTACTTAATTTTGATGACAATTTACTTGATAAGTTAAATAGAATTATCATTTATAGAACGAACATGACAATGATGAATCTTTATTAATGAGATTGATAAAACAATCAAATACGGTAACACTGATTACCATTATATTTCAGCACGCCAGAATAGAAAGAGGCCAGAAAAATGACAAAAAGTAGAAACCTAGCTGTGGATTGATTCACCATTGAGGCACACTTCCGGCAGTCTCAATGGTCATGTCATCTCATCAACGATCGACCGCACCAGCCAGCGGATGTCGCAAATGAACGAAGCAATCATCATCAGCTTCTCGGCCAACTGTACTATCGTAAAGTGCAGCATACCACTCGGATCATGCTAAAAGAGCATGGGGCGGCAAAAAATAATTGGAGGATAGAGATTCCGTCTAGCTGAAAGGTTCCATCAGTTCATGCGTCTCGATCTCGAATGAGGGATGAAGCTCCGAGCTTTTTGCACAAATTGTTTTTTTATTGGGAATTAGAATCGCTATGAGTTATGTGAGCATTCTACACACATTTTTAGGCGTAAACAAAGAAAGTAGACGGTCGGAATGTAATCAGTTTATCAACGACTGTAGTTAAAAGATGAGATCAACTAATGTCAACGCCGAACGAGAGAGGCTCACTAGCTTGTGGGCAGAAACGGAATGAACTACAGAAAATTATCCCTCATTGGGCGTGTCTTCCGCTCCCACTTGATCAAACGATTGATTTAACTTCAATGATGATTTCTATTTCGGTCAGACAAAGAACTGAACTGACAATGGGGACACTGTTGGTCAGTGGTTAAATCAGCGGGATTGAATTCAAGCTAAGCTACATAGTACTCACTATACAAAGATTAACTGGATTTAATGTGATACCCAAAGCTCCACATGGGCATTGTTGCTGGCCTAATCTAGTGTTCAGGGTGCCATTGTAATAAATTCAAGGACCGTCTGTCAGCAATGAGATGAAAAGCGATGTGGGTAAAGTCCATTAATCAGTATACAGATGTCACTTGTTTTTTTTTCATGAACAATCGCGTGCCGATTTTCAGAATTATTTATGGGGATTCTTTATTACTAAGCCATAAAGGCACGCACAAAACAACCATATATTCGAATGGTTTTTTTGTAGAAGCCATAGAGGTTGAAAAAAACTGAGAAGCAATGGCAAAAACCACAGAGCAACGACGAATTTATGTATGTCTCATCGCAGGTTTCGAATCAAGACTAGGCTAGACTAGACAGGCGACAAATTATGTTGCGATAGCGTTCTCCGAGACAGAAGTATTTGGTTAATTACAAAATTACCATCAGCTGTAGCTAGAAGCGCCTACCACATGATACATATCTGAATCTGAAATAGAACCCATCTCAAATTTCCTGTCAGGAATCAGCTGGTAAAGCGGAGTATCTGATTACAGTTACCATGTTCCCTGCCATGACAACCCTCTATGTACATATTTCTGTATAGATAGTGAACATATTAATAACCTTCATTTTAATTTATAGCATGACACATTATGCATTGTATGATAAGACTTTTAAACACTATTTAGAGTTCAGGTGCAAAATGGTTTGGAATGGATTACACTTGACACCTGCTAATTAAAAGGTTTTTAATGATGATACTAATGTTATAAATAACAAGTTAGTATTCATAATATGATTATTTTTTTCTACGCATAGTGATTGATGAAGTCATGGTGGTTTTGAAAATTAAGTCCACTGGGATAACTACAATTATAAATCACGTTGATAGTCTACTACTCTAGTTAAAATTCTACAAAAATCTACAAAAGTACTTTTGGTACTACAAGAACCAAAACAGTTGAAGTAAATTCAACTTTTTGCCGATTGGCAGATAATAAATTTCCGCGACGACAAAGCCAACGGACACAAATAGCGAGTTTCGCTGCAAATATAGATATTTAGCCGATGGTGTGTCCTGACAGCAAGTAAATTGCGCAAAGCTACCGTCAAGAAGCAATTTGAGCCCGGGTAAACACCGGTATATGCGCTAAGGAAATATACCACGCAGAATACGGTATTTGGTGCCATTTGTATTAAGACGGCACATATTGCTTGGGTATTGGACTTATGTAGGATATATACTGGTCTGAGCAGATATTTTAGATAAATTAATTTGAATAATTTTTCTGAAAAAACAGTTTGGAGTGATATTTTAATTTCTTAGATGTTGAAAGAATTATTGAGTTTAGCTGTCAAAAGTAGCCATGATACAAAAGATGAAGTTGAAATCTTTGAAAAAATTCAAAACGGACAAGAAATAAGTTTTATCTCTATGGTTTGTATTTCAAAATCTAGTATGGATGAATATAACACAGCCTCAAAAACATGTGTCCAATGTATCATACATTCCTTCATTAAATTGAGACCCATTTCTACCCAGTCTTGATAACTAAGCACTATCCGCATATCAGTGCTCGAAGCTGCAATATCATAGTATCAAGAATGCGGGGCACATGGAACACAACACTAGCAAAGTATTTGGCAAATAATTTTGTGGTTATAAAATCATTGTAAATAATATAGTAAATGATAAACATGAAATAAAGACGATAATTTAGCTTCAGGATCGAGAATTTATACTTGATTAAAACAACATTGTGATCGAATTGTGATCAATGATAATTCCAAGTATAAACCTATCTGATCCGATTAACATATATCCACGACGAAACAGTTGAGCGGTATTAACGGTAGCGTGAAATATTTGAAGTCTCCATAATGTCGATAAGATGAGGCAACTTGAGCCAAAAATGGTTTCTGAAAATGCCATCTTCGTATTCCCAATGCGGGAATCTTTGATGTAAGATTGCAAAATGCTGGCTGAAGATAGCCAAATGTTGACGATAAGCTCCACTTTGTGATAAATTACGTGAGGCGTTGAATATATTGACGTGAATAAAGAGTAAATAGATGACGTACCGAATGGAACATCTGAAAAGCGTATAATTTTTTGGATTGGACAAAATTGAAATAAAATTATTGAAATGTTACGACTTAATCGGGTGCATGTATGTATGGTGATATAAGACTTGCGAAAAGTGTAGCTTAGCATAGTTTATAAAAAATATCTTTGGTTTGAAAGAACCAAGTAGGTCACTATTAGGCCAACTTTGACAGTTAATAATAATTCATCCTGAATTTCAGTGGAACTAAAGACGTGAACAGTGGGAACGGTACTGATTCTTATAATTTTTCTAAGAAGTTTCACTTGATCTTGAAAGTTACATGGACTTCAGTCAAAATTCACAAAGAAAACAAATTGTTTTCACGGAGTAAATGCTACTTAGTACATGCAGATTCAATAATCGGCATCACGAATCCATACTTCCGTCCGCCTTAGCTTCGCCTGGCATAGAAAGCTTTCCTGGCGTTCTATCATGAATCTCGGACGATATGTCGAATCACGAAGTTCAGTTCATGACAACACGCCATGTAATATCTCTTGGCAGAGAACAAGAAAGAGCGGTAAAATCCACCCCAATTTTTTTATAAATTTGTCTGCAGTGAAGTTGAATTACAAGAAGACGATTTCCCACTCTTTCGAGATAATCCTATTCCCCTACATCAGGACATTTTCCCCATCCGCCACAAGCGATGTGTACATCCTTCCGGTCTGTGAGCATAGCAAGGCCCGGGTAAGTCTTCTCTGAAGTGTAACGAAACTAAACGAGGGCTGAATAGAGAAGTCCGACATGTGCTCTATACGATGTCGTTGGGCATTCGTGCGTGCGCACCCAGATGCATCGGTCAGAGATTTAACCACTTACGAAATGAGGTTTTGTCGAATGCGAAATTTAGGCTAACACATTAAAAGATAAATGTTGAACGATTTCACTGATTGATTTCACTGAATGATTTTAATTTCAAATGAATGGTTCATGAGTCAATACATATCGTAACATGTGCATTCGTGCCCCGCACAGTATATCTGTAAGAGATTGAACCACTTACGAAACCATGAGTAGTCAAATGTGAGATTTTGTTTAAAGATAAATAAAACATCTAATATATGTATAGCATAGGTCTAAGTAACTGATTGACAGTATGACAAACGTCGGTATAAATGATTGTGCATGTGTTCAGAACGTGAGTACATTTGGGTATTCGTGCGTGCGCACGCACTTCCATTTCCACGTATTTCCAAAACCCAAAAATTTTCCTAGAATTTTTCCCAAACACGGAAATTTGTTTACGCATACGAAGGTGGGTTTGGGGTTTGGAATTTCGCGTCAGAGCTTGAACCATCCAAGAAACGATGTGTAGTCAAATGCGAAGTTTAGTCTATCAGATTAAAAGTTAAAATGTATGACACCTTAACTGATTGACTATAAGAAGCAGTAAAGCGGTATAAAGGAATGTTAATGTGTCCGTGAAGTAATCTACAAATGCAGTCGTTGGGCATTCGTGCGCGTGCACCCGAAGATTTAGCCAATTTGGGGATATCTCAGGCATCATGCAACTTGTGTTAAGTTGGAAAGATTTAACTATACTAATTATGATTTTCGGCTGATGGGAAAGATTATCCTATTGGTTATAAATTATAGAACCATAATTTATCCACCTCTGATAAAAAAATACATGTGTTCTATATAAAGTTCGTTAGTTTGTGTGTGCGCTCATCAAATATATCGGAAACCTTCCAAGTACAAAATACATGAGTGGACCAATTAATCAGAAAAAAATTTTAAAACCGAAAACATAAACAATCCGGTTGGTGTGATGAATAGTATGAAGAAAACGATAGCGTTTTATGAAAGCTTAAAAGGATGTTTTAGAAATGTTAAAACAATTTAAAAACGTTGTTCTAGCTGTGACACTCAAAATAGCATACGATACGTATTGAACTATTCTACATAGCTGTGCATTCGTGCGCACTCACAGCGATTGAACCACTCCTGAAAAATGTGATATATGTAAGTTAGAAATTAATGGTTCCATATACATTTACATGAAACCTGTATAACGTTATGTTGCAATCAAAGTAAGTGAAACGGATAATATCTGAGCTGAAGTTGAACTAATTGACTAGCATAACCTACTTTAACTTACCAGACAACGTACGAAGTATGTATAGGAGCTATTAAGTGGGGTTATAATAATCACAAGTTTAGTATAAAACAGATTATGGAAGATTTATGATATATCTAGCAATATAAGAATATGTAAATCTTTCGATGCGAGAAATTTTTCTTGGAAAGAGGTAGAATAATTCGGAGCCAGTATACCTAAAACAGTGACTTCCACTTTCTCCTTTTCTTCTGGTTCGCTAGTGATTTAGGACATACTGTAGGTGAGACTTGATGAATCAGAAAACTGTTTAGTTAAGGTTCATTCGCGGGCAGAGGAGTAAAGACGCTTTCGAGATTCTAGTGAAATATTAAGTGCTATTTTCGCTCAGACAATGAAACATCAAACTTACTTTTGGTCCACACACTTGGCTAACGTGCGTGATGGTGATTGGGCCACAACTCAACCGGCCAATCATCATCACCAGTTCAGCCAATCACGCGAAAGAACAGCAGAGTAATGAACTAGCTTGTGGCCCAACATCTGATTTCGGTGTAAAAAGTGGTGTTTTACGGGCTATGATGTTTTTTATTAATCAGAATTTGTGTATTGTCCTTGTATGATTTTGCTTACTTAATTTTAAACAAAATTTGGTTTGATTTCACCCAACAAAGTTTTCAACCTGATGTTTCATGGTCGGACCAAAATTTGTGCTTCATATTTCACTAGAATCTCGAAAGCGTCTTTACGCTACTTACTGTATGTATAGGCCTCATAATTGATTATAAGAAATTGTTTAAAACTGCGAGAACCCATGGCATGGCCAGAATCAGATTCTCAAGTCCAGAACCGGATTCTAAAGTAATGAGTTTTCTGTGCCACGTTTTAAATTTTCTTAGAACCAAATTTTCAAGTCCAGAACCGGATTCTCAAGTGAGAAATTTTCTGTGCCATGTTTTTGATTTTCTTACAACCCATTACGAGACCTATATGTATGTTAGCGATTGAGCCGATATGAAAAATGAAGTTCACACAGCATAAGTTACAAAAAAATTTTTATGAGATGTATTGGTATGCAAGTAACGGATTTCAATATTTTTGATCAAATTATTCTTCAAAAATTAGATCCCACAAAAACTTCGAGTAATCTCAGGGTTGTGCCTTTCTAATCCATAAAGCCACATGTTGGCAAATCCATGATAATCATTGTAATGACAAATGAAAGACACTAAACACCTGTTGAAAAAATTAACAAATTGAGGCATAGATCTAGGGGAGTTCTCATGACAAACATGACTTAATCTTTCAAACAGCACAGTTAGTTTTCAACACCTTTTGACGACTCATTCGAACATGGGGTTCACGGACTAACAGATGTTTACTCACTGAAATTCCCGAACTGAATTGGAAAGGATTTGTTCAAATTGAGTTGTTCCATGGCAAACTGGACGAGAAACCTTGCAACTTCACAGTTGAGTTTCACTAGACCATTCGACGACACGTTCGATCGTAGGAATTAGTGATTTTTAACCAAATTGATTTACTGTTTATGACGAATGTGATGAGCAAATTCAAAATCTCCACCTCGATCTAGAGGAGTTCAGGTGGCAATCTTGACAGAAACCCTCCAACATCACAGTTCAGTTTCACAAAACCATGTGTGACAAGTGCGTCAAGGCGACATGCCAGCGACGATTATTTTTGACGAATGACTACCGGGCGGGTGCCGTGTGGCCACTAGCGGACGAGAAGGGGTGGGAAAAGTGGAATTCCCCCTCTTTGGCATCTTCAAAAAGTATAATTTGTTCCCTTGGGTGTAGGTAAAATAGTCTAAAAACTGCAAATTCCCCCCTCTTTGGGATTATTCCCCTCCCTTTGTAGGAAGCACTCGACCGCCAGTGCGTGTGTGGGGGGGGGGGGGGGTATTATTTGGAACATTTATATGGATACACATACGTGTGAGTGACTTGACTTGGCAAATGAAACATGTTAGAATGTAAAAAAATCATTCTTGCATTATAAATGAAAAGTTGAACAATGAAAACAAAAATAGAGGAAATAACGTGACACACGTGAAATACGACTAGTAAAAAGAGGAAAAAATCAACAAAAAGATTCGTTTTACCCGACAACAAAAAACAGCTGAAAGAAATTTAATCATACCAGAATAGTATGTACAACACACATTTTAGATGAAAAGAAAGTGCCGCACAATGAAAACATTGGAATCCGGGATCGGGAGTAAAACTGGTGTCCACAACATAGTGAACAAAAATCAGCTCGAAGTCATCCATATCACAAATACACGAGTGACGTGAAAATCAACTGTGAAACCCGAAAAATATAAGCTCCGCATGTAGGCACATATGGGTCAGTGGTTTACTAGTACCCTTACATACCGGAGGGTGGCTTCAATAAGACGCTCTTTTGGTATCACAGTTGGTGCCGTGCGCTGAGGGGATTAGATAGAAAAGCGTTTCATCTGCTACGATGCTACATATTCCGTCTATTGGAGCAACGGCTTAGTGCCATTTGCTTGAACGATTCATTTATCATTAAAATACATTGTGACGGACATGGTTGTTAATGTTTTCGGAACACTTGCGGATGACGGAGGAACGGAAGAAATTCCTTCAACCACCGTTGATAGTTCCAAAAAGTAGTAATTGTTCCTTGAAATTGGCGTCAATACTTCTAAATACCCCTGTTTCGATGTTTTTCCTCGGTTTGAAGGGTTGGCTCTTCCGGCTGTTTTTCGGAAGATAATCAATTTCTTCAATAGCTGTTGAAATATTAATTGACTGTTCTTGCTTGACTTACGGTAGAGGACTATGGTTATCTCTACGTAAAGATTTTAAGGCAGATTAGATAGAAAATCGTTTCATCTGGACGTGTTACTGATTCCGTACATTGAACAACGACATTTGAACAATTCATTTATCATTAAAAGTACATTGTGACGACAATGGTTGCCATTTATTTCGTAGATTAATAATTGAATGCTTGACTTACAGTAGATGATGTATGTTTTTAAAAGTTTATTTAGGTAGATTAAATAGATAGGTAGGTTTCATCTAGACATGCTACATATGTATTCCGTCTAATGAACCAACGGCTTAGTGGCACTTGAACGATTCATTTATCATTAAAATACATTGTGACGGACATGGTTGTTAATGTTTTCGGAACACTTGCGGATGAGGGAGTACATAACTACATAAAGAAAAAATTATCGCTGTTTCTTTTTGTAAACAGTAATCTTCACCATAAGCATAATAGATTCGGCGCCCAACTTGTACGATATCAAAGCCAAATTTGGAACAAAAAATGTATTTCTTTGAAAGTTCGAATGCGCACCAGAAAAACTCGCGTTTTACAAATTTACAAATTTTATCCACCAGCGGACGAGGGAAACACGGAAAAGTCGAATTTCCCCCTCTTTGGCAGTTCCAAAAAGTAGAATTTGTTCCCTAAGGTGTACGTGAAATAGCGTATTTTTTGCCAATTCCCCTCTCTTCAGAGAATTTCCCTTCCCTTTGGAGGTTTGGCTCATCCGCCAGTGATTTTAACCACACGGACGAGCGAACGAAATTAATAGAACAAAATTTGAGAATGAAACTTGAGATTTTGACGTGGTTATTGACATTCAGTGCAGTTTATCTGTAAACGCTTTTTCACAAATAATTTAGCATTATGCGAACAAGTTCGTGAAGAACATGGAACTGAGCGACATGAACGTTTGATGAAATTGTAAGCTTCTCAACTTAATCGTAAACAACTTTACAAAAATTGTGCTTCCGAATTTTCTAGAAGGAACATTGATATTTTTACTAACATAACGCTTATTAACTGGCGGACGAGCCCAATCCTCCAATCCAAAGGTAGGAACATTTCTGTCAATGATGAAAGTAACTGTTTTGAGCCCAGTTTACCGAACACCTTATGGAACAGGTTCGAATTTTTGGAACTACCAAAGAGGGGGGAATTTCACTTATCTGTTCCTCACTGGTCCGCTAGTGCACGTAATCATGACAAGCACGAGATATGGCGTGGCCAAATCATCTGTCCGGATTTGGCTACTTAATTGCTGGAACATCAATTTTTGATAAAGATTTTGAATGCTCGCCACTTTGCGCGTTTTATACCGCGCATTTTGAACTGCGCATTTTATACTGCGCATTTTATACTGGGCATTTTATACTGCGCATTTTATACTGCGCATTTTATACTGGGCATTTTATGCTGCGGATTTTTATACTGCGCATTTTATACTGCGCATTTTATACTGCATATTTTGAACTGCGCATATTATACTGCGCATTTTATACTGCGCGTTTTATACTGCGCGTTTTAAACTGCGCGTTTTAAACTGCGCAATTTATACTGCGCATTTTATACTGGGCATTTTATAGTGCGCATTTTATACAGCGCATTTTATACTGCGCGTTTAACTCTGCGCATTTTATACTGCGCATTTTTTACTTAGCATTTTATACTGCGCATTTTATACTGCGCATTTTATACTGGGCATTTTATACTGCGCTTTTACTACTTCGCATTTTATACTGCGCATTTTATACTGAATTCAGAATCTGCGCCAAAAACGTCCGCAGAAAAAGGTAACCCTGGATAGGCTATATGAAGCCAGAACATAACATGTAGATACGATTCAGAAGGCTAATCAATCTGCATTTTGATATATGTATTGTATGACCGAAGCAAATAATCCTGACAAGATGAAGTCATATATCATAAATATCTATTCGGAATTCGACATAGACGTAGAAAAAGCAGAACTAGGAGTAAAGCCAGAGCATAACGAAAAACTACTTTACCACGGCTCACAATTGGTTTTGAAAAAAAATTATATGGTTCACATATTTTTCGTGATAGTATCCACGTTTGATTTGTTACCCTTAACAAATTATAATCCGAAGAGATCAGTTTGTATGCTGGATTTCTCAAAGTAACTCTATTGATACTGTTTTCAAGCCTGATATGATAAAGTAAAAAAATTAAAATCTTTCGACATGTTTCAGATAAAAAAAATCAACAAGCGAAAATCGTCAGTTGTAAACTTTTACACACGCTTTAAGTTTTTGTTACTTTCGTATCATCCAAGATTCTTGCACTCAACTAGTATCACGAACGAAAAAAAAATTTAGCAAGAATACTACAATTTCAAATGTCTATCTTAATGACTATGCTTTACGGACGAGCCGAATTCTCAAAGGGAGGGAAATGTTTCCAAAAAGGGGGGGGGGGAATTTTCAGAAATAAGGTTATTTTACCTACACTTTAGAAAACAAATTCTAGCTTTAGAAATCGCCAAAGAGGGGGAAATTTCACTTTTCCCACCCTTCTTGTCCGCTAGTGCCGCTACCCACTGGCGGACGAGCCGAATCTTCAAAGGGAGGGGAAATTTGTCAAGGAGGGGGGAATCCGCAGTTTTCAGGCCAATTTACCTACACCGTAGAAAACAAATTCTAGTTTTAGAAATCGCCAAAAAGAGGGGGAATATTACTTCCCCCCTTCTCGTCCGCTAGTGCCGCTGCCTCTTGTTCAGTGGTACTGACGCTGGTCCAAATTCGAAAATTTCAAATGAAAAAACTCGTTGTCGATCAGGTAATTATCCTCATGTGATTAGTCTGATAAAGCGTAATATTGCAGCAGATTTGTGATTTTGTATCCAACTTCGGTATTGCGCGGCATAAAACTGAATAATAAACCAATTACTACACCAAACGTGCCATTTACCATTGGCGGACGAGCTAATCCTCAAAAGAGAGGGGAAATTTGTCAAAGAGGAGGGAATTGACAAAAATTAAGCCCTTTAACCTACACCTTAGGGAACAAAGATTACTTTTTGAAATTTCCAAAGAAGGGGAATTCCGCTTTTCCCACCTCTTCTCGTCCGCTAGTGCCATGAACTAATGGCACATGTACAGTACAGGACAAAAAGATGTGACAAAATCGCCGAAGCTTCGGCGAGAATCGCGCATTTTAGCCGAAGCTTCGGCAACTGGAATTTTTCTTGAATTTATTGAGATATAGGTAATGTTAACTACAAATATTTACGTACATTTGAAGCCAATTCAAAACTCTATGTTATTGTCAAAAAACATATCTAATATGTAAAGGGAAATGCCCCTTAAACGGGGAGAACGTCAAATGAACATGTGCCCTGTTGTCATGGCAACCGGTCCCACAGCGAAAATGCGCATCTGACTTTATCACCATTTAAGAGGCATTTCCTTTCACATATTAGTTTTGTTTTTTTAGAGAATTGAATTGTCTTCCCATTTATATAAAACTTTTTAACAAAAATTGTAAAAATCTCAAGAAATCGTATGATACGTTGCAGTTGCCATAGCTGCGGCAAATTCGCCGAAGCTTCGACAATTTTGTCACATCTTTTTGTCCTGTACTGTAATTTGGGTACGTAACGCTGGTTCAGCCAGTGGTGGACAGTACTACAAGAATGAATTTAAAAAATCTGAAATGATTTTACAGTTTCAAACGCCGATCATAATGACAATCCTACACAAACGTGTTTCAAATGGCATAATAACCCAATTACTACACCAAACGTGCCCTGTACTAATGGCACATGTGATTGGGCACGTAACGCTGGTTCAGCGCCAGTGCCAAT
This sequence comes from Daptonema setosum, assembly GCA_964036265.1. Taxonomy (NCBI): domain Eukaryota; kingdom Metazoa; phylum Nematoda; class Chromadorea; order Monhysterida; family Xyalidae; genus Daptonema; species Daptonema setosum. Next base: position 25,823,148 of record OZ038447.1, on the reverse strand, counting down.
ACAAAATGCCAGCACAAATTACCCAAATTATGAGCCACAGTGCGATGATCGCCGTTATGCTTGTTATCCCCAGGTCACTAGCGGACGAGAAAGGGTGGGAAAAGTGGAATTCCCCCTCTTTGGCAATTTCAAAAAGTAGAATTTGTTCCCTAAGGTGTAGTTAAAATGGCCTAATCTCTGTCAGTTCCCTCCTCTTTGGCGAAATTCCTCTCCCTTTGAAGGTTTTTACTCCCCTACTCGTCCGCCGGTGTCCAAGGTAGCTGAGCTTAGGTTATGAGCTGAGCTTAGGTTATGAGCTGAGCTTAGGTTATGAGCTGAGCTTAGGTTATGAGCTGAGCTTAGGTTATGAGCTGAGCTTAGGTTATGAGCTGAGCTTAGGTTATGGGTGAGCTTAATCCGATCGTTATACTAGCGGACGAGTAGGGGAGGGAAAAGTGGATTTCCCCCCATCTTTGGTGATTTCAAAAAGTAATGTTTGTTCCTTGGTGTAGGCTAAATGGTAGAATTTCTGCTAATTCCCCCCTCTTTGGGAAGATTCCCCACCAGTGGATCGTAGGTTCAAATTCTAAACCTTTTTACAAAAAGAAATTGAGTTTTGACGATGTGTCTTAAAGACCGCTTGAATTTTGAAAATCGATACAGCAAAATGAGGGCAAAAACAAATCCGTATTCTTTCAGTGGGATACCTTGTAGTCGCTCTTAACCTTATCGCTATGATAAATGATAAAAAAATATACCGACATACACCTCAATCGTATATTTCAACTCATTTGAGGAAGTTATGTTTCATACGTCAAAAAATGGGTAGTAATTAGGAAAACAATGAAATTTACGGAATGGTACCGCGCTTAACGAGGGTAAAACTATGCACCGTAAAAAATTTCATCAACTTCCAATTAAAATAAAGAATACGAGAAATGAAAATCTCTTAGGACTGTACTCTCTCTATTCGGTTACTGTTTATTATGGCTCATTCCCTCTTTTTTGTTCAAATAACTTTTTAGAGAAGTAAAATAGAAGGGTTTAGTCTTCTCATGTCATGACACGTTTGTCCATGTAAAGCCCGTATGTTATTTCTGCAAGCAAACGTACTGCCCAAACATCTGACAATGAAACACCAGTAGCCTCAACTCAACTCGGTTGACACCTTATGTAGTTTTAAACACCAGAGCATGTGGTGATGATGATTGATGTGCGTGTTAACACTGATTGTCTGATGTTTCATTATCAGAAGTTTGGGGCACGATTTTTGTTTGCACATGATTTTGTTCGCAGAAACAACATACGGGCTTTATTAACAAATCTTACGGAGATTCTACACAATTAAGGCCTACTAATTAGGAAAAATTCAGTCTTCTAACTAATTTTGAACGTTTTACCATAGGACCTAGATTCTAGATCCAGTATCTAGAGTCGGGAAAATCTGAAACCAAATGCCAAATGGACACGAATTGTATGTACCATACTAGCGGACGAGGCAAGAACGAAAAAGTGGAATTCCCCTCTGTTTGGCAATTCCAAAAAGTAGAATTTGTTCCCTAAGGTGTAGGTAAAACAGTCTAATTTTGGCCGATTCCCCTTTCTCTGGAAAAATTACCCTCCCTTTGGTGACTTTGGTCGTCCGCCAGTGACTGTATGTACAATTCACTGGCGGACGACCAAAACCTCCAAAGGGCAGGGAATCTCTGCAAGTCTAAAGAAGGGGGAAATTGGCAGAAATCGAGCGTTTTTTTACCTACATACACCTTTGAAGAACAAACTCTAGTTTTTGTGAAACTGCCAAAGAAGGGGGTATACCAGTTTTCCCCCCGTTCTTCTCGTCCGCCTAATGACAATATGTATATTTCCTGGTGCCTTTTATAATGGAATTATCCCCCGACTACCGATAACAAAGCACCAGTGTACAATATTGAGTATTGTTGAGGTGTTATACAATGCTGGTAGTAAAACGTGGTCATGTAGAAAACTACAGTATACTGCTCGTGTTTCATTATGCAATACGTTGTAAGACTTCCGAACTTTGTTGAAGGTGAAAAGTCTTACTGGGGAAATTGACTGCGCTCACTTCTTCGAGGTAACAGGCAATGTAATTAATAAAAAACATGCATAAAATTATAAGAATTACGAGTTACTGTATTCACTAAAGATTAAAGCACTTCAAAAATTAAAATATTTGCATCCTTTTGAGCCATTTTCAGATTTTAAAATCTCGTATGCAATTGACACTGAAGGGGAAATCTTAATGATCCTACGCAAACTCGGTTCAGATTTTTTGCATACTCAATCATGACATGAGGAGTATATGTATTGTAGAACATTCAGTCGGCGACGGATTACATAGGTCATAGGCCATAATTGAATAAATTTTAAATGAAATATATGATTTTGTAAAAGAAGTTACTGTATTACAGTAGTTGTAATAGTGTGTTGATACGTTTGTATCAGAATGCAAAAGGCTTTTTGAGCTTAATAAGATACATATGGATGTGATGATTTTCAGTCTCATAATCCATTGAAGAAGCTGTATTTGAGAAACCTCAAGGAATCAGCAGACGGTGAATTAGAAAATACATTTATTAGACGTTATTTTGTGTGACTGGGTGAGAGGTGAGGTGGGTGGGATTGAGAGGAATCTTTCCAAAAAGGGGAGATCGGCAGAAACTAGTTTTACTTACACATTGAGGAACAAATTCCACTTTTTTTACAGCCAAAATAAGAAATTTTACTGTTCTCTTCCAGTCTCGAACGTCAGTGGCACTAGCGAACGGGAAGGGGTGGAAAAGTGGAATTCCCCCCTTTTTGGCGTTTTCCAAAAGTATAATTTGTTCCTTTCGGTGTAGGTAAAATAGCCTAAAGACTGCTGATTCAACCATCTTTGGAAAAATTCCTCTCCCTTTGGAGGTTTGACTCGTCCGCCGGTGGTCTGTATGTACACCTCATAAAGCCGTATGTATGTACATAGGGTACGTTTATAGTCTTCCCTGGACTTTCCCTGGACTTTCCCTAGACTTTCCCTGGACTTTCCCTGGAAATTCCCCGGACTTTCCCTGGACTTTCCAGGAAAAATTTTGTATAGAAAAATTTTCCAGGGAAAGTCCAGGGAATTTCCAGGGAAAGTCTGGAGAAAGTCCAGGGAAAGTCTAGGGAAAGTCCTGGGAAGACTATAAACGTACCCATATGGGACAGGCAAACCAACGAGTAGTGAATTATGTCACACAGCAACCGTATTGACTTGCCGAAATAAAGAACAGAAGAGAAAAACGTCTCCAAATTCGCACAGTTTCGACGGTGTCGCTGAAGTTTCGGCTACTAAACGTCTTTTTTCAAAAAATAAGTTTATGTAGTATAATGTTGTGGAAACTAAGATCTCATGTTATGGAAATGCAAAAAAACATCTGTCGTCTTATTTGTACGGATTAGGATATTTTTCGGAGATAAAATGTGAGCACAATTAGGCAGACAAAAATGTAGTGCGAATTCGTGTGGATGGAACCAATTATGAGCACTAATAAATAATGGCGGGGCTCTTTGTATATGAACTTTGAAATGTGAGCAAATTTGTATGTATTTATGTATGTATCTTTCACTCGCCACAAGCTGTTATCATTTTTAAATTTATAGTGAAAACAACATTTTACAGATGTATTATCAGAGATTGAAATTTTTTCATAAAATCGGTGAGATAAATTCACGATTTTATTTTTGAATACATACTGATGAAATTTTTTGTACATATTTGGCTTACATCAATGACTAGCAAATTCTGCTGCCAAAACGACATATTTTATAACAACAGAGAAGCGGGACAATCAATCATTAATAATAACAATTACTCAAAACACATCAATCACAATGTTTTGCTATGACAAAACCGATTACAAACGGAGTATGATTAGCAAATTTATAAAATAAGCAAGTAAACATATTTTTGTTGGATATAGAGTAAAAAAGAAAAAAATTTGAAAAAAACAGCATAAAAACATAAACAACATAACATAAACAGCATAACAACTAAAACAACATAACATTAAACAGTTTGAAGCCTGGAAACGTTCAACCAAGTTATTCCATACTAGATCGAAAGTTGTTCTAGCACAACAAGCCCCAGTTCAATAAATGGTGTTTCCATAAATGTTGTTTCAATACAACGCTCACTGACATTTAAAGACCAGTGCTTGGCTTAGTGACTCTCTTCACTACATTCAAAATTACCACAGGGTTAAGTGTAGTAGATTACCCAAACTTTAGAAGAGTTATACATAAACTTAGGAAATGTGTTTCTATTCGTTATGTCGAACTGTGTTATCAGACTTTCTTGCAAAGTTAGCCAAAAGTTTAAAACAGTAATAGAAGTTTAACACTTGAGTCACGAAAAAGTTTCAGCGTTTTCAAACTGAATCCTTTAAGAAGCGCCGAAGAACGAACCGAACCTCAAACAATTATGCTTGGCGCCTCATCATCGTTGACCCGCGAAGCGGAACACCCAACATTACCTGGCTCATAAATCACAACCGAGACTACACACACACACACACATATTGTTTGAGTATACCCTTCGAATAGGGCACGCGTCGCTTAATGAAAGTTGGACAACGAGTAGAAAAATGCGTTGATATCAATTTTCTCGATTTTATTCAGAATCAAATCTGAATTTACTTTTGTTTTTTTTGGAACTGAATGGCTTCGGTATTTGAAAGTTCTCATTTCAAAAAACCTCATTTTAGACAGTCACATCTGCGAGACATTTTGCAGCACGCTCAATGGTAACAACAAGAGACAAACAAGAACGACACGGGTAACAAAATTATTAACACACAGCGGTAATAAAAAGGAGTCTATGTTGAATGCAAAATTCCAACCCCCAGAAATTTACCTAGAATTTTAACCAAACGCCAAAATTTTTTGTCTCCAAAAATTTATTCCATATGAAGTTTTACTGTCCGTTAACCCCCGATTACCTATCGTAAGGATGGACAAGCGGGTTAGGCCCGCGCAGCAGTGAGATTTCAGTGGTTAATCACCTTGGTATGTGCAAATAAAAATTTCGTATGTGGGAGAAATTCTAGGAAAATTTTTGGGTTTTGGAAATATACATGTTGAATGGACCCGAAATTCAATAACCGAACAGCAAAATATTAAGTGAAAACGTGTGTGCTTTACTGGCGTCTCTGATTTGTCACCGCAGCTGAACATTGGTTTTGGCTGAAGTGAGGATGTACCACCAAGCTACTGTTATGTATCTTAAAATCTGTTTGAGTAACAAATATTCACTATTCAGGTTTTTTTATTGTTATCTTAAATATATAGATTGCAAGAAATTTTTGCGTTACTTGTTAGTCTTTTACTCGCTTTCTTAGTTCATGTCAAATGCTTCTCGTGTGCGCATTGTACACGAAAAAAATTTCCATAAAAAATCAGTTTTGGTTGAACCTAAATATTTTCTTGTGCATTCGCTGCACGGATGTTCCAACCGAAACAGACGGAAATGCTATAACCGAATTCCACTCTGAGCAATAATTTCTAATTTACGACACACACCCGATGGCCGCATTCGGATGTTCAGTATGTACATCGAAAGGGGTTGTTGAAGTTAATGGGATCAAAGACGGCAATAAACATTAAAATTGAGCACAACCTTTATTCAACTCATCAGATTGAATATGGGAGACAGTTTTCAGAGGCCTTGAGTTTTGTAGCTCAAACTAACCAATGAACTGAACTTGGAATTAGACAAAAAGGTCTGTATAGGATACATAAACAATTATATACATACCTGGAAAACCACTGGTTAACTAGCAACAAACTGATTTCTCTACTAAACGAAAAATGCAATATAAAGAAACCGGAATTAAAAACGGTTGTGGAAAGCCACTGGTATCCGTATTTAACCGCGTCGTTAAAATAAATGCCCCATGTGCCACGGCACCACACATAGCCTGGTTTCGAGGTACCTCGACACAGCTGATAATCAAAATTACTCGTTAAATTTCGGATTTGTCGGAATTAATTCAATAACAGTGACAAAAACCTTGACATCGAGACCAAGATTTGTTTTCAAAAAAATTTAAGTTGGAGACATGTTCTAAAATTAGGAGGTATAGCCTGGAGTTTCAGGCCAGTACTCGAGTACTCAGCGAAGCACCGACTGAGCTACGCAGCGGACAGGACACGCGCGTGAGGGTGCAACTTGACAAATGTCTACCATTATCACTCGCACAACGTGCAGTGGCACCCAGACAATCCACATCACCACGAAGGCGGGTGGTATTGAGAAACAAGAATTGATATAGGGAAAATTTCAGATTTTAGTCAGGTGTAATTAAGAGCTTGCTGAGTGCCGAGTCAAACTATCCATAACCACGGAACGGCTGATTTACAGGACCATGTGCTCGTTCATTACGTTGCTCATAAGTGTTAAACGTTGCTATAAAGAAGGAAGTAAGAGTAGAATTTTAAGAACTTGGAGTTATGTATCATAAACGAAATTTTTTTTTGCAAGAAGCGTTGATTTTGATTTGTGTTTCATTGTATTCATCTCAACTCTAATTGTCTTCAATGTCAAGTTGAAACTATTCGAAAGTATTGGCTGTCTGAATAAACCAAATACTAAAAAAAACCCTCAACCCCGCTCAAAATAGTCGCCAATTGACTAATAGTGAGTGATGAGGTTGTCAACGCTTGTCATTGTTGCCTCGTAATTCTCGATTCTCTTCTCTTACGACACACCTACCGAACGTCGAATAATCCCTTCCAAAACCTCAACGTCGGATGCGTAATACCTCCAGTTGATTGGCATCGATGCTGAATGTGCCATCAAAACGTGCCAAGTCCAAACCGCGGATGAGGTTGGATGCAAAAAGCGGGTTTCGACTTTGGAACTTCGCAAAGAAATACACGACTTGTGAAAATCCTTATTTAAGTTCTATAGAAGGAAATGGTCGACTGATTAATAGTCATTTTAAGGATGTGCCATAATGGGACGTGGCGCCGACATCATTTCCATCGATGGCATTGGGATGACGGCTCATCAGGAGAGCCGGAAGATATGACAGGCCGGCTCAATCTGACGCAGCGTGCCACCACTGTGCTGGAACCGACTAACGAAATGTTCTGTCAGAATCTGGCTAACGTTGTGGTGATCGCGGGAGACTTCTGGTGGGACAATTGAAGGTCATCGGTTTTGTCACAATATTATGCAATAAAAAAACTTGAGATCTCTTTTAACAGGTAACCAAAACAACATTTTTTTCCAATGTTTTTCATTGGCTGGCTTGAATTTTCGACTTTCTATTGAACCACGTGAGAAACTGCAACACATCAAGGTAGCTGGGAAGTTTCTTCTTCGATGATGATTAATTGATTGTCACCTCTGTGGACCTGTCGGTTTTCTATTGTAAGAACATCAACGGAGTCTCTGTTTGGTGACACTGCTAAGAAAATGCCGGGCCGGACCTCACGTGTCAGATTCAGGGTAATGAATTGTTTAGAGATCGGACAATGTTCGGTTTTCCAACAATGAGGTTACTGAAAAACAAGGGTGAGAGGGAATTGCCCCAAAATCACTTGGCTCGAACTTTAGTGCGAAACTGATTTTTTTAATATAAATATAAATATAAAAATACACTTCATTTACCCAAATAGAATACCCAAATGTTCAACAATGGACGGCGCACCGGTGATTACGTATTTATAGGTTCGGCATAAAAACATGGAACCCAACGACGGTGTCTGGCAAAGAAGAACATTGATGACGTCGTCACGGAGTTATTTACTCTCAGCGGATGGTGGTTACCATATCGAGGAAACACCCATCGTTATCTAATCCTTGAGTTTGGCAAACCCCCGTTAACTGGTTTGCAACAGGATCAAACTACGTTCTCTACCTGAATTATTAAAATATGGTTCAATCTCATGACGTCATACGTCAAAGTTGAACACTTACCAGAAATGAGCACATCAATGGGGCAAAGTGGTGGTGACGCCTGTCATTATTATGATGTTTATGCGCGCACCCGCTCGGCTGACTGCAACACTGACCCCAGTGGCAGTAACATGTGGGTCAGGATGTCTGCTTCCGACGCTCAGACGAAATTGTTGAATCATAGATATTAGTACTTTTTTAACTCCGTGAGTCAACTGATTACATATTTTATGACGGTTATAAAAATCCGAGAGGGTGACTCAGAAGATGTTGCTTCCCGATTACAATAAAGTTGAGTATGTAAGAGAAGAAGCTTAATTGAAATGACATTAATGAGTTATCTAAAATGTTGAATACATTCATACAAGAAATAGCGTTAAGCAATGATTGATTTAAAAAAAATTACTACTCTTATCAATTGTTATCTGAGAACAACGAAAATTCGTTGATACCACACATGTGTTCTCTACATAGATTGTAGTGACGCAAATCTACAACATAAACAATGACATCTAGGTAAGCCTTGTTTTTCTGGAGGTCATAAATTTGGCAGCACAACGGTGGTGTCGAGTCCAACCCGCATTTATCGGACAAAATCTAAACCGTTATACGTCGGACCAGTTCTCAAAAAACCTGTCATCGTTGGAATCAAGTTGCAATAAATTAAGCGACGATCAACGGAACGTTTGAAATTGGGTGATTAGTACAGATGGAAAACAGCAATAGGGTGGCGGGGACCAACGTAATTAGGATGGTATCTGAGAAACCATTAGAACAGAAGCCCACAGAGATTTCACCAAGCAATCAATTCTCAATGTGATTCATGATAAACATTACTATCATCAGAGAACCCTTCAATGTCCAAGTTGACTATAGTCAATAAACGAACCAATAAAATTTGGCTGCCGCAGCACCACACTGCCCGGTATCATAACATTTTGCCAGCAACAACTTAACTGCGTTGCACTCCAACAATCGAGCGATGTGCCGCGGCTGATTTTTCGCATTTTTCGGTTGACGCGCAACGGCTGACGCGCGCCGCGCATGCATTTTCGACCCGCGCCGAGTCTTCAGCCGTCACAACTACGCCGATGTTGCGGCGCACTACCGGTAAAATGATGAGCAGGATGAAATACCAAATACAACAAAGTTTTGCTGCAGCGTGCTCTTTAACGCGTTGTTGAGTTCGGCGGACGATGTTGGGGCATTGTTGTGTATATTCTGAAAGTGCGGGAGCCAGTATTGAGCCGGACGAGTATTGGGCACCAACATTTAGTAAGAGGGGCTGTCGTTGTGTGTCCGACCCAGCCCCATGTCCGGGGTGATGAAACGGCGTTTGCTCTTGTGTTGGTGTTGGTGGTGCACAACACAACATTTGGTATGTTGCGCGCGCGCGCATCCCATTGTTGCGGGTGTTGCGCGTTGGGCGTGCGCACCTCCGTCTGGAGCCAGATGGAACCCCAACTCTACACCACCTTAAATGTGCACCCCGTCCTTTTCCAAAGGGGACTTTCGGGGTCTCCGGTTGATTGGTTGGTGTTGCAGTGCGTAAACGCGCACTTTCGAACCTTCCAAGTCGACCTCAGTTTTAATACGGGACTTTGTAAGTCTACAGGAACAACACTAAACTTATGGATTTGGAAGAAACACAACTGGCGGAGAACGATACAACATCTTTTACTAAAAAATCCAAAAAGAATCAGTTGGTTGAAGAATAGCTAGATAATTATGAAGCTTCTGAATCTACAACCAATTGTAGTCCATTTTGCGAATCGTAAAGCTCTGTATTGATGATTTGAGCAATGGTTGAACGTTGGGAACGTATGGATTTGAAAATGGTTTCCAGTTTACATTAACTAGGAAACTTAAAAATCATTAAAAAAGTTTAATTTGTAATCTTCAAAAGGTGTCATTTCTGAAATAAACAAACCGGCAAATATAGTATGAAAACCAATTCCAAACGGTAGTAAAAGAGGTTGGCTGAAGAAATATAGCTTCAAATCAAAAAAATCAAATTTATTCAGTTGTTATGCCATAATAGCAAAGTAGGATACCAAGTCACAATAGTGAAATAACGGTCATCCGATTTACAATGACAATCACTGATCATCAACAACGTTCTTGAATGCGCTGTGTCTCAACCCGGGACTCGAACCAGAAACGTCGGCGAGCAAAGCCGGCGCCTTAACCACTTGACGAGGGAAGCGACAAAGCTTAGCTTTGGGAAGAAGTAATTGTTGTTGATGAATGCCATTTGACGCTGGTAGACTTCATTAATCATCAATGCCTGACCGTCGACTGAATCGATTCAAGGATGCCAGGTGGCCTCAAACTACTTATAATCGACGCAGACACGTCAACAAGCCAAAGTGCCGACGTAAATGGAAGCCGGTGCTTCGGATGATAAGTAGGTCGTTACCGGCCACGAGGCTTCGGAGACCAGATGACGTTTAACAATTCTTATCAAGTTTTCGATAATGAAGGATCAGACTTCGTTTACATGAATTACGTCTACGATTTCATGATCAAAGCTATATGTTCTATTCCTCTTATTAAATGGAAGAAGTTCCTTAATAACATTAAGTATCGCGAAACATCGTCGACCTTGACTTGTTAGTGTTTTTTGGTGTAGGAAATCAAACAAAAAATAGAATAGTTTTATGCCGACTAATAACATGAAAGGGCATGGTGTCTGTTAATATGATTGTTATAATTTCTAGTGTGGAAGCTCTGTGAATTTCGGCCCTCATGAGGAAACATCAATAATTGAGGTGGGTGGTCGCTATGACAAAGTGGAGGACATAACGTATGTGTTTACCGTTCATAACTTAGGTTTTTTCGTCTGGCATTCCACCTTCGATGTTCTGCGCACTCCTGAGAAATTGAAACAAAACAAGCTCGGCCTGCTACATCGATCATCAGGCCGGTTTCGAAGTTTTGACCCGAACGACCTTAGCGTTCCGGACAAGAATGGATCTTGTGATCGTTCCGCAGAGAAATCAATGGTTATGTTCGCATATTTCCAAAACCCAGAAATTTTCCTAGAATTTCTCCCATACACGAATATTTATGTTCGCATACTAAGGTGTGTGATAACTTAAATACCACCGCTGCGCGGGCCTGACGTGCTTGTCCTCGCTCCCGCTCGGACAAGCCAGCCTTACGATAGGTAATCGGGGGTTAACGGACAGTAAAACTTCATATGGAATATATTTTTGATGACAGAAAACTTTGGTGTTTAGTAAAAATTCTAGAAAAATTTCTGGGCTTTGTAATTTTGCGTTATGTTCCATGCGGAACAAACGTGGGTGTTCTGGGTGAATGATTGGTTTTATGACAGGCATCACATTTCTTGATTTTATTACTAAGTTTCTTTTCATCAGTCATGATGCTTTAGCACACACTGACGCTAACAATAGTGGCACTTTTTAAGCAAATTTTGAAACGTAACAGCAAAATACTTATTCCTTCGTTGACTTAAACTAAACTCGCGATTTCTCAATACTGTTGTGATTTTGATTGGTGAAACTATGCATTTGCTGACTACTAATATTCATTTCTTGTCAAACTCAACAACATCACTTTATCCAACAAAATTAGAAATCACTGGGCTTTACTAATTTTGTAAATCAGTATTAGATATGTGCCATCCGCACAAATCACCAGCAAACTAAGCAACAAACAGGAAGAATAAAACTGAAAACATAATAGAAGCATATAACACTATAGTTCTATTATCTTATCACTCATAAATTAGAGTTACAGTCAGTCTGGAGAACAACTAATAGAATCACACAATAATGATATCACAAAGACTACCAATATCGCTTATATCTGTTCTCCTCATAATCATCCACATCAGCCGGCTTCTTCATATTTCCATCGATGTTGTCTTCATCATTTCCCGACTCGTCAAGCCCGTCTTCTGTTTCTGCCACTTCCCTATGCTCTTCATCAGCTCGTTCTTCAACTTGATTCTCATGGTTTCGAACGTTCTCTTCCGGATACTCAGCCTCATCATCACCATCGTCAATGACCGGCGCAAACTCAATGTCCTCTAGACTTCTATGATGATCATCATCTTCAGGGGACGGTGGTGCTTCGACGGGTTCAAGGACACACGACGGACAGGCTGAAATCAGGTAATGTTTAAAACATGTGTGTTCATGTGCTATCCTGTTTTAACACGCTTGTATCAAACCAAGGCAGAGATGTTGAACGATTGAAATGAAAGATGAAAAATGAGTCTCTGATGCTGATGTCGAAAGGTAGTTCTTGTTTGCCAGGAAACTTTCTTGGGCATAAATGCTATTAGATTGAAGAGCACAACTCACTTTTTTACTGAATGTCATTCAACTGTCATTGGTAACTTAAGGACGGGAGATAGAGACAAAACGAAACGTATTATGGAGCTAATGAATTTGCCATTCAACAAATTATCTTCCAAAACTTCGTAAAGACCAACCCGACTTCATTTTCAGTTCACCAGATATGGACAGAAAGTTCTCTTCGGTGCCAAACTCCGTCCACTGAATCGGGACACGGTAGAATGCCTCCGGCGGTGTAGGATTGCTGCGATCAATGAAAAAAGATTTAGGCATTGATACAACAGGCTGTTAAACTATTTGATTCGAGTGTGGGGTAACCACCCCATTGCCTTCAGCTTACATTCTCAGTTACAACAGTGTTAGACAGGAGTACCTGTGTTGTGTTGCTAGCACGTTCGTGTACTGAAAAGAAGGTCGTGAACCCTACCAAGAACTTGAAATTTTTCACTTTCTTGCTTGGACTAGATTTCGTCATTATTAGCATTATCCAAAAAGAGATTATCCTAAACCGAGTGAACTTAAGATTTAAGACGGTGAATCAACTTACATACATTACGTAGGCTAAGAAAAGTTAGTCCATGGCCAAGTTAAAAGTTCAATATCATAACTCAAAATGTGAAACTTTTTAGTTAAGCTCTTTCTTGAGTCGCATGTCTAGGCTACTACTTAGGACGCCATCCTTGAAAACTCTTGGTCCTAAGTTCGAAACATGACACGACACACAGATCGTGATGCATTGCCTTGGGATTTCTGCCATTTTCCGTCAGTTTATTCAAACTTTCTCACCACTGCGAAAATAACATTCTTTTACGGTATCAGTGTGCCTTGATGGTTTCAGTAATTAGGAAATCCCAGCAGGAAAACTTTCACGTACCCATACTTAACAAAATTGACCAGCATCTCCAGGTAATAATCTTTCACCCGATCGACGTCACCCACTTCATTTTGGTCTGACGAGGTATTGAAGTTGGCAAACTCGACGTTGAACAGTAACGCTAGGTCAGATCCGTGATACGCACCTGCACAATAACAGAATAAAATACAACAACAACAACAACAACAACAACAACAGCAACAACAACAACAACAACAACAACAACAACAACAACAACAACAACAACAACAACAACAACAACAACAACAACAACAACAACAACAACAACAACAACAACAACAACAACAACAACAACAACAACAACAACAACAACAACAACAACAACAACAACAACAACAACAACAACAACAACAACAACAACAACAACAACAACAACAACAACAACAACAACAACAACAACAACAACAACAACAACAACAACAACAACAACAACAACAACAACAACAACAACAACAACAACAACAACAACAACAACAACAACAACAAAGACAACAACAACAACGACAACAACAACAACGACAACAACAACAACAACAACAACAACAACAACAACAACAACAACAACAACAACAACAACAACAACAACAACAACAACAACAACAACAACAACAACAACAACAACAACAACAACAACAACAACAACAACAACAACAACAACAACAACAACAACAACAACAACAACAACAACAACAACAACAACAACAACAACAACAACAACAACAACAACAACAACAACAACAACAACAACAACAACAACGACAACAACAACAACAACAACAACAACAACAACAACAACAACAAATACAATAACAATAATAACCACAACAACAAACTACCCAGTACATCATCCATGGGATAGTCGAAAGAGTAGGCGTAGGTAGGTGCACCATCCAACGCATTTGCCGAAGCTGTTGCCAGCATGGGCGCTTTGTAAAGGGTATCGGCGTAAAACTGAAGTTCTAATATTCTACTAACTCACTACTTACTCATTCACTCACTCACTCACTCACTGACTCACTTGCTCACTCACTCACTCACTCACTCACTCACTCACTCACTCACTCACTCACTCACTCACTCACTCACTCACTCACTCACTCACTCACTCACTCACTCACTCACTCACTCACTCACTCACTCACTCACTCACTCACTCACTCACTCACTCACTCACTCACTCACTCACTCACTCACTCACTCACTCACTCACTCACTCACTCACTCACTCACTCACTCACTCACTCACTCACTCACTCACTCACTCACTCACTCACTCACTCACTCACTCACTCACTCACTCACTCACTCACTCACTCACTCACTCACTCACTCACTCACTCACTCACTCACTCACTCACTCACTCACTCACTCACTCACTCACTCACTCACGTCTGGGAATGTGACAGTGCCATTCGTACGCAGATACTCATACTGTATCAATCTGGCCAGTTCTTGGTCACTGAATACATCCTGGCCGATATACTGTTCCGTTAAGTTAGTGACCGTTTCCATTTCACCGAGGTCTGAACTCAGTTGTTCTAGTCCATCTTTGCTTATTCGAACTGTAAACGATTATTAATTGTCTGAAAACAACAACAACAACAACAACAACAACAACAACAACAACAACAACAACAACAACAACAACAACAACAACAACAACAACAACAACAACAACAACAACAACAACAACAACAACAACAACAACAACAACAACAACAACAACAACAACAACAACAACAACAACACCAACAACAACAACACAACATTAACAAAAACAAACGTCTGATCAGAGAGCCTTCATCTTTGGTGATGCCTAATAGCATTGGCTTCTTTTTCTGACTCGTAAACATTTCACGGGGGTCTGAACGTATCATGTAATCGAAATGGTCAACCACTGGGGTGAATCTCCCGCTCTGAAAGTAAAAAACTGACTGACTGACTGACTGACTGACTGACTGACTGACTGACTGACTGAACTAACTGACTGACTAGCTGACTGACTAACTGCCTGACTGACTCACTGACAGACTCAAACGCTCAATCACTCACTCACTCACTCACTCACTCACTCACTTATTCACTCACTCACTGACCTTTTCGGCCTCTTCCATAATATGTTCATCATAAACACCAGCCAAACAGCGCCTAACTACAGTCTCATCAGGAGCAGGAGCGCCGGTTAACTTATGACAAAGTTCCCAGGTGTAATCCGCGACAGACTAAAGTAAGAAAAAAATCACTCACTCACTCTTTCACTCACTCACTCACTCTTTCACTCACTCACTCACTCACTCACTCACTCACTCACTCACTCACTCACTCACTCACTCACTCACTCACTCACTCACTCACTCACTCACTCACTCACTCACTCACTCACTCACTCACTCACTCACTCACTCACTCACTCACTCACTCACTCACTCACTCACTCACTCACTCACTCACTCACTCACTCACTCACTCACTCACTCACTCACTCTGTCTTTTCGAATGAGATCTGGACGCAGTGCAGTGCCTGACATCAGAATGGTTTGCGAGAATAAATCTGTAAATGATAAAGGTTGATGAACCGGCCTGATGGTTATAAACTTAGCAACGTTATTTCTTTTTGAAGTGAGTGAGTGAGTGATTGAGTGAGAGAGTGAGTGAGTGAGTGAGTGAGTGAGTGAGTGAGTGAGTGAGTGAGTGAGTGAGTGAGTGAGTGAGTGAGTGAGTGAGTGAGTGAGTGAGTGAGTGAGTGAGTGAGTGAGTGAGTGAGTGAGTGAGTGAGTGAGTGAGTGAGTGAGTGAGTGAGTGAGTGAGTGAGTGAGTGAGTGAGTGAGTGAGACCTTCTGCCTTCGGAGACAAAGACAACAGGTGTGCAATCGCTGCACCCGACCCATAACCCATCAAGGTCACCCTCCGCGGATCACCACCGAAAGTGTGTATTTCGTCTCGAACGTACTCCAGCGCAAGTACACAGTCCCATAGACCCACGTTAGAAGGCATCACTCGGTCAATGTCCTGGGTGGTGGCCTGGGTGGTGGCGAAACCTGAAAGTACGATATTTTGCAGATGTTATTTTCGGTCAAAACTGTCTTAACTTCGCCTGCTCTTTTCTGTTTAACCTGAAAATTCAAGCAGATTTTTTGACAAAAAAATTGTTTTTTATGTTTGGAAAAAAATCTTACCGAATACTCCCAGACGATAATTGACTGTCACAAATAGAACACCGCGAGACACGAAGTTTTTGTCATAGTCGGACGCCGAACCGCCTTGAAAGTCACCCGGATGGAAGAATACAATCACGGGACGTTTCACTGGCATCTGCAACAACAACAACAACAACAACAACAACAACAACAACAACAACAACAACAACAACAACAACAACAACAACAACAACAACAACAACAACAACAACAACAACAACAACAACAACAACAACAACAACAACAACAACAACAACAACAACAACAACAACAACAACAACAACAACAACAACAACAACAACAACGACAACAACGACAACGACAACAAACAACAACAACAACAACAACAACAACAACAACAACTACTAAAACAACAACAACAACAACAACAAAAATAACAACAACAACAACAACAACAACAACAACAACAACAACAACAACAACAACAACAACAACAACAACAACAACAACAACATACTTGATTCAAGTCCTCCAAGTCATCCAAGAAGTCAGTTCTGTTTCCATAGTCATGCTCGAACGTTGAATTAATTTTTGGCTTCTGATTAGGGCCAGGCGCGAATATGTTCAAATGCAAGCAATCCTGAATAAAAAACTGTTTCGACCTAGTAGCCATAACACTGGCGGACGAGCTAATCCTCCAAAGGGAGGTGAATTTCGTCAAAGAGAGGGAATTGGCAGTTTTCAAACCATTTTACACACACCTTAGGGAACAAATTACACTTTTTCAAACCGTCAAAGAGAGGGGGGAATTCCACTTTTCCCACCCCTTCTCGTCCGCTAGTGAAATCATAACGCATTATGCGTGTGATTATCTACGTCTTTCTTTGCTCTATTCATCCTCATTCTGCGTGTCTGCGAAATACGTTCACTCTGTACTATGAAAATTTGTACTTTTCCTTTCATAATCTTTCAGTTTAGTGCGCATCGAAATTCTATTAGATTCGCATTTACGTTTTTTTGTGAAGATTGAATCAGGAAACCTCATTTTCGTGAGCGTAATTCCGCCGTTCCAAACGTTCCATGGCCGTGGCATAGTTGGGCATCTGCATACATCGACTCATGTATTCTGTTGTATTCATAACACCACGCCATAATGAAGGAGGGTTCGGTTTCTAAAATAACAACAACAACAACAACAACAACAACAACAACAACAACAACAACAACAACAACAACAACAACAACAACAACAACAACAACAACAACAACAACAACAACAACAACAACAACAACAACAACAACAACAACAACAACAACAACAACAACAACAACAACAACAACAACAACAACAACATTAACAACAACAAAAACATTCCCAACAACAACAACAACAACAACAACAACAACAACAACAACAACAACAACAACAACAACAACAACAACAACAACAACAACAACAACAACAACAACAACAACAACAACAACAACAACAACAACAACAACAACAACAACAACAACAACAACAACAACAACAACAACAACAACAACAACAACAACAACAACAACAACAACAACAACAACAACAACAACAACAACAACAACAACAACAACAACAACAACAACAACAACAACAACAACAACAACAACAACAACAACAACAACAACAACAACAACAACAACAACAACAACAACAACAACAACAACAACAACAACAACAACAACAACAACAACAACAACAACAACAACAACAACAACAACAACAACAACAACAACAACAACAACAACAACAAAAACAACAACAACAACAACAACAACAACAACAACAACAACAACAACAACAACAACAACAACAAAAACACTAACGTTGAAACGGAAATGTCCAACGGACGGTCGAGAGTAGGGTATTCCTAAGAAAGATAGAACTTCGGTACCATCGTCCAGTTTTTCCCGTTTTCCTCTGATATCCCCGTATCTGGTGTTGACTTGGTACAGCAAAAACTCTCTGGAACGAATCGGAGTAAGCAGCAGCAGCAGCAGCAACAACCACAATTACAACAACAACAACAACAACAACAACCAACAACAACAACAACAACAACAACAACAACAACAACAACAACAACAACAACAACAACAACAACAACAACAACAACAACAACAACAACAACAACAACAACAACAACAACAACAACAACAACAACAACAACAACAACAACCAACGTGTGAACACTGACCACTGTATTCAAAATGAGCAACCCGATTGAAGTGCTGACGCTGAGGTGCATTTTGGTTAAAACTAAAATTTCATTTGTGAAGTCGTAGTTTTTTTAAACGCAGCTTATCTCAAAATGACTAATAAGATCTGTTGAAGAGAATGTAATTCTCCATTTCTTATTCTATTAGAGAAACCAAACAAGTTCATCATTTCGGATGAGTCTGTTTCAGAAAAGTTCTTTGACATAAAATACCAGTTCGGAACACTAGTTGACAAAAAATAACTTTTATCAGTTTTTTTGTTAAATAAAGCTTTCACGTTTACGGCTACGAAGATAAAGCCCCGGTCTAGGAAAGCTGGAAGTATTTATAAAAACGGAAATACCAAATTTTACGAATGAAGAAAAATTTATACTCTATACTGACTGACTAACGTAGGTTGCATTGGTAATAAGACCAGAAAATCAAAGAACTAAAAAGCAGAATTTATGTTCTTGACATGTATCTCAAAATGTTCTGCAACTGACAATGCCATAACTTTCATATGCCACTGTTGTGGCACCGTCTGGCGGACGAGTCAAACCTCTCAAAGGAAGGGAATTTTCCCAAAGAGGGGGGAGTTTGCAAAAGTTAGGCCAATAACCCACATCTTAAAGGACAAACTCAACTTTTTGAAACCATTAAAAGGGAAAAAATCCACCTTTACAGCCCCTTCTCGTCCGCTAGTAATAGCACCGATACAAGCATCTGGAAGTTTGTTTCCGGTGTCGCAACCACTAGCGCACGAGAAGGGTTATGAAAAGTGGAATTCCCCCCTCTTTGGCGGTTTCTAAAAGTAGAGTTTGTTCCTCAAGGTGTAGGTTAAATGATCTGAAAACTGGCAAATCCCCCCTCTTTGACGAAATTCCCTTCCCTTTGGGAGATTAGCTCGTCCGCCAGTGGTCATTACCGAACCAAAACAGCATTCATCATTGACTACGAGATTGAAAATGAATGCGCCTGCACTAGCGGACGAGAAGGGGTGGGAAAAGTGGAATTCTCCTCTCTTTGGCGGTTTCAAAAAGTACAGTTTGTTCACTAAGGTGTAGGTAAAATGACTTTATTACTGCCAATTCCCCCTTTTTGAAAAAATTCCCCTCCCTTTGAAGGTTTGGCTCGTCCGCCAGTGTGCGCCTGTAACTTTTTACCGGCATCTAGGAAACAAGAAATTTTCAAAATGTTAACTTGAGAATTTTTGATATATCTGTGCAAATGTGTGTGGTTTATAAAAAATATTCATCCAAAATTACAGCCCAAAATGATCGTTTTGTTGTTTTCATTGTGAATGTTGTTTATATCAAGGGACGGCCGCTAGGCCGTTCCCTTAATATGTTTACATAATGTAAGACGACACTGGCAGACGAGCCATACTTCCAGACGGAAGGGAATCTTTCCAAAGAGAGGGGAATTGGCAGATATTAGATCATTTTAACTTTACCTCAAGAAACTCCAGTTTTTGAACTAGCCAAAGAGGGGGGAATTCCACTTTCCCACCCTTTTCCGTCCGCTAGTGTACGACGACCCGAAAGTTGCTGTGGTATGGAGCTACGAAACCACTGGCGGACGAGCCAAACCTCCAAAGGGAGGAGAATTTTTCCAAAGACCGGGGAATCAGCAGTTTTGAGTTTCGTTTTACCTACACTTTAGGGACCTAATTCTAGTTTTTGAAACCGCCAAAGAGAGGGGAATTTCACTTTTCCCTTCCCTTCTCGTCCGCTTGTATACGGAACGTTGATTGGTGTGTACTGGAGTAAAGCGTACATCGGTGATTTTTGTGAAG
Organism: Daptonema setosum; assembly: GCA_964036265.1. Taxonomy (NCBI): domain Eukaryota; kingdom Metazoa; phylum Nematoda; class Chromadorea; order Monhysterida; family Xyalidae; genus Daptonema; species Daptonema setosum. The sequence goes on along the minus strand of OZ038447.1, from coordinate 25,802,812 downwards.
AACAGATGTTCCAGCTTTTCATACTGTGAAACATCACCTTCTCATGAACGAATAAGATCATAATATCATATATAGACCTCAAAAAAGATTATAACGGATGGTTTAAAACTGTGAGAATCCATGAACTTGAGAGTCAAGTTCTGGCTTGGCCAGAACCTTATTCTCAAGTCCAGAACCTGATTCTCAAGTATTGAATTTCCGAGAATCAGCTTTATGATTGTGAAAAGTCTGATTCAGCGCGATTTTATGGTGGTGAACCGAACTTTTTATAACCATTTTCGAGGTCTATACAACAGAATTATATACAGTAATCCATAGTCTCACGAACACACAATTGAACCCACTTAGAGATCAGCAGAACATGTCTAGCACTAGATTACAGCCAATCACCCAACGTACCCGAAAACAATCGTTTTTATGCAATCTTATACCACTATCGTAACCCAACACAATCCTTTTTATGTAATCCTATAACCTTAAAAAACGTATCGTTATAACTGAATAAAGACTGCAGGTTCAAGGTCTTTACATAATATGTGGGGGCCAAAAAAAACTTTGATTGTAAGTAGGATTGAATACAGCTGAGTTGAGTTCAGAAAGAATTGTTATTTACTATGTGGAAATCCGTAATTGTTTTTTTAGCATCTCGTTGGATTCTCTGTAAACTCTGCATAAGCCGAAACAGATGTTGTTAACAGTGAAAATTTCAAGGATGATTCTGAGGAGCAAAACCGTCACTCACTCTTTCACTAACTCACACACTCACTCACTCACTCACTCACTCACTCACTCACTCACTCACTCACTCACTCACTCGCTCACTCACTCACTCACTCACTCACTCACTAACTCACTCACTCGCTCACTCACTCACTCACTCACTCACTCACTCACTCACTCACTCACTCACTCACTCACTCACTCACTCACTCACTCACTCACTCACTTACTCACTCACTCACTCACTCACTCACTCACTCACTCACTCACTCACTCACTCACTCACTCACTCACTCACTCACTCTCTCACTCACTCACTCATTCACTCACACACTAACTCACTCACTCACTCATGCATCAACATCTTGAAAGACTCCACTCCGCGTTTATCGGTTTTGAGTAGTTTTTATTGGACAACCGTGTAGTTTCTGATATACTCGTTGACAAGATAGTCAGCAGCTGGTGTGAAATAGTGATGAAGGTAATGTTTCATACTGCCATAAAGCTTTCTCTCATCAGACATTTAACAAAAACGCTCATGCCGGGATTCAATCAATAACTTCTGATTGGTCAACGCGCCAACTGTGATTTTACAGATGTTATCTTTGCTTCCTCTCTTTCTCTCTCTTACTCGCTGATCCTACGGCCAAGAAACCGTGATTTTTGATGGTAAAAAGATGTTAGCCGTTGCTTGAGTAATGATGGTGGAAGGGAAACGAAGTATTTTGCCTAGGATGATGACGCCAGAGTGCGTCTAGAAGTTTCCAGAACTTTTGCTAGAACCTTACTAGAATCTAGGACCACCATCGGATTGAAGATTTCTCCGCCTGGTGGTTGGAAGTCGTTCGTTCGTTCGTTTTTTTTCTCGAAAATTGCTTTCTAATTTTTTTGTCTGAATATCGAATATCCGAGTGGATCAATTGCAAGTCGTACAGTCAGCTCGTTTGTTTTGGACATTTACAATAAGATAAATGTAGTGCACAATAATATGGACAGATGTTTCAACAGAGATCACGTGATGTGTGGAGTGGGTGGACGTGAGCTTAGTGTTGAGCTCACCCAGTCCTGAGCTCAGCCTTGAGCTTGAGCCTAAACTTGAGCTTGTGCCAGAAGAATGTCATGATCACATCATGGTATCCTCAGCATAACACTTTCATGACATCATCTTTTTGGGCTCAAACCTAAGCTCAAACCAGACCTAATTGTAGGATCATGCTTGTCCACTCACTCCATAATCATTTCGGAGGTAATTCTTGAAATACATACCATTAGAATATGTTTACAACGAAATATTTATACCGGTTATAAGCGCCGAGACAATCGCGGGGGTTTCGGGTTTTTGGGTTGAGTGCCTAATATGGGGTTGGGGTGGAGGGGTAAAACTTTACAAACGTAATAAAAATGTATATATCACCGATTTGAGGGGTATATTCAATCATTGACATTACCACAACGGGATGCAATAAAAGTCTTCTGTGTACAGGGAAAAGTGTTACAGGTGCAGAAAGGTTTCGAAGCTTTCACAACGTGGATGTGGAAAGTGGCAACGGTAATGGGTTATACAATCGACCAATAGAACTTTATAGATGATCTAATATTATAGTACAGGATTATCTTTATATATTTTTCTATGTAAAGGAGGCAGAATAAATAGTATACACAATCAGGGGGGAAATTATAGAATTTTTTGTATATCACATTTCGGCGTGGGCGCACGTGCCGACGAGAGATTCGGGACACCCTGTAATTACAGGGGTACCCATCGTTACAGGGTTACCTCCATTTACAGGGTGTGCCTGATATCACCGTGCCGTACGAGTGGGGTACAATGTCTTAAAAAACTGGTCAGCTGAGGTCTAGGCAGACTCAATGAGCTGTTCGGACGACTAAGTCTAGTCTGAGCCTAAGTCTAACGTTATGTCCAACAGCCGATCGGTCTAGCGTAGACTTCGCTTGAGACTAAGCCTAAGCCCAAGCCCAAGCATATGCCTGAGCCTGAAGCCCGTTGGCTCAACTGAACGATTCGAATCACCTTGGAATGTAGTACTTAATATTATGGTACATCATGTAATCACAGCTTAACAAAACAATTACAGTTGAGAAAATGACGACCATTCAGTCGACTTTCTCATTACACAATGCAAAATTGAAAAGTTAGATTTTACTGACAGATCAGCGCGGAAAAACTACGAATAAGAAACGCGGGAAACCGTAATTTTCATGAGTAAATGTGGTGATTGTGTGTGTTTTTCTGGTGATTTTTTTGGTTAATCGGGGAAATGGTTATTTAATATTACGGTGAATGGCAACTACATGGTTGAAACACGTCGGATGACTGTGACGACATTACGATACATCCAGAGCACAACAATGATTCGACGAAAAAGGAGCAATTCCGGATGGATTTAAAATGTGGTGACTTCAGATGGTGATATCGATGATGGTGATGGTGATGGTCCGATATTCGATGGACCGTTGTTGTTATTTTTGGTTATAAAGACGACTTTTCTCCGCTGTTTTTCTATTTTGGTCGACCTCCGTCGACGCACACACGATCTACGGATTGGGCGTGGTGGCCTGCGATTTCGACTTTTCGAACATCGGGTTCGACACCTCGATGTCGCCGGTCTGAAACGGAAAAAAATGTTAAAATTAAAAGGAAAAAATTTTAAAATTTATATTTTTCGGATAATTTTCCAAACCGGAGATAAAATAATAATTTTCCAACCGGCGCCAATCCGGGACATTCGTATACGGAGTAGTCACCTTCATCCTGCTCATCCTCGCTACCCTCCGACTCGTGCTCACGCTGACCATCCATACCAGATCTGCAGGTTAGTGAGTTAGTGAGTGAGTGAGTGAGTGAGTGAGTGAGTGAGTGAGTGAGTGAGTGAGTGAGTGAGTGAGTGAGTGAGTGAGTGAGTGAGTGAGTGAGTGAGTGAGTGAGTGAGTGAGTGAGTGAGTGAGTGAGTGAGTGAGTGAGTGAGTGAGTGAGTGAGTGAGTGAGTGAGTGAGTGAGTGAGTGAGTGAGTGAGTGAGTGAGTGAGTGAGTGAGTGAGTGAGTGAGTGAGTGAGTGAGTGAGTGAATGAGTCAGAGATCTAATCAACGGTAACGAACTGTTCAAGACTGATGATCTTCTGCTTGGTCTGTTGGTAGTGGTGCAGCTGGGCACTGTACGCCATACGCTGATCGCCCCTGGCAGTCTTCTTGGACTGTTTGGCCGACTGGCCAACGACTCCGAACTGCGGATACTCGGACTCGGCGGCGGCGGCGTGCTGCTTGTGCAGTCTGCAATGAGTGAGCTGGGTGAGCCAAGTTAGTAAGCTAAGTGAGTGAGCTATGGGTGAGTGGGTGAGCTAAGTGAGTGAGTGAATCAGTGAATGAGTGAGCCGAGTGAGTTATGTAGCATGATAATTGAGTTTATTTATTTTTACATTATGTTTTTACTTGATTATTTCATGAATCACCATTGTTAATACTGTCTACGGTAAACACTAGGTATGTAGTTTCTATTATTATGTTCAAGCTATTGAGCTGCTGAACTAAAGTTTTGCTTTGGTATAGGGCTCCAATATCAACCAAATCCAGACCCATTAATCCGTACAGTCTCACCTTTTTTATATCAATTGTTAAATTATTAAATTTTTCATGCTTTACTCTACATCGTAACAGTTGGCGAAGGTCACCAATTACTTTCCTACTCTCTGTGCGATAGCAGTCCCTTTAATCCACAAATCCATAACTCGCATGAACAACCAACACTTTCACGAGTAGATTATCCACCGAGCTATGTGCGTTCTCCTTGCTCGTGTCGCGTTCGCGACGACTGAGTTCCGTATCAAACGACTTGGTGCCGCTATGGCCGGCGAATGCGCTCTTCAGCCTTCCCAATCTTGTTTGTCTTACTCTGGTCGGGCCTCCATTACAACTCATCCCATCACCCTGGTCGACAGATATCGACTTCCTCTGGCCATGGTTTTTCAAGAACTTGCGCTTCAGTGGTGTGGATCGCGGCGCTGTCGGAAGACTAGACTGTGCTGAGGTTTGTCTTCCGATAGGCGTATGACCGCGAGACGTACCAGGTGGTAATGATGGCGCCCGACAGTCTATGGATGAGGATGTCTGACGCTGCTGTTTTGGATGGTTTTGCTGTCGCAGCTGAGTTTCCAGCGACATGGATTGCGTTGTACGTTGATCGGGTAGTGAATGCGCTTGTTTACTACTGCGATTTCGAAGATTGGCAAACAGCCATCTCTTATATCGTCCATGATGGGCGTAATTGCCATCGGCATGATGCGACTGATTGGCTCTATACTTGAGCGAGCTTACGGAATAACAGAAATCAGGCATTTTATCCAACGACATGTTGGTGGTAGTATGGTAATGATTCGTGGAAGCGCCGACACTACTTGATGTCGAGTCCATCGAACCCATCCCACTGCTGGCCGTACTTGATGGATGGTTCTGCAGATCTGTCAGATTGCATTTGGCCAGATCGAGATTCGTGTGGCAGATGTTGGGACAGGAGCTGACGAGTTTGTGCCGCGAGTCGGGTCGGCGCGACATGCGCATCCGACGATAGGTCAGGGCGGCGGCGGCTGTGGTCGTCATGATCAGAGATAACCGGTTGATACCGGGTTGTAAACGCTTGATATATCGGCAGATTGGTGATGTAGTCAGAGTGATAAGGACTGTGAATTACATGGAATAAAAAAACAATTTTTAGGAGTGAAAAATTTAGAAATAAATGTCGGCCCTTAATCAACATCCAGTGGGCCTCATCAGGCGAAGGTCAGAAGAACGATCATCTACTTACAAATCTGAGTCAGAAAAGGTTCGCCACGGCCTTTCAAGTATCTAGTTTGACTAACGTCTCAGATTCATATATAGTTGGGTGCTATAGAAAAGCAATGAAAATGGATAAGCTAACAAACAAGATAATTGACTAAGGAACTGAGTTCATGTGTACACAGAGTACCTACATGAGCAGCTCATCTCATCATTATTTTGTTATTTTATTATCTTCAGAGGGGCGGAAAACTAAAAGCTAAACATCCGGCTGAAAGCAAATGGTGAGAGTATGAAAGTTGAAAACCGGGAACGTTTGCCAAATGAAGATTTCATAATAGAAAACGAACTCAAACTGTGCACTACAGTATTTTGAATAAAATGAAGAAAATGTCTAAAATCTTCTGTTTCCTAATCAACAAGTTCGATAACATCGATATAATCTCGTGAGCGGATGCCTAACTTTACTGGCTTCACTTGACAAAAACATGCAGAAAAAACCTAACGCCATGGATACATATGGTTGAACCTAATTAAATTTGGACCAGACTCACCAAGCCAGATTTTATTGTATTATCTGGGTGCGACTGAAAAAATAAATATTGTTGGCTTCCGTTGGTTAGCGATGAAGACCATTGTATGGATGAGGATAAAACCATACAATTGAAAACTGACAAAAAAAACATAGTATATTTAGATAAAACATTGTATAGTTATTACCGTGATATGGAGATACATATGTAGCTTAAGTCGTTCAGCTTTCCCGTATAACGTTTCTTCCACGATGGCATAAGTACAGTATGCGTCGGACAACATTGGGACGTGAAGGTACATACATAAGGACATACGGTCCAAAAATAGTGAGGGATATAACGGTAGCCTGGAGAAAGACCGTAAGAGAGTCCGGTAAGTTGTTCGGAAATGCATGGACATGTGCCATCTTTCGTGTGGAACAATGAGCTGAAGATCGCCATTAAGAGTCTGTTTTTTATACAAAGTATGTACCTCGATGTATTATGTATGTACCATGACTTGCACATTGGAATACGAATTACACCAGCAAATGACTGCCTCATTCCTTCTTTTTTTACTAGAATTTTCTTATTACTGGAGCCAACAAGGCACACTAATACCATATCAGAATGGTGTTTTCGTGCTGGCCGGAGAGGTTGAATGAACTGATGGGCATTGCCCAAAACCCTTTAGTAAAGCGTCATGAACTGTGTCTCAAAGCAGGTTTCGAATCTACTGTAGGATCGCCAGTTCTCGAGGCTGGCGCTTTTTACACAAGACTAGACTGGCGATAAAAACCTATAACCTGTAGGGTTCATGGAATTCTAGTTATCCCAGAGATACGTCTGAATGTATCGCATAAATTACGGTAGACCTGATCGAAAGAACTCGATCATGGTGACAGGCACCAGCGGGCAGCTGTCAGAGACAGTCAGAACTCAGCAGAGTATAAATTACGGTATGCCGCCAAGTATACCATTGCCGTTGATGTGGAGACTGAATTTGAAGTTCCATCTTTTTTGTCTATAACAATTGAATTTGGGGATGAAAAATGTATCGATCTTTTTAGGACTGATTATTTAGGTGTGTGAAAGAGTGAGAGAGTTAATGAGTGGCCTGTGTGGGTTTTTAGCAGATATAAAAGAAAAGTCTTATTCGATAAATGGCAAGCCTTCTAGTTTAGTCTGCTACATAATTAATTGAAGACGATATGCGCATGCAAAACCAGAATCCCTACCAATTGTGATTAACTTCGCATAGTCGTTGTTTCACATTTGTGACAGACAATAACTACTGTAAGTCGAATTCAAAACGGGTTATTACACTGAAATGCTAGAGTGTTAAAGTGCTGCACATAATGGATTACTTTAAGAAAAAAACAAATGCGGCCTTTCTTCAGCTGATACTGACACGAAGCCATTCAGAAGTTGCCAAGTGCAGTCATACATGTGGAACAAATACAACCTGACTGATTCAGTCGTGACACGAGTCATGGAGAACGTGTTACAGGGTGTCCGGATTTGAGTCGCGAGTTCGAACCATGAAGATGAAGATATAGTTTTTATACAATGTATGTTTGTGCCGACAATGTGGAACATGGCAATTTGTACAGGATTTCAAAACCATGTTAAATGGTAAACAGGAAACGGTTGATCAATAGGATATGAGATACAGTAATGGGAAAAAAGATGTGGCTATATCACCCATGCGAAACAACCCGATAATCAAAATGTAATCTAAATGGCGTTTCAAAAACAATATTATTTTGCCACCCGGTATGAGCACGAATATGTGAATTGCTCGCTGGCACGCACCGTTGGAACCGTGGCATAAAGTCGGTTCGAATTAATCTCGTGCCGTAGCAGGTCGGCAACTCGTTGGAATGAATGAATTTCCCCTTAGGAAGAGAGAACTCATTATCTATAGGGTATGTATTTCCTAACAACTTTTTTCGAAATATAATTGTATTTTTTTTCCAGAGCGACGGGAGATTTCAGGAAAAATTCACTGTCTTGCTTCGATCCGTGCACGCATGAGCGAAGAACAGAGAGCAATAGCGATATAGCGTGCCGTGCCGCACCTCCTTAGATTTTTTCTATATAGAAAGGTACTTTTTATTCGGAAACACACGATGCTTGCATCGACGATGATGATTGGCACATGGAATCCATAAATAATTATTTTTGAAAGGTCAGATCCTCGCTGAGATCAGATGGTCCGGCTTTTTCTCTGAATAAAAACATCACACTTGGAATAGTCTTGAAAACCACATAATATAGTCTTGAAAACCACACAAGATAATCTCTTAATCAGTTGAGAAGGCTGTTTAGCAATTTTTCGGTTACGCCTTTTTGGGATTTTTTTTTTTGTGAAACCTTTCCATCACCCAGAAATTGGCGGTGAAAGCAGCAATTTTGGGTTGATGAAAAGGTTATACACACAGAAAAGTTCTTAAAAAGATGATTATGACTCTTTTTAGGAACTTTTTTGTGTGTAAAACCTTTTCATCAACCCAAACTGCTGCTTTCGACCGCCAATTTCTGGGTGAAGGAAAGGTTTTACACAAAAAAAGTTCCCAAAAATTGGCGTAACCAAAAAATTCGACTATAAGCCAGAAACTCGCTCCATCTATTAGAAACGTGGAAATTTGTCCGTGTTAGATGTTCTCAGACTCGTGAAGATCCATTTGCAGTAACTCCTCTAGTTAAGTATGTATGTTTCAACATGCTGAGATACTCACGATATCATGGCGGTAAAATGCTCCATACATAGGGTATTATTTCAATTTCATGATCACACAAATGAGGCACATATACGTGCCTTTTTATGCCGTTTCCGAGAGCCAACGGGATGCAATGGAATGGCAAATTCATTACAAATGCATGGACGAACGAAGAATTTATGCATGCATTTTCTATGCATGTTGAATATGTATGATACTGTATGTTGAATATGTACAGTATGTATGTATGTTTACCTATACGAATACATTGTATACGTGTATATGATCGCACACATTAAAACCTCTATATTTAAAATTAATAATACGTGACATTAGACGACGTACGTGATATACAGTAAGTCTACACAAATGAATTGAGCCGTAATTTATGCATTGTGTTGCATGGTGTATTGTCAAGCGCATGCGCATTTAATTTATGCATCAGCTTTGACATTTACATTTACATACATGTACTTATAAACCATACGTACAGTATGTAATCAGCCGATTGAATTTAAATGTGCTTGGAAAAGTTCCCCCTGGCGATAAAAACACAGACTTTTTAGTAAACAAAATAGGATCTTCTGAAGCACTCAATACCACTAGTCTAGACCATGTCTGAAAAAACACGCATATAGAAATCTAGAATGAGTGGCATTGGAATTCAGTCTTGTATTAAATATGTAGAAATGCATTTGAGTGAAATATGACCATAGCCGATCCAGATTGTCTGGTTGCTTTGGCGTAATAGCTTTTTGCAATTTTAATTCAAATTTCTTTCATCACACAAAAAAAAATTTGCGAAAAAAATCGTTCACACGATTTTTGGATAATTTATGCACATTTTGTAACGAATCCATATATTATAACTAATTTTTGGTAACAAGAAATTCTAACGAAGCTTAAGACAAGTCACTAACGGACGAAAAAAAATTAGGAAAAATTGAATTCCCCGTCTTTGGCGTTTTCAAAAAATAGAATCTGGTTCACTAAGGTGTAGGTAAAATGACCTGGAAACTGACCATTCCACTCTCTTTGACGAAATTCCCTTCCCTTTGGAGAATTGGCTCGTCCGCCAGTGAGACGAGTCACATGAGACCACTAGCGGACGAGAAGGGGTGGGAAAAGTGGAATTCCCCTCTCTTTGGCATTTTCAAAAAGCAAATTTTTGTTCCTAAAGGTGTAGGTAAAAAGATATGAAATTTGCCGATTCCCCCCTCTTTGAAGAAATTCCCTTCCCTTTGGAAATTTGACTCGTCCGCCAGTGCATGAGACTATTTGGAATGGTATTTCTGTATGCATGAGGTTGTCTTGTATAACGAGGAAAAAAACAATGGAATAACGATCATCATTACAAGCCTGCGTGTATCAGAATGTAAAGCCCATTTGTTATTTCTGTAAACAAAAAAAATGCCCAAAACGTTTGATATTGAAACGTCACTAGCCTCAACTCAACTCGGTTGACACCATAGTTTCATACAGTATAGCATGGAGTGATGATGATTGATGTGCGTGTTAACACTGAAGGTCTGATGTTTCATTATCAGACGTTATGGGCAAGCTTTTTGCTTGAAGAAACAACATACGGGCTTTAGTTACTGCATTTGACATTATACAATGCATAAATCACGGCATTTCAATTCATCAAAATAACAGACCATGATCATACTCAGTGGGTACATGGTGTTGTACTTTCTAGCGTCATATTGTCTACTGTAATCACAAAATTTTAGAACAATAGAAATCTAGAACATTCAGACAAACAAGGTGGTCGTTCAATCAGAGAGCTCAATACCGATCGAGATATTGACCGAAATTTCACACCCAGAATATTTTTTTACTTGAATTTCTTCATTATTGAAGCCATCGAAACACACTATAGCTAGTTTATTGTTACCGTGTGTGGCCATGCTTCGTCCATGTGCGCACGTGAAACATTAGTGAGAACTTGGGCAGCAGTGTTACAACAACTTTGCGGCGATGAATCATTTTGTTTTCCTGTTTAGAAACTTCAAAATGCATCGGTGAATCTTATTCTGAAAACTAAATGGGTTAAGTTTCGGAATTGAAGAGGAAAAAGGCAACTATAAAATTGGACCTAATGTTTCGCATGCGCGCAAGGTCAGGGGAAGGCCACACGCGGTAACAATAAATCAGCTATAATATCATATCAGAATGATGTTTTCGTAGTGGCCGTAAGTATTCTAAAACTAGAAATGAATTAAATGAATAAAAATATGAATGTATTGATGTTATATGTTATCTAAGTCTTTATATGCATGTACGTCTATCGCATGTCGAGTTCAATATTTGATGGGTTTATTAATTCTCAGTGTGACATTGAGTCCATTCAAATTGTATGATGGCCACTCTACGAAATTAGGACTGACGTTTTTGAAATGGAATACAATTAGTAGGCTATGTATTTATTAAATTTTGAAGCCCGCCATGTCTGAAGTACATACATCAAGGGACGGCCGCTAGGCCGTTCCCTTAATATGGTTCGATTAAGATAAGCTTTTTTGCGAGTATCTCGATCTAGCCTCATCGTATCAACTTCTAGTCTGTTTCATCGGTTTTTAACCCGGTAGAGATGATTTTTCATTTTTCAGGTCCGAAAATGATGAAAATGCGATTTTCCGTTTTTTTTCCTCATCAAAAACGCTGTATGGGAACTGGGTAAGACCTGTAACGCTGAAAATCGGTACGTAGGTCAATTTCAGGCCCAGAACACGATTTCCTGAGTGTCACGGAGATCGGATTAATATTTGCACCATTTTTATGGGATTTTATGAAAAAAATGTCAAAAATCGCAGGCAAAATGGAGAAAGAATTGTAGTATGAGCGATAGGATGGACCGATCGAACTGAAATTTCAACAGAATTTGTATTACACATGGCATAGTCTGTTACACTATTCAATTTAACATTCTACTCAAAAACACTAAAAAGCGCAGCGGGTTTGTAAGGAAAAAATTTTGGGAAAATTTTCACAAATCCTCTTTTACTTTTGTTGAGGTAATAGCATCGTCATGAAAAAATGCCTATCATACGCGGAATCAACTTTCAGTATGACCTCTCTTCGACACATTTTTCGATAAAATCATTCAACTTTGCAAAAAAGTTGAAAAAAACGGATATAGAAAATGTCTACGTTTTTGACGATTTTTGCTCCTCCGAAAATCTGATTATCTCAAGATTTGAACCCTTGAGACCCATTGTATTAATTGAATGTCTAGACTGCTTGAAGCTTTATCGAGCACAGAAAAGATGATTATCTGCGTTTTATAAAAAAAAATTATGAGCCGCCAAAAGTGGTGAAAATTCGAATTCACTTAATAAACGCTGTTTATGCTACATTGGATTCCAAAATTTTTATTCATACAGAAATATGAAACACTTGATTTCAACAGGAGGTCTAGAGAGAATACAGTTCTAATAAGCTATTTTTCTAAAACTTGATCAGTACTTTTAAATAAATTTTTATGATCCGTCAAAAAGTACTGGTATAAAGAAAACCGGGTCAAAAATTTTTTTCGAATGAATTTTTTTTTCTTTGTTTGTAGACATGTACCAATATTATCAAAACACCCGAAAACAGTATTATAAGTAATTTGGAAGTGAGGAAAAAAATTTCAAGAGTCAAATGGCACATAGCGTCAGCTGTTTTAGAACAGCTCGGCGCTAACCTAATTGTAGTCAAGTTCTAAAGTTGTTTTTACCCTAGATAAATTTATGATTTGAAACAAGGTTTGATGACATAAATCATTTTGTATACCATTTTATTTCAACGTAGTCACGTGGATAAGGGGTTTGCATGTTAAACGGGTGGTACTGGGTTCAATACCCCTAAAAATCAAAAACAAAGAAAGTGTTAAATTGTTTTATTTCTGAAATTATATACTTCTCCCAAACTACAAATGTCTAAGTTTGATAACATAAAACAACTTTTAACTACCTATAATACTAATTCAGGGGCTTTTTTACATATTATGTAATGACTCCTTCTACAATAAAAAAAATGATTTTTTCCCCAAATAATTAGAAAATATATATTGAAGTAAATCTTCATCTTAAACGTTCATGAATCTTTTGAAATTCTGTCAACTCATAAAGCTTTTTGTGATATTTTCACATAATCTACATGTTATTTGTTCACACATGAAAAAGTTATAGACAAGCAACTAAAAATGCCCTGAAGGCATGGAAGAAACGAATACGGTTCGATCCTGGTAAGTCCAATCGTGAAAAAGTATGAGACAAGAAAGTTTCATTCTCTTATTTCAAATAGTCTGATCGTGAAAAAGCAGGAAACAAGATTTGCGATGAATCACGAAAAAAGTTTGTACTTCATTAAATCAAGAATCTAACCAAATTACACGAAACATATTTGGGACTTTTGGGTGAAAAAGAAATCATCTCTATTTCGTCTAGCTCGTTGTGAGCATGGATAATTTTCTTCTATATGTGTGACGAGTTTGCCGTGACCTTTTTATATCTTTTTTCATCAAGAAAATCATATATAATTTTTTAAGAAATGTAAAAAAACTGAATTTCAGCATTTTCACTCAAAAGATAAATCTTATTATTAATGATTACCACGCCACTCGTGAAAAGTCCCAGATATGTTTCGTGTAATTTGGTTATATTCTTGATTTAATGAAGTACAAACTTTTTTCGTGATTCATCGCAAATCTTGTTTCCTGCTTTTTCACGATCAGACTATTTGAAATAAGAGAATGAAACTTTCTTGTCTCATACTTTTTCACGATTGGACTTACCAGGATCGAACCGTATTCGTTTCTTCCATGCCTTCAGGGCATTTTTAGTTGCTTGTACATATATGTCTACCTTATTTGTGTAAATATTAACCTTAGAAGTTGTGTGGTTTTTGGCGGCCTACACTGTATGTACCCCTGCAGGTCCAGAAATGTGGATTTAGGATTTAGGATTTAGGATCACAGAGGAAAATATTAAATATTCGATTTTTAGTCTCCCAATCAGTTGAGATTGCGTTGCAATACAGAGAAGCACGAAAATGTGCGGAAATCGATTCCAATAATGCTGATGAGTGTTCAGAATATTTGATGAATGAATAGGGAAATTAAGTTTTATGAATTCTGAATATTAACTGGACTATTTGGTGAATTATTCATTTGTTCTTGGAAAGCTGTACATAATTGATCTATTTTTCTCTGCTCTCGCCTTCACTTTCCAACGGACTATGAAAGCTCCGGGATGAAAAGTGTTGAACTTTTAAGTATGATCTTCTAATCGATTGATAACGTCATATCATTCATACTAAAAACTCGTTAAGAAAACTAATCACACAATCAAACTAGCGGACGAGAATGGGTGGGAAAAGTGGAAATATCCCTTCTTTGGAATTTTCAAGAAGTAGAACATGTTCCATAGTGTGTAGGTAAAATAGTCAGAAAACTGCCGCCGATCCCCCCTCTTTCTCGAAATTCCCCTCCCTTTGGAGGATTAGCTCGTCCGCCAGGACCAATCTCGAGTAAAGCTGGTCGACTACTAACGAACGAAAGGGGGGGGGGGTGGAATTCCCCCCTCTTTGGCGATTTCAAAAAGTAGAATATGTTCCTTAGGGTGTAAGTAAAATTGGCCTAAAAATTGCCAATGCCCCTCTCTTTGAGGAAATTCCCCTCCCTTTGGACGATTAGCTCGTCCGCCAGGGCCAATCTCGAGTAAAGCTGGTCGACCCCAAAGAAGATCACTAGATCACTCACCACTAGAGGACGAGAAGGGGAGGGAAAAGTGGAATTCTCCCTCTTTGGAGGTTTCAAAAAGTAGAGTTTGTTCCCTAAGGTGTAGGTAAAACAAACAAATTTCAGTAAATTCTCCCCCTCTTTGACGAAATTCCCCTTCTTTTGGAGGATTAGCTCGTCCGCCAGTGTGGTCGACGCCCAAAGAAGATCACTAGATCACTTACTAGTCTTATGGAGTTATAATGGTGAATAGCTGATAATTATCTTGGGTTTTGACTAAGGATTGTATAATGTAATCTGGCGGATTTATGCTAATCTAGACAATCAATGAGATGAATTTTCTTGCGGCAAAATATGCCAGGATTTCACGAATTAATGAAAATGATGATGAATGAATTAATTTACGGGTAATAACATAAACTTCAGTCGTCTTCTGTGTATTCGGCAAGGTGTCGAACTCGGGACCACCTGTTTGGCAGGCCGGCAGCCTAACCACTAAACTACGTGCTGGTGAATCTGATAGGATTTCCAAAGTAACATTTTTAAGGAAATCACAGACCTACGTAGTGATATAAACATATGTACATAAATTCGGTTAAAATAAAAATCTCCTGATCGTTTATTGTTATTTACATAATGTATTTGTGATAGAAGTATAGTCGAATTTTTTGGTTACGACTTTTTCAAATAATTTTTTGGTGTAAAACCTCTCCTAACCGCTGCTGCCGACCGCCATATGGGTTCCATTAAAAAAGGTTGATCGGTGATATGAAGACGTTTCTAGGTCAATTCGAACACGCTCTACACGATGGAGTTGAGTTTACGCCGATCCGAGTTTCCTATCGCGCATAGGGAAGCAGCAATTTGGGGTTTAGGAAAGATTTTACACACAAAAAATTCCTTAAAAAAAGTCGTATTAAAAAAATTCGACTATACAACATACGGAAACGGTAAATCATCCAACCTGTGCAACATTAGCTTGAATACTGAAACTACATATGAGTGAAGCCTCTCAAGCTCGTTACTCACTAGAACAACAGGAAATGTTTCATCTCACGTCTTCGTCTATAACACGTTAATATCCTGTCCTGACATTAAAATAACACGTGTTTCTGTGATTCAGCGTCTGAACGACTGGCGGACGAGCAAAACCTCTAAGAGGAGGGGAATTTCTTCAAAGAGGGGGAATCGCCCGTTTCTTACCTCTTTTCTATTTGCCAAAGAGGGGTCAGTTCCCCTTTGCCCACCTCTTCTCCACCGCTAGTCGACTAAAGTAAGAAGTCTTGTGTCATGACTTCTTCTTCTTGATTTTTTTTGTGTCCCGGTTTTCAAAAAATGGAACGCACGCCGAGATCAGTTTTGAATCCCATTTGCTAACCGAAAATTATAGTGAGTAACAAGAATTGCTGGATAAGCTCAAGCCCGTCTGTTGTTTCTACAAGCAAAACTTATTGCCCAAAATTCTGATAATGAAACATCATTAGCCTCAACTCAACTTGGTTGACACCATACTTTAACACAACATAGCATGGGGTGATGATGATTATTGTGCATGTTAACACTGATTGTCTGATGTTTCATCATCAGATGTTTTGGGCAGTACTTTTGCTTGCAGAAACAACATACGGACTTTACATAAACTGTTATTTACAGCTTTATGCATATGCATGTATATCTTACCATACGCTTATCGGACTAGAGTCCGGATATTAACATCTAATTCTGTATGTAATAATGCATATTAGTCGAGTCTCTATGACTCAGTGGTCTGTGATCGGATTATTGACTGTTGTCTAAGAAACACAGATACAGTAATCTAGATTGGGTTTGCTGTATGTAAATTTGATAATGAGTTTCTACAAAGTGCAACTCTCATTAATCACATGTCAGTGCACCATGGTTTTTGACTGGTACCCACTGTTGTGAACGCAAAAAAGATAAATCGGTTTTTTTATATCGTACTAGAAATTCATCTAAATTCTAAAACATACCATGCTTTCTGGTTTTATTCATGTATATATTGCTCATGAAGTAAGAGATTGAATCTGACTACCATGCTACGAAAACAATGCCAGACAGTCAGCCAACTGCCATATCACCAATACCAATGTCAGACCATATTCGGATTAACCTTATTATAACCTAGACAGAGTGTCCAAAATTAGAACTAGAACCGCCTGCGTTTCTTGCTACCATAGTTCACTTTCTGGGCGGGCGATTTGAATTCAAAATCTGAATGTGGCCGGGTTTGAATATTGGAAAAAAAACTGTTGTCTTTCACAGTTATTTGGACCACGTGTAAAGCCCGTATTTTGTTCCTGCAAGCAGAAACATTGCTGAAGACGTCTGATAATGAAACATCACTAGCCTCAACTCAACTCAGTCGACATCATAGTTTAACACAGTGTGCATGGGGTGATGATGATTGATGTGCGTGCTAACACTGATTGTCTGATGTTTCATTATCAGACGTTTTAGGCGATACTTTTGCTTGCAGGAACCACATACAGGTTTTAGTACAAACTTGCTAGTTTTTACATACAAATATGTGATAACAGGTCCAAAAAATTTTTGTTAGCAAAATACCGTCATTAAATCGCAAATTACGTGAATCATGACTCTTACCAAACGCATGTTTACATGAAACTGATACAGGAAATAACAAGAAAAACTGTACGACTACATATAAATGGATTAACATGCCGTGGGTCTGGCTATTATATAGAGGATTCGGCGGGCTCACTACAATGGCGTTCTCATTTGATTACAATACTGAGATTGGAATTCGGATTTTGTCATGGCGTAGTAAGATTTTCCCCAATCTGGCGTAGCAAAATAGTTGGATCGAGGTATAGCTTGATCAAGATTTCTCGATATTAAAATTATTATCTTAGACCCCGTTACGCACATAGGCAATGAAGTACAGTACATGACAGAAAGATGTGACAAAATCGCCGAAGCTTCGGCAAGTATGCGCGTACTGTATGTACAGGCCTCGTAATTGGTTATAAGAACTTCCAAAAACGTGGCACAGAAAATTCCCTACTTGAGAATCCGGTTCTGGACTTGAAAATATGGTTTTAAGAAATTTTTAAAAGTGGCTGAAACGTGGCACAGAAAATGCATTACTTGAGAATCCGGTTCTGGACTTGAGAATCTGGTTCTGGCCATGCAATGGGTTCTCGCAGTTTTGTAAACCATTTCTTATAATTAATTATGAAGCCTATAGTTGCTTTGTTGTTCTAAAATAATGTCATATGAAAAACAAATTTTTTATTGAGAATTTGAATATGCGCCAAATGCAGATTTGAATTCAAACAGCAAACCAGAAATCATCACAGTGACGGGAAACCATGAATGAACTATTTCTATGGAGCCACTCGTCATCAGTGCCAAAGTCAAATTGAAACCACTTATTCTAAGTCAAGCAAGTTACGTAAAACATCGGTTAAAAATGAACTGGTTGATTACCGTTGACAAGAAAAACCACTGACTCGTAAAGTTCTATTCAACAACATCAAGTTAATGAGTTATACCCGCCCACTCCTATCGTACGAGTTATATCTAGAAAGGTGAGGTAAAAATACAGAAACATACTCTGATCTAGTGGTCGAGCCAACTAAGTTTCCCGCGCAACGGTACATACGGTACATGTAAAGGCCTCGTAATTGATTATGAGAAAATCCAAAATGTGGCACAGAAAATTCCTCACTTGAGAATCCGGTTCTGGACTTGAGAATCTGGTTTTAAAAAATTTTAAAAGTGTCTAAAACGTGGAACTTAAAATTCATTACTTGAGAATCCGGTTCTGGACCTGAGAATCTGGTTCTGGCCATGCCATGGGTTCTCGCAGTTTTAAACCATTTCTTATAATCAATTATGAGGCCTATACATACATACGGTATTTATGATAGAGACACACATTAGAAAGAAAACGTAAAACTACAGAAACATACATGTAGACCTCATATTTGATTACAAGAAATGGTTTAAAACCGCGGGAACTCATGGCATGGCCAGAACCAGATTCTCAAGTCCAGAACCGGATTCTTAAGTAATGAATTTTCTGTGCCACGTTTTGAAATTTCTTAGAACCAGATTCTCAAGTCCCGAACCGACTCTCGAGAAATGAACTTTCTGTGCCACGTTTTGGATTTTCTTACCAATTAACTTTAACCAATTATGAGGCCTATATGTACATTCATAATCTGCTCTGGTGGACGAGCCAAACCTTCAACGGAAGGCGAATTTCCTAAATGACAGGGACATACCAGTTTTGAGGTCATGTTATCTATACCTGGAGAAACGAAAAATTTCAGTTTTTCAAACCGTTCAAAAGGGGATTTTCCAAGTTGACCTCCTTTTCTTTAGCTTCCGATACTGTGTGTAAGTACAAAATTTATGAGCAACGTGAGTTTTACGGTGGCTAGACTGACTTCCACGGTTCACTGCTAAAGAATTTCATAACTACTGTATGTATAACTGACGTTCGAATATTTAGCGACAAAGGCGATAAAATCACAGTTATTTTTGAATAAAACTCTTACCACACACCTTGAAGTGAAAATTTGAAATTAATGTGCCTGGCAAAACTTTTACAAAAATCAAAAAAAAATTGTGCTTGAAATTTAAAACTGTCCCGACAATGTTCGGAAAACTGTCGCGAAATATTCGAACCTCAGTTATACTTCTCTTACCGCGGAGGCTATTTTCCAGACTAGATCATAACCTAAAATACCACCGTGATCTGTTGATTAATTTAAGGTGAGTTAAGCAGATTTTAAATCATCAGTATCAGGTGGTATTTCACATACTGGAAAACGGTTTACTACTAGAATCCCCATAACAGGCAGCATATTTGGAAACTGCACCCACTTTTTGTCAGAATCCCAAATTCTACTTTTTTATTTTTGATTCGCGAGGAGGCTAAGTTAGGTTATCTCCTTTACTAACGTACAGTCTTTGTTCGGAACTAAGCCTAAGCCGTACAAACAATCAAATGGTTATTCGCTGTCGTTGGGTCGCAAGAATTCTGACAAAAAGTGGGTGCAGTTTCCAAATATGCTAACAGGCAGGGGTGTGTAAAAATGTTTATAAGGAAAACGTCAAATCTTTTCCCTTACTCCACAACTAAGTATTCCACAACTACATCAGTATGTTTTAATGGAAGACAAAGCCGGTCTTCAGTCTTATTTATATGGTGCGAGTACGTGATCAATAACGTTGTCTGTTGATCAACACCATTGAGACTTTATTTACGCATTGAAGGAATACAGGCCTTTTTCTTTGATGAAAAAAGATAGACGTTGCCATTAATGTGCATTATCATAATGCAAAGCAGAAAGCTTAATGACACTACGTGACTTGAGCATTTTGTTGATGAAAAAAGGGCGAGAACGTGTTTACAGAATTAATGCACGAGTGACTAATTATGTACCTGAAGTTATTGGTGACATGAAGCTAATTACTGTAGTTGGGCGAGAGCGGAAAATGTTACAGACACGAAAAATTAGTGTGAAGATGTCACAAAACTACTCATGGTTTCAGAAACATGTCTAACGACTAACGACGCCCGCGTCATTAGTTTTTTTTCGTTGTTTTCACGATAGGGCAGAAACCAACGATAGTTTTTTTTCTTTTTCTGTCTCTAAGTTAGTTTTTAGCGTATGTTTTTATAGAAAGTTGAATTAAAGTTAACAGTTGACTGAATGATAGTTGAATTAAAGTTGATAGTTGATTTAGCAACTATAACAATTTAAACCGACTTTTATAGAAAGTTGAATAAAAGTTGAGAGTAGACTGAATGATAGTTGAATGAAAGTTGATAGTTGATTTAGCAACTATAACTATTCAAACCGACATTTATAGAAAGTTGAATTAAAGTTGAGTGTTGACTGAATGAAAGTTGAATGAAAGTTGATTGTTGATTAACCAACTATAACTATTCAAACCGACCTGTAATAGACAACACCGGCCACGCTCAGACCGACGACGGCCATCGCGCTGCACACCGTCACGATACCTGTAACGTGAGTGAGTGAGTGAGTGAGTGAGTGAGTGAGTGAGTGAGTGAGTGAGTGAGTGAGTGAGTGAGTGAGTGAGTGAGTGAGTGAGTGAGTGAGTGAGTGAGTGAGTGAGTGAGTAAGTGAGTGAGTGAGTGAGTGAGTGAGTGAGTGAGTGAGTGAGTGAGTGAGTGAGTGAGTGAGTGAGTGAGTGAGTGAGTGAGTGAGTGAGTGAGTGAGTGAGTGAGTGAGAGTGAGTGAGTGAGAGTGAGTGAGTGAGTGAGTGAGTGAGTGAGTGAGTGAGTGAGTGAGTGAGTGAGTGAGTGAGTGAGTGAGTGAGTGAGTGAGTGAGTGAGTGAGTGAGTGAGTGACTGTGTGAGTGGGTGACTGACTGACTGACTGACTGGCTGACTGACTGACTGACTGACTGACTGACTGACTAACTGACTGACTGACTGACTGACTGACTGACTGACTGACTGACTGACTGACTGACTGACTGACTGACTGACTGACTGACTGACTGACTGACTGACTGACTGACTGACTGACTGACTGACTGACTGACTGACTGACTGACTGACTGACTGACTGACTGACTTACTGACTGACTGACTGACCCAAAAACAACATGGTCATCCCGGCATCGGTATAGAGGAATTCGTTCACGGACATTTTAATAAAAATAAGAAAAACAAATTACGACGACACGATTTTCTGATTTTCACAATTCTCGCAATATTTCACATTTGACACACTGCGATTGGTTATGGGATCCATATGGATTGCAGCGCAAACAATGTTGAACCACAGCAGGTGGTTGGGAATTCGTCGACCACTGAATTCAGATAGTTCAGCACCATCCTAGGTATGCATCATGGTATTTTATGCCAGATTTACTGTGATTTACTGCCAGATGTGCCACTGCGATAGAGCAAGGGTCGTTAAGATACGTAAAAATGTATGACCGTTGACCATACACTAGCGGACGAGAAGGGGTGGGGAAAGTGGAATTCCCCCCTCTTTGGCATTTTCATAAAGTAGAATTTATTCCTTATGGTGTAGATAAAACGGCCTCAAAACTGCGTGTTCCCCCTCTTTGGTGAATTTCATCTCCCTTCGGAGGTTTGACTGGTCGGCCAGTGCGACCATATGATATTTTATAAAGAATTTATGGCAAACTTTCTTGCTCCAAGGATTTTTAGCCGAATTCGGATAACTAAAAATCTGCTGACTTAGTTATATGATGAGATTTTTTTCGGAAAATGCACTTCATTGATTTTTTTTTCAATTACTACCCGCTTTTGGTGACAATTTTTTGTTGACTTAAAGTCATCATACTGCGGAAAAAAAATTAAAATCAATTTCGGAATTCCCCACCCTCAGAATTATGGCAAACTGGAAACGTGGAATTATTTTCTCAACATGGTATTAATAATTCGGAATATTAAAAAAAATCTCTTCCACTATTTTTCGGACAGTGATCAGGTGAACAGTAGACATTGTATGTCCATGCTACCACTATGTAGAGGACGGGAAGGGAAAAGTGTAATTCCCCCCTCTTTGGGGATTTTAAAAAGGGCAGTTTGTTCACTAACCTGTAGGTAAAATGATCCAAAAGCTGCCGATTCCCCCTCTTTGGTGAAAGTCCCCTCCTCTTGAATATGTGGCTCATCCGCCAGTGTACACTACTACAATCTACATGGAAATGGGTCACCGGGAAGGAAAATTGGAATTCCCCCTCTCTTTGGCGAATTTAAAAATTGCAGTTTGGACCTTGAGGTGTAGGTAAAATTATCCAAAAACTGCCGATTTCCCCTCTTTAGTGAAATTCCCCTCCTCTTGGATGTGTGGCTCATCCGCCAGTGTACAGTACTACAATCTACATGGAAATGGGTCACCGGGAAGGAAAATTGGAATTCCCCCTCTCTTTGGCGAATTTAAAAAGCGCAGTTTGTTCTCTAACCTGTAGGTAAAATGATCCAAGAACTGCTGATTCCCCCTCTTTGGTAAAATTCCCCTCCTCTTGGATGTGTGGCTCGTCCGCCAGTATACAATACATTCTACATGGAAATGGGTCACCTACGGATTTTCCATTCCTGCGTTTTTATGCAGGTAAACAGGATAATAAAAAACGCTATAGTTAAAGTATACTGGTCAAGGCAATGGCGGACGAGCTAATCCTCCAAAGGGAGGGGAATATCGTCAAAGAGGGGGGAATTGGCAGTTTTCAAGTCATTTTACCTACACCTTAGGGAACAAGTTCTTCTTCTTGAAACCGCCAAAGAGGGGGGAATTCCACTTTTCCCTTCCCTTTTCGTCCGCTAGTGAGTCAAGGTATACTGTTAAAGCCCGCATGTTATTTCTGCCAGCAAAAATATTGCACAAACGTCTGATAATGAAACATCCGACAAATAGTGTTGACACGCACATACATAAATCATCATCATCCCATGGTATGCTGTGTTAAACTATGGTGTCAACCGAGTTGAGCTGAGGCTAGTGATGTTTCATTATCAGACGTTTTGGGCAACATTTTTGCTTGCAGAAACAACAGGCGGGCTTCATTTTTCGAATCATTCTTAGACCAGCAACGCAAAAATGCAACAAACTAAGTGCGATATTGAGGCAATAAATAATCTTCGTTTGTTGTTCTATATAACAGTTTAACAAACGATTATGTAACCTTTTATAACAAGGTACCTTGGCCAAGCTATACTTATTTGTAATGATACAAATGATTGGTTTTTGCAACAAAAAACTATCATTAAAGTTCTAACGAAATTTTTTACGATTAAGGTATGTTGAGTATATTTGATATCATATCTAACGAAAATTATGCCTTGAATAAATAAAAAAACATGACAAAGTCAGAATCGAGATTTTTCTCCAATATTCTGCTCGACTGTACGAAATTTCACTTATATGAACTGTGGGTATTGGCAGATTTTCACAATTTATCCCGCATGCGGTGTTGGAACGCGGATTGTAAAAAGTGAAAGAAGCCTTTTCTAAACCACCGGCATTTATCACAATTTAGCATTTCCTTACAAAAAAATACTCCGAAAAAGTAGAAAATTTCAATATTTTCTCAAATTTTTTTAATAATAATAAAAATGAACTTTTCGTATTTCCGCTACTGTCTGTATATAAAGCATTCAGCTTTACTGGTATGGCACAACACATGTTCATGTATGATGTAAATAGGCTATACAAATACAGGTACATACTTGAATTCATAGAATATGTAAAGCCCGTATGTTATTTCTGCAACCAAACGTACTGCCCAAACGTCTGATCATGAAACATCAGTAACCTCAACTCAACTCGGTTGACACCATAGTTTAACACCAGAGCATGGGGTGATGATGATTGATGTGCGTGGTAAAACTGATTGTCTGATGTTTCATTATCAGAAGTTTTGGGCACGATTTTCATTCGCAGAAACAACATACGGGCTTTACCACTTAAAAATGTACATGTTCATACGAATATAATCTGCACCGATTTATTACATTGTCGATTTTCGTATGAGAAAGTCGTAAACATAATCCAGATTGCTGAAAAGGTGTGGAAGAAATCTGAAAACCGCCGGAAATCTTTTATGTTTTCTTCACACGTCATTGTGAAAACTTATTCGCTCTTTCCCTTTTGATGTACAAAACGATTGAATTCAATACCAACCAAAAATTGCTGATGTTTTTTTTGCAAATATCTAATATCAAAGAAGAAAAAACCGTCCGAAAGCTGAACCAGTTGGAACCAACAATTTATTTTGAATGTTTTGGTTACCTGTTTCATGTTGTGTACTATCAAACTATGTTGGAACGGTTCTGATTTGTACAGTGGCTTCGTGATACATAAAAGTTCGTGCTTGTTTGATCTTTGTTTCTCCAACGTTTTTAGTCATGTGTTGGTTTGTTTTCTCCACTCGTGAAACTGTTATGAAACTGAACATGGTTGAAGTTTTTCGTTGGCCGCTCACCCAGTCACCCATTCACTTACTCACTCACTCACTCACTCACCCACTCACTCACTCACTCACTCACTCACTCACTCACTCACTCACTCACTCACTCACTCACTCACTCACTCACTCACTCACTCACTCACTCACTCACTCACTCACTCACTCACTCACTCACTCATCACTCACTCACTCACTCACTCACTCACTCACTCACTCACTCACTCACTCACTCACTCACTCACTCACTCACTCACTTACTCACTCACTCACTCACTCACTCACTCACTCACTCACTCACTCACTCACTCACTCACTCACTTACTCACTCACTCACTCACTCACTCACTCACTCACTCACTCACTCACTCACTCACTCACTCACTCACTCACTCACTCACTCACTCACTCACTCACTCACTCACTCACTCCATGACACAGTCCTTCATTGCATAAACCTGTACATACGTTATCAAAGCACGCCCGGCCGTCAAACTAATCAGCACGGCACGGCCTCAAGATTCATCAAGAAAAAATAACATGCACCACCATCCGGTACGAATATAAGCCTTGTACCAGCGGACGGAGGAATCTATATGTTCTCGACATTGAAAACTATTTGACCAGCTATGTAAGTTATCATTTTTTTCATTTGGGTGAAGAAGTGTTCGATGAAAAAAAAATCCCATGAAAGGGAAAATGCCTTCTGCTGGGGAAATTTTGATGCTCCGCCACTGTGGCTCTGCGGCTATGGGCATCTGAGGCACAAACAAGCCATGAGCCTTGGCTTATTATGCCCGATGGCACGTGCATATGTACATACATACACAGCTTCAATATGTGCCTGTCTGCATGTATGTATGTGCGTACATACTTATGTACAATACATATGTATGTAAGTTGATATCATATAATGACATACATGTACTGTAAGTATGTCAGTACGCATGTACATATGTACTGTACTGTTTGCGCGTTTCCGTTTAATAATAGGTCTCGTATACTGGACAGTATCGGCCTGGTGAATGTTGAGATTATGAAGTGGAGATGATATCAATTATATAGAGTTCTGTTCGTTTGAGTGAACAGATTACTTTATAAATGAATTAGTTGACTGACTGACTGACTGACTGACTGAGTGACTGACTGACTGACTGGCTGACTGACTGACTGACTGGACTGACTGACTGGACTGACTGACTGACTGACTGACTGACTGACTGACTGACTGACTGACTGACTGACTGGCTGACTGATTGACTGACTGACTGACTGACTGAAGGACTGACTGACCTAAGAACACGAGGTTTCCAATAGCCATCGCCTGCTCACCGCTCGACTCGAACTGCAGAGACTGCGCGCGTTTGACCTGGACTTCGGGTTTAGAGGCCATGGCGGAGGCACCCGCGTACTCCGGATCGAGGAAGCCGATGAACTCGGCCTCACCTGCAGAGTGAGTGAGTGAGAGAGTGAGTGAGTGAGAGAGTGAGTGAGTGAGTGAGTGAGTGAGTGAGTGAGTGAGTGAGTGAGTGAGTGAGTGAGTGAGTGAGTGAGTGAGTGAGTGAGTGAGTGAGTGAGTGAGTGAGTGAGTGAGTGAGTGAGTGAGTGAGTGAGTGAGTGAGTGAGTGAGTGAGTGAGTGAGTGAGTGAGTGAGTGAGTGAGTGAGTGAGTGAGTGAGTGAGTGAGTGAGTGAGTGAGTGAGTGAGTGAGTGAGTGAGTGAGTGAGTGAGTGAGTGAGTGAGTGAGTAAGTGAGTGAGTGAGTGAATGAGTGAGTGAGTGAGTGAGTGAGTGAGTGAGTGAGTGAGTGAGTGAGTGAGCTCACCCTGACGCGCGATCTTCGCCGACTTCTTCTTGAGTCGGAGCTCCTCCTGCTCCGCCTGTCGTTTCTTCTCCACCAAATCCTCCTTGGGGGCGGGAGGGATGACGGCTGGCTCCGGGACCTGCTCCTTTTCACTGACGGGAGCGGCGGGTGCCTGCAGTGGAGCGGTTGTTCAATGGTTTAAGGGGTTGAGTTCAAAAGCGGGAGGGGTCAGGTTCAAGACCCTAGGATAGCATTTGGATCTACAGTATGAGTTGATGTAGGGGATAGGTATTGATGGATATTGGGGATGGAAGAATGGGATGGATATTGGGGGTTTTCGGCGATATTTTTTGCGGATGAGTGAAAAATTTCCGTCCTCTGTTATCTACTACTTGTTGTTTCTTATTGCTAAATCTTCGCCTTGTTTTATGATTTATGGCTTTTTGACTGAAAAATAAATATTTACGAAACTCAAACTTCGGAAGTTACAGACGATAGCCGATGAACCGAGGTCTGCTAGATACAATGGCTAAATAAACCACTGAAACTATCCGCCACCAAAACAGAATACGACACTGACGACTATACTCCAACCGAAAATTCGAAACATCACGGAAACGTTATCGAAAACGAAAAAAGTTACCGCAAGCCAATTGATTAGCCCAACACCATTGACTTAGTCAACTTCAACTACATAAAATTTAACTAAACCATCAAAACATTTCATGTACTTCAATCACGTTTTTTTTTGTAATTTTCGCTTCAAAACAAGCATCAATCAATATTTTATTATAAATTTTTTATATTTTTCATGATACAAGTTTGGTAGCAAATTTAGGACGATTGAAGCAGGTTTACTGTGCAAAAACGATCACCTTGCAAATCAGGGACTGGACTTGGACTGTATATTTGAAACATTGTATTATTTACTAAAATATCCTTATCTCGGTAGTTCAGTAAAATATTAAATGTTAATGGTAAAGATATTGTAAAAAAGCAAGCCGGGTACATGTTAAATTGGAGCACCTAATAATTCCCACATACACCAGTAACCAGTGAATCGATAAAAATCCGTCACACATTACCCCACACCCTGTACATACGAATAGCAGATTTACTAGTGAGTCTAGTGAAAAGTAAGCAAGTAAATTTTTCAAATGGTATCAGAATAGTTGGCTTGATCAGCCGGTTTTTTCAGCTTTTTTGAATTTTGCACAACTATCGTTCAGCTATTTTTCCAACACTTCACTAGAAATCAAAGTAGCCCAGATACCTCAAAATTTCCACGACGTAACTCCAAAAATACAGCTTATCCGAAACAAATTAAAAAATTTCCCCGCTCCCAGCACCTGTTCCTGCTCCTGCTCCTGCTCCTGACTTGGCTCCGCCTCCTCATCTTGTACCTCACGAGCACTATCCTCAGTCGACTCGTTGTACTCCTCGGGGAGCTCTTCTTCGGGACCAGCGAGTTCGGTCTCGAACTCCGGAGCGTACTCTTGCTGCTCCTGCTCCGGATACTGCTCCGGGTACTGCTCCGGGTACTGCTCCGGGTATTGCTCGTCCTCCACCTCCGTAGCTGGGTACTGCTCCGCGAAATTAGGCTCCTGTTTTGGATATACGGGGATGAAGGAGCGATAAATGCGCGGAGCGAAATCATAAGTTTAGCATTAATGTTGTGCTCTGTGGACTGGTCGAATTTTTTTTGTTTGGATTTTTTGTTGGTTAAAGATATTTCTGGAATTTTCTTGATTGAAAGTTTGTTTGACAGAAAGTAAATATAACGTCGACCGATCCATAGAACTTGAAACCAACACCCATGAGAAGCACTCCTTTTTGAAACTGCAGTTAGGTTATATGATGCATTTTTAGTATTTTTTATATTGAAAATTAAGTAAGTGAAAATTGAGTACATAACTCAACTTTAGGTTATATTTTTCATTCAAACTATGGTGGTGCAGGAGGACAGACGTAAGTTACAGTTGCACTCAAAATTAACGTTTTACTATTTTTATGTTTGGTTCAACTTTCTATTCCTTAAGTGAAAAAACATTGTGGGACACATTTACATATTTAACATGCTACATTTTAAGTAAACGGATATTTTGAAAAAAAAATTACACTCGGTGGCATGCTACATAGAATGTGATTAAGGGTGATAGAGACATGTTTTTAGCAAGGGAAGTGAGTGAACCATTGGGCATAACACTAATTACATTCTCAATGTAGCATTCTCAATTGATGAGGAGACTAAAATTTTTGAAAAACTTCTAAACTGTTGAAAAAATGTTTTGTGAGTTTTTCCCTTGCATGCACAGATATGTATGTAACGAAACCGATGGACATTCATATTTTACTGCGAAGAATCATACTCGGATAAGTCTTACTATCGAGAATTATGGTGCAAATTCACATTCAGTCTCCTAATTATTTGAAAATACCATACAAGATTTGTTCCACAGCAAGCTGCAGTGACAAACAGTTTTTAACAATGGGACATGGAACTTGCGATAGGAGTCAAATTACTTAACTTTTACATGTTAGCCTGAGATTGACGAATAAAGTTGTTTCCACTACTGTAACATTTCATTACTTCCTTATTCAACTCAAATTTCTTAAACAAACAGGCATTGTGTGACATGCATGCAGGAATTGGTTCAGATTTTTCTGTGATTATTACCGTATGTAAACAGATTGCAAAATTTCTTGAGAACGTTTTTAGAACCTACCGAAATAAATCCACCACCCCTAACTCATCCCCCAGCACCTGTTCAAATTCCTCGTCATAGGATCGTTCCACGGGTTCATCCAAGTACGGTGATTCGTCAATGGTATAATCATCCAGGTCATCATAAATGGGACCATCCAACTCAAGTTCGCCATCGGATCGCTGAACAACCTCGAACGGTTCCTCCTCGCCTTGTTGACCCTGGTCAGGGACGAGCTCAACTTGATCAGGGTCAGGGTCCTCCACCGAGTATTGAGGGCCGTCAAAGTAGTGCGGGTCGTACTGAAGTTACACCATTGAGGGGGTGATAGATTGAGGTGATTCGAATTTGAATGCGCGCCATTTTTCCCTGTATTTTAAAGATACAGAAAGGAAATTTTTTGACCGACTAATTCAGGTCCAGCGAATTTGGTCTCGAACTCCGGAGCCTGAGGACTGACGGATACTACTGGACAAAAGGACGAGAATAATGTCATGCATTCAAATTCAAACTTCTACACAGTTGAAACATTACGTTTGGGCATAACTGAAAGGCCACCGTTATCCCATAGCTTGGGTCAGAGCAGCTTGTTTAATTTTTTTTTGATTTTTTACCACACATGAGTGCGATTGGCGCGCTGTTCAAATTTTCCGCTCATTTCCTGTCAAGATTATGTTTTTCTTCACATTTGAATGTGCGTAAAATCTCACAGGGCAAGAAATGATTTACAAAACAATTCTGAGACACAAGAAACTCTGATTCCACTATATATACGAACATATTGTTGCATCCACACGCGCGTTGCTTTTTAAAAAACCATTTGTAATTTACATTACACTGAAACACCGAAACAGAAACATGAAACCATATTGATCAGTGAGTCGGAACGGGATCCATATCGCTTAGAAATCGAAAATTTTCTTGAATTTGTTTATTAGAGTTTTTTTATTGAATTTTTTTTCAAGTTTTTCAGCGTTCTAACGATGGGATCCCACCACCCAGAAAAGGACCATCAAGAAAATGGGCATGCAACACTGAGGGATTGTACACATTGTAAATTATTTGCTGTATACCATGATCGTTAAAAAATAAACTACATAAAAAGATCGTCAAACTTTTTTTGATACTCGAAAATAAATGCATAAAAAATTCCAACTTTCAACTTTTCATATACGTATTTTATATAAATCTATTTTTCCAAATAGATCACTGTATACGAGCAACCATGCAGATGGTGACAGTGAAACAGTTGTACGACATAAATGAAACATTATTTTTGGATGCACAGGAAAATTTTTTAACATAAGATAACAAAACAATTTCTCGTTCATCCAGCTATTTTGCCTCTCACTACGTATTTACCATAAACATTCTTCTCAGTGAATTTTTAGGTAGCACGTTCGCATGTCTATGTCTACTGTTAGCTTCTAGATAATCTGATGGAATGAAGCAATGTTAGTGTTTCAAAGTGGTTTCTAGGGGTTGCAAATTTTCTGAAATTTTTCCGTAACCTTTTTCCATGTCACATTTTTACAGTTTCTAAGGCCGAAAAATTCGTGAGACAGAAAGGGTTTACGGAAAACTTGCAAAAACAAGTTTTTGCAACTAACTATGAAGCCACCCTTATACAAAAAGTACGTTCAACATGTTTTCAATCAACCGGAAGAGTTATATCTAACTACATAGAAAAACTCTGGATGAACTCAACAAAATAATGGACATTCGTGCTATTTTCAAAATTTGGAGAACAAAATTCTGCTTTTTATATGTTTTTTAATCTTGAACTCACCTCTTGCACGGAGTCATCCTGCTCATGGTTGAAGGACATTGGCTCCTGCTCATTCGAAGGAGGCTCAATGTCCAGCTCCAGCTCGTTGCCGTCAGAGGACTGCTCGTCTGAAAATAAGAAAACATGGTTAGTAAATTTTATATATTTTTCATGTATATTTTTATTCAGTTTATTAGTGTGTCATGGCTTTTCGGCAGTATAGTAGTTTCAAGTGTTTAACGCATGTTTTATTTTCATGTGTCGCTACTCTTTTCCCACCCCAACAAGTACATACCACCAACGCCTCCCGACAGACTCTAACCAAATATCATCGAAGAATTCCTGGCTAAAAAGTAAAAATAACCCGAAAAAATACACCGCAAGTCAAATGGTTTCATGTGCCATTCGACCTTCAATCTTTAACAGTTTTTCATTAAAAAAAACGAATCTATAAAAAATATTAATTACAGATCACACTGAAATTCAACCCATCATGAGGGGTAATGAATTCGCCCGGGGTGGTAAATCAAGGGGATACGTTTACATTAACAGCCACCGCGGTGGTCGCTTCCCCAAAACATGAGGTACATACGCACTTTATAGGAACGTTGTCGGAGATTGGGCCGAAACAACGTTTGGATTTTTTCACTCTTATATAAGTTAGCTTACACAATTTACCAAAAAGTTAGGCTTTTTTCTTACAATTATTATTACATTTGATTGAATCATGCTTTTATTTTTTAATTCGATTTTCTCAAACAATTTTCATAAATTTCTCATCAGAATATGACTTTCTCAATTATGTACGCTTGTGCCACGGCAGTCAGATACGAACCAGTTGACCAAGTACCTTATTCAACGGTGAAATTGTCTCTAATAAACAAAATCGTGCGTCGGTCTGAATGCCAGATTAACCATTAACTCGTTAAATTTTATTTAATTATCAAACCATCGTCAACCATGGCACGCTTAAGTAAGCTAACTGGACAGAGAAGCCTTTTTCGTTTAACCAACAAGTTCTGGTTTTTGAAGCTCATGCCAAGCTCATTGAAGTCAGTTTTTTGCCGAAAAAAAATCCGGAGAAAAGATGTCATGCTTAAAGTCATACTACCCGCAAATGTTCCAGTAAAATGGTTCCATGTGCCCTTACAACGTCCCTCTTTCGCATCCATACGACCATCAAACCGTCATCAAAGCACGCATTCAAGCTAGGCTGGAGTCTGTCTGTCAGAGCCGACAAGCCGCGTCGGTCTGACCAACAGCTTGAGCCGCCGCCAAAAAACTCTGAAAAAGAACTCATGCGCAGAGAGTTTCGTTTCGCATATGTGCCCTGAAAAATGGTTCCATGAGCCAATGCGAACGTCCCTCTTTGGCATCCAAACGACCATCGAACCATCGTCAACCACCGCATGCACCCAAGCTAATTGAACTAGAAGCCTGGTTTTGACCCAACAGCTTGGGCTTGGCACGCTCATGCCAAGTTGACGGTCAGCCGGATGGAAAAACGATGCAGTTCAGTCTTTTTCGGAGACGATACTTCCTCGGCTACCAAAGTGCGCTGATTTGTAGTATATGTGAGGACAGCTATTATTAAGACTGCGAACTCTTCTGTGTAAGCGAGAGACTACAAATGAATAGTCTGGTTTACTGCTTGTTGTTGATCTTCAACACTGTCAGCCACGTGAGCAGAATGCAAATGCATATTGGGTGACGACAGAAGTGAATTGGAACTTGTTTACCGTGGGACATCAAAACATAGCGCGGGGCTTTTGAGTCTTTAGCTATGGTAATGCAGTTTAGGCAGTTTCGGAAGCAAGCTGTTAGTGATCTTGCGTTCCGGAAACCAGACAGTTCGAGCAGTAGACTTTCCAACTAAGGCTTATTAGGATCTACTGAAACCGACGACGACTGATGCCAGCAGAGACCACTAGCGGACGAAAAAGAGTGAGAAAAGGGGAATTTCCTTCTCTTTGGAGTTCTCAAGAAGTGGGGTTTGTTCCTTAATAAGTTGGTAAAAAGACCTAACTTCGGCTAATTCCTCCCTCTCTTGAAAAATGACCCTCTCTTTGGGGATTCGGCTCGTCCACTAGTGGCAGAGACCAACACGAATCGATACAGCGAGGGGGCGGGTAGAGGATGGTAAAAATATGGTGAAAGCATATTTTTTACACAGTGAGACTTCAGAACGGCGTCTCACAGACACTGGAAAACTGGATAATTGGGTTAGTTCTGTAGCATTTCAAGTACACATTTCAGCCCACAATTTTCATGTTTAACTCCAGTTCGGTTCCAACAGTTTCAGAAGTTTTAGAAACGAGAACCCTGACAATATCGGCAGGGATTTACAATAAACCATGATAACATGAATGTCATCATGTATTTTTTCTGTTTGCATCCCCGTCATTCACTGTCCCCGCCAAGAGTACGATTCCAGAAACATGAGCTCTGATCACGCGATAGCAGCCCAAGTAAACGCGATTCTAGTTCAGATATCCCAGACCACCATGGTTGAGAAGGGTAGTCTTGCGCTACAAAAGCAGCCATAGTGATACGTCGCATGTACTCCTGACAAAATATAATTGAAATATAAACTTCTGAACAAAACAGTCTCTTATAACAAGCAGATGTTTACGCAACTTGTTGTACAGTCGTTTCAATGTGATTCTATTAGTCATAAGAACAATTATCCCAATATTGGCATGTTCGTCATGACATGTTTACTCCAGATCGACGTCGTTGTCTTCCTGGTCACTCGGTGCCACTCTCGATCCAGGACGGATCATGACAGGCACCGACGACCGTCT
This sequence comes from Daptonema setosum, assembly GCA_964036265.1. NCBI lineage: Eukaryota > Metazoa > Nematoda > Chromadorea > Monhysterida > Xyalidae > Daptonema > Daptonema setosum. Next base: position 25,769,295 of record OZ038447.1, on the reverse strand, counting down.
ACGATATTGAGATCGCAAGGAACGTGAGCTGAGACGTCGTGGAAATAAGATGTTCATGTATATCATTCGCAATCGTTAGAATGGTTTTTAGGCGAAATGAACTGAATATTTATTTTGTGTTCCATTTGAGAGGCCACATCCGTTTTCTGTTCAACACAGCAACCTTTAGATCGGATCAAAGTGCTGTCGTTTTTTAGCCCACCCATGAAAACCCAGTACGGACACAATCATTGCAACAAGATAATTATACGTACTACTACATATAATTTGGCACGTAATGTTTTCCATTCGGTTTCCTTGGGCACCCCAATACACATATAATGCAATTATCTCCAGCAGTCGTAACATGGCACTGCCTCCATTTAAAGCTGACCAATTGTAGTATTCTAGGATGATAACAAAAAACGTAGTGGTTTTAAACGTTTTGTTCGACCCAGTCACTTTTTCCGGGTTTTCTGGTTGTCATACTTGGAGCATAGAGCAGTCGAACTAAAAAAACAATACAACAACGGTCGTAAGTTCTTCAACCAAGAACCCCTGAAATCAATTGTGATTTTTACACTTCGATAATGGATGGAAGCAAAATAATACAACACCGGGGAGCTACGTAAATCAAACTCACAAAGATGACTTCGATGTCCTCACGATGAATCCACAAGGTCGTGTTATTACAGTACATCGTTCAATCTTTAGTTCTATAGTCAAACTATCTGAATACATCAATCACTATAATTGAATTACAAAAAGAATAATTTTAATTAGATTACTCTCTCCAACACAAGCCAAAATTCATTCCCGATGCACCAACGCTTCATACGCTTCTGTTCCAACTGTCAATAATATAACACGCCCAAGCTACCACCTTTGACCTTCAGTAACCCTGTTCACATCCTATGCCTTTCAGCTAACGGACCAAGTGATTCATGAACATTAAAGTTGGCTTATAGGGAAATCAAGCGAGTGATGAATCACAAGTTCCATATGTATGTATTCTATTTATGTATTTATGCATTCTACTTATGGTATCATGAGTTAGTAATGACGTAATGTACGATTTGTTATACTTGATTACATACATGATTCAGCAGAGGGCTACATATCAAAAAAATTAATAAAATCATTTCATAGCTTCCACCAATGAATTCCAAAAATAAAAATACCATATGGCAACAGTCATGGGAAAAATAATGGAAATGTTTGGCAGATATTTATCAGTTGATATCATAGATTTTTTTATCAAATAAATAAATCAACTGCCGTCGTTCAGTGGCGTTCTATTTCAATTGAATCGACCGATTTATGGATATTGGAAAGCGAACAAGAGCTAGATTGCCCAGATAGGCAAAACACATAAATCAAACCAATGTACATCCCGAACAAATAACGAATGCTTATCGCAAGAAACAGGCAAAACATAAATAACCGAAGCAGAAACAACGCAAGTTCTTTTACTCTCTTTGTTAGTTAGATGGTCTATTATTCCATAGTTAATTATGAATATTTATCAAAAAAAATCCTACTTATTTACAAAGGTACTGAACAACAATCACCAATCCGCCCGTGCACTCCTAATAGATACTTGCCAGACGCAAATTTGTCAAAAATGATCATTAACTGATAATCGTTCCTATTCGTTCCCCTTTATTTTTATAAGGACAACTTTGTCTTTTACCACTCAATGTGTGAATAGAACAAATTAAAAAATAAATAGAGTATTTACACTGAAGACAACAACTGGTTTTGCTACAGTACACAACAATTTTCCCTAACAAACGACGACAGACCATCTTATGTTCAGGGCTAAGCTTAGAAATAGTCAACCCCGTCACAAACCCAAATAATTTGTCTAACAGCCGTTTACCGAATTAACTAAATCCCACTTTTTGTCGCAGCTCTAGCCCTACTCGATCATGGTAGAATACGCCCTCGCATGTGCTGCGATCAATTAGCCAACGTGCCGTCAGGTATCAGCGAACAAAAGGGGGACCGAGGAGAACAAAAAACCTTCTTAGGGTTTGAAAACTTTTGAATAGTTTAGATCTCCACGATAGATGAAATGCTTCAAAATCGTCTTCTTCTTAGCGGATTTCCCCTTTTTATGATCATTTGCCCCACCACCACTGGCTAACGGTCAATACCACTGCGGCACTCAATTAATCAATAACGCAAAACACTCAATTGTTGTCGTCATATGCAATGACAATGTGAGTTAAGCGGGTGGAGCAAAACGTAACTTCAGAAGATTTTGAATAGGTTAGTTTCTTTAGATGTTGGCTGAAATACTTGAATTACCATGCAAGTCCCGAGGATCAAGTGATTTATCTTTACTCCGTTCTCCGCCTGAACCAACTGTGCTAGCCACATAAATAACCGTTATTTGACGGATGGTTCACTCAGATCGAGTGTCCAAAAACGAAGAGCGACAGTTCATAAATTTTCCCGTGATGAGATTATTCTGTTATTTTTAATGACGCCAACAGTTTTACAATAAATTATTTCGAGTCTTGGTTCATGTTATCACTAATCCAGTGGCACCAATAAAACTCAGCCCACGAGTTTCGTTTCGATAATGCGGGCTCACAATTGCGATTACGGGGTAACGAGTTATCGATGACCATGCGGTGTGATGGTAATCGATTACGATTACAATTGTGGTTGTGGGTTGTTGTTATTGTGCTGGTCGTTACTTTTTGCTAATGCATTGTGGTTTTTCTTGTTTTGCCAGCTGCTGACTCAGTTCATAAAAATCGATATGGACGATATGTAAGTTTTGAAGATTTTGTTAGATGTGAACTTAACCGTATAGTTTGCGTTACTCGAAATACCGAATACAAAAACAGTGATGACACAGCATCAAGTTAAACCAAGCCACACTGTAAACAACTACCCCACTCACCACCTCTCTACAGCCATAGCCACTTTGTAAGACCCCCTAATTGAGGCAAATGGTTTCCATATACGCCCTACTCAAATGAAGCTCTTTTGACGTCGCATGGCTTCGTTTGACGATATAATTCAGTAAATCGTCAAATCCAATTTCGGGTTGTGATTCGATCAAATGGAGGTCGTATATGTACATAAACTTGAGTGAATTATATAGTCCATCATCTTTCAGCCAAGTGGGTCAGATCAGGTCGTAAGGGTCCTGAATGTGACCTCTTAAAGTGCAGGGGTTCCGGAACATACTACACTGAAGTGTCTGTACTTTGTGGATGACTATTGGGCATCCATTTAAGTATTTGAAGGCTGATCACCCGATTGGGTATACAGATAATATCAGGGTGCTGTTGGGTAATATTGAAAATAAATGCAATCTCGAATGTAATTGTGTATACCTATACATACAATAAACGGTGTAATCGAACGTCGAATTTCATACGCTTGAACGCGCCTACAGAACTACCAGCAAATATATAATACATGCACACCCCATTCCATATTGATAAGTGCTTTTGAAATTCGCCCCTTAATCCATGCGCCATTCCAATTCAATGAATCGACGGTTTTTAACGTACCATACACTATACCTAATGAACCAACAAATGAAACATCCATCTTTTGGTCGTTGAACCAAAAAACTTCATGACAGTCAGTATCACAGACCCCTCCGTGATAGCACTGGATTTTTTTACGAACCAGAACTTTGCACGCAAACATGTAATCTGCATACGTGGTAAATCTGTACTTTCAGTACTTTTACTTTAACTATGATAACACTTTTACTCACTCAAGCACAGTATACTATTAAACTGAACAACAGTCCTCCCAAACCCTACTTATATTTTCCCACCATGACCCAACGCCTGGTATATAATTATCAGCTGGTCTGTGTAAGTGTACCATCCGAGTCACATGTGTCATATTACAAAATGTAACGATGCCTTGTCGGACGGGCAAATCTGTTCCACGGAGCGAATTTTTTAGGTAAAAATAATAGGAAATTGAAGATTATTTAACTCATGTGCAACTGGGGTAGAAATTTTCTTGGCTCCAGAGTATTGGCATTTCCCCCATAGCCCTATCCCCGCACCGCCGAGCAACCGACTGAAAACGAGTGTTTACTCACCAACTGAATAGTTTCGAAACTGGCTGACGTACATAAAAGCGTTTATTAGTTGGGGATGCCAATCAGTTGTGTGTACTTTAGTTGGTTAGAATAGGTGACACAGTTAAAGGGAGCGAGCCACACATTGTAATTAAAACATAGGGAGTTCACAGTAAAAAGTGTACTGGCTATAAAAATATTAATCATACAAATCAAGAGTAAAATCTCTTGTGTATCATATCTCCACCGACACATTTTTCAGATCCAACTACATACAGCCCCATACCCGTCTCTGATTTAACTTCCAGTTGAACAACCGCAGTACTTGAATCATTTATATACTTCGATGTCACCCTTCAACTTTGTGTACCCTATAAATGTTATAATCTTTCGTCCATGCTAGAGCCAATGTTGGATGGATATGGAAACCAATGTCAAAAAGGTTCATGTTATTGATCACGGAAACCAGACGTGGTTTCAGAACTGCCATCATGTATCTACAAAAGTTCATGTTCTTGGTGCCCGCAATAAACAGTTCGTTGGTTCAAGTGTCTTTGGGGATCCCCCTCAATTTAGTGGTACCCTGTATATGCCATGATCCATGGCTACTGGTCAAGAGCACCAATGATGGATGAATGGGTTATCAATACGTCAAACAGATGTATACGTTTTAGAAGTATGTATGTTTACAAACCGTATGTTGGTATAGTAAAGTTTTCTGGCTATGACGGACTTCTGTACAATAAAATTGTAAAGAAAAAATCAAGTTACCAAAAAACGGGTGAGTTCCCCCATTAGATATCGAACCTTCGTATCAGAAGTTATGTTTGTAATAGGCAACACTTTAGTCTTCCAAAACTGCATTCTGTACAATAAAATTGTAAAGAAAAATCAACTTACCAAAAAAACGGGTGAGTTCCCCCATTTGATATCGAACCTTCGTATCAGAAGTGATATTTGTAATAGACCACACTTAATTCTTCCAAAACTGCATCCGATCCGAACTTCCAGCAATGTACCAATTGAACCACAAACATTCGAACTCAAACACGAACGATGGAAAACCCGAGCTTACATCCAGATGTCCCCTGATAGCCACCAAGACCTGGCTAGTTCTTTCAGCAAAGTAGTACACTTTACGAAAACCAGACCCTTGCCACCCTGAACAACGACTGAATACTCTCCAGGCCCCCTTTGTGACCGTCTCTGACAAAACCCGTCAAGCTCCAAAGGGGCACTCAGATAAACACCATTTTGGTTAAACGCGGAAGAGAATTGACGTTACTCGAGATCTATTTTCATAAAAAACGAAGGAAACTAATTCTGATGTGTTTGAAACTTCGCTGCCTTAGAAACCAACCCATTTATCACTTAATTTCGAAATTTCATCATCATGGCTGGTTTGTTCCACTGACCCAGTGGAGGATTCCCCCCTACACATGAGTAAGTGACCTGACCTCCAAAGACAGCTTAACTTAAAACATGCAAAATGAGGAAAACTTATTCAGTTGTTCTTATATCCCCAGAGGTATGGGTTCCCATTGACCGTTGTGTTCTCTAGCAAGAGTAAGAACCCAGTGCCAGTCCAAAGCAACCATTTCTGACGAGGAAAGGTTCAACATGGAGCAACTGAAGAAAACGTCATCAAAGAAAATAAAACCCACGGTCTGATATCACTTCATACGCTGCTTTTGGCAACAAAGGTGGTCTTCCAACAAATTGTTCCACGTCTCCTCCGCTCACGACAGGCGTAAAGCAGGCTATTGTTCTTGGAGCATCTGGAACCATCAAGGGTATGGACAGGCAGGGTACCACGAACCAAGTACTATGCCATTGATTTGTAGTGAGGTCGGGCTGTAATGGCTAGTCGCCGGAAGCTTTGCATGTATGTGTAGAGTCAAACCATGACTGCCTTGAAACCTATGATATCAAAACTGGCTCCGTAACTCAGTTGTTTTAACACACCAAAGGTCTGTAGGTTAAGTGTTCAAAACAGGTGGATTTACACACCCGAAACCCGAAATTGAATTACCATGTTTTACGTTCAGAGAGTCAGCTATCAAAACGTCATCTTTTAGCTGCAAGGGCTGGGCAACTCAATTGAACCTAAGGTTCACGTAACCTACTCGCGAATGTTTTAGATTTTTAGAATACCAACTAATTCGTAAAACAATTCAATTATTATTGAACTATGTTGAAGATTATTTGGCTTATGTTTATAATGATGAAAAGCGAACCAGCTCAAAATTATAATGAATCATATTGGCAAATAATGCTGATGGCGAATGCCTGGATGGTATGAACATGGTAGCGGAATGTTTATCCCCTGGACATCATGTGTGTTTGGTAAACCATATATGGCAGACTCTGTTTACGCAGCGTCGGCGGTTTCCGAACCATCCAACCCCTTCAACCCTCGTATGGACCTGACTGTGGATAATGGCCGAAGAAAAGATGAATTAGGGGAAATACCCTTTCTTTGCACCCAATAGTAGTATTTGTTCTTGAGGACAAGTGAAATGGCCTCAAAACTGCTAAGAATTCTTCCTCCCTTTGGAGGATTGGTCCCCCAGAGTGACCTGACTGGGATAACGAAAACCATAAACAAATAACGACTGGGTAAATTCAATATGCCACATACCGTGAATTTTGACAAGACAAGTCTTTTATGAAATATTAACATTATGTATCTATGGTTCGCACTAACATTCGCACACCTACCAATATATGTAGGCAAAGGTAAATTTTTGAGTTACTGTGGTAAACAGTTGCTTGCGAAAAAATCTTCCAGCCTGAGCGTACGAAAATAGTTGAGCCCCGATAAATCTCATGTGAGTGGTATGATACGAACTACTTCCCTATTTCGTTTTCTCATTCTCACTAACGGGCCCCCGAAGAAATACATCGTCACACACCCGAACCGATGGTGGGAACAATGTTTATACAACGTCATTGGCATTGCGTCAGCGGCGGTGGAACTTTATGTTTGATATGTAAGGTGTTTTGTCTGATAACAAACAATCTGCCTACAAATGTATGTATCGTTTCTTGGTACATATTTGGGCGTGAAATTGATGACAGGGCGGGCCAAAACGATAAACATGTGATGTTTCAACCATGAAATAATAACATTAACTTCGAATTAGTTTATGAACCATTCAGTGTGTGAACCTGATCACAACAATACTTTTTTGGAAAATTCATCACAAGTAGAAACTCCCAAGTTCATGTATTCTAGTTCGTTGAGAAAAACATGCATGCCATGGGAAATATCTGATTTTCAGCCTCTTCCCACGCGCCGGAAACTTCTGAATTCAGCTCCCCGGGAAACAAGAACAAAAAGCAATTGCTAGTTTCACACGGTAGGCTGCACATGGAAATTCGATTAAGTAGCATGTGTTTGTTGGCTTCTAGTCCAATGGAGCTGAGCACCGAATAATTGAATAACATTATAAATCCAAGGAGAATATTTTGAGTTTTATTTTGGGTGGGGCTTAGATATAACGTCGAATCTAACGATTGGCGACTAAATTAAAATTATCTGCTTACCAGTTGAGTTTTTTGTAGATTTGGGAACGGATATACAGTATGTAAGGTTTGTTTAAAATATGTAAAAATAGAACATAAAAACAAATGAAATAATAAAATAAATAAAATTACCTCTGATATTATTTAGGTAGTCCTCGAACGGCATCTCCTCATCCTGGTTGACTGCGGCCGGCTCTGAAACACACTCACTCACTCACTCGCTCACTCACTCACTCACTCACTCACTCACTCACTCACTCACTCACTCACTCACTCACTCACTCACTCACTCACTCACTCACTCACTCACTCACTCACTCACTCACTCACTCACTCACTCACTCACTCACTCACTACTCACTCACTCACTCACTCACTCACTCACTCACTCATTCACTCATTCACTCATTCACTCACTCACTCACTCACTCACTCACTCACTCACTCACTCACTCACTCACTCACTCACTCACTCACTCACTCACTCACTCACTCACTCACTCACTCACTCACTCACTGACCTTCATTCTTGGCCTCTAGTGTGCCGACAGCCTCCGTCTTGGGTGCTCCGGCGGCTTTGGCCTCCTTCGGTGGAACAGCCTTGGCCTCAGCCGCGGTCACCACGATCGCGTTCAGCAGCAGACATGTGCCGACGATCAACAACAACACGGGTCGTCTTAGTGGTCTACTATTTATATAAGTATTATTGTGATTATGTGGTGTCGTCATTTCTCATCCGTCGACGCCCTGTGATTTAGTGACAGTGTTGTTATTTTAGTGACAGAGTAGGTAATTTAGTGACAGAGTTGCTAACAGTGAAAATTTTGTTTAACGACAGAGAAAAATCATCAGCAGCAGACATGTGCCGACGATCAACAACAACACGGGTCGTCTTAGTGGTCTGCTATTTTTATAAGTATTATTGTGATTATGTGGTGTCGTCATTTCTCATCCGTCGACGCCCTGGATTTAGTGACAATGTTGTTAATTTAGTGACATAGTTGGGAAAGGTGACAGACAATAATGCACGATGATGTTGCAGAAAAGTATACGGACACTGTGGATTAGTAGCAGTGTTGTTAATTCTGTGACAAAGTGAAGAAAAACTACACATAGTTGTATGGCACAGCACTAGGAAAGCTCGAATCCGTAACATTTTCTCAGATCTGATTGAGTACAATATAACTCAATCCGAGGTTAAAGGCAATCAAAGTTATACAACCCAGGTGATATCATGGTGGAAGCTGCCACTATAATGTAACAAGGGTATCGAATATAAAGGTTGTTTTAATGGTTAGTAAAGCCCGTATGTTGTTTGTGCCAAAAAAATCATTTGCCAAACTTCTGATAATGAAACATCAGACAATCAGTGTTAACACACACATCAATCATCATCACCCCATGCTTCACTGTGTTGAACTGTTTTTTTCATTATCAGACGTTTTGGGTATTATTTTTGCTTGCAGAAACAACATACGGGCTATACTAGGAGACGTGCTTGAATAACAGTAATAGTTGTGTTGCTAACAGATATCGCTCATTTTTCGGTGAAAGTGTCGATAATAAATAGATGTTATCTGTTTTATTTAAAATGCATAGAAAGAACCAACATCAGAAGAGATTTTATACAAATAAGTAACATGCTGATTAGATGGTAATTAGCATCTAAATATGTACATATAGAGTTCAGATTTTTTTTCAGTTTCTCAGTTAGTCGTAATGATGTCATTATTTCTAATTAGTAGATGATAAATTATGATAATGATGAAGCTCTGTGACATCAGAAAAATTATTAGTTTATGTGATAAGAATATATATAGAAATACGAACGGTGTTCGAAAACCATGGGCTGAAACTTTTAACACCACTAGCAAAAAAACAAGAACAAGAACAAGAACAACAACAACATCAACAACAACAACAAGAACAACAACAACAACAACAACAACAACAACAACAACAACAACAACAACAACAACAACAACAACAACAGCAACAACAACAACAACAACAACAACAACAACAACAACAACAACAACAACAACAACAACAACAACAACAACAACAACAACAACAACAACAACAACAACAACAACAACAACAACAACAACAACAACAACAACAACCACAACAACAACAACAACAACAACAACAACAACAACAACAACAACAACAACAACAACAACAACAACAACAACAACAACAACAACAACAACAACAACAACCCTGTGCTGCCGGAACACATGAATGAGTGCTCATGGTAAACAGAAAAACTACTGAATTGACGTGCCGGACCCGAGTGCGCCTCGGCTTATATAGTTTGCATGTGCCTTGGCACGGGCGGATGAGCTACGGCTTAAAAAATAAACGATTTTTTGGGGGGAAAGTAGAATTGAAAGAAGTTTTTTATATACATGTACATACGTGGTTAGAGAAAAATTATTCTTGAAAAAAGCTCCACGGAAAGAGGAATTCCATTACTACCATGTTTTCTCATCCGCTCATGTGCCTTGGTAAAGAGGGCACACACATCGGACGTGGACTGTACCATTGGCGGATGAGATACTTGGCCCATTAAGGGGAATTATTCCCTGATGACAGGTGAACAGGCTTCCAACAGTCTGGTGTTAAATAGTGAATGTTTTTCTCAGAAATCCCAAAGAAGGTGGAAAACCGCATTTTTTTCCTTTCGGTGCCCTGGTGAGCCTGTACAATGATAAGGTGCCCTGTACATTGCTGGCTTGAATGCCGCAGCTGTGCATACATACTAGTCACTAATGGTACGGCTCGTGGTGACATGAATTTAGAGTCGATTCTTTTTTCATGACTCCCTTAGCGCGCGAAAAATTGTCGTTCATAATGTTTCACGGAGGATTCTTCAGGTTTCGTAATAAATTGCGTACAAGAAATTTTGCCGGTTATTACTAAACTCGATGAATACAGAACGAAATATTAAGTGCAAATTGTCTGGTCTAGCACAAAAGGAGTCAAGAATAAAAAAATTGACTATATTCTGAGACGGTCACAATCTGTGCCAACAGGTGATTGAATATCATAGTGCCGAATCAGGCACTAGCGGACGAGAAAAGGTGGAAAAAGTGGAATTTCCCCTTTATTGGCGTTTTCAAGAAGTGAAATTTGTTCTTTAAGGTGTAGGTAAAATGGCCTCAAAACGGCTAATTCCCCGCTTTTTAAAGAAATTCCCCTTCCTTTGGAGGATTCACTCGTCCGCCAGTGAGGTGAATGAATAACGTAGTGCCGAATCAGGCACTAGCGGACGAGAAGAGGTGGAAAAAGAGGAATTCCCCCTCTTTGGCGGTTTCAAAAAGTAAATTTTGTTCCTTAAAGTGTAGGTGAAATGAACTGAAAACTGCCAATTCCCCCTCTTTGACAAAATTCCCATCCCTTTGAAGGATTTGCTCGTCCGCAAGTGAGGGAATGAATCTCGAATCAGGTGATTATTATGATGAGAATTTATTACAATGGGTTGCTGGTTGATTAACAGGTTAATAAGAAATGTTATAACAGTAGGAAGTAGCAAAAAGTGAAATTGGTTACCTTGAAGAAAAATATATAATTAATTGAAACATCATTCCAGCTTTTCAATAAAAAATACTTTGGGAGGTTTACTCAACAGTATGAGTATGTAGGTGAGTAGATGAGATCAAAATGAAGAAAACCAGATCAGAAAAAACGTCAAGCAACGATTAAGTTATGACTTGTAAGTCGTCATTAGTCTAATTATAAAATTCGCATCACATGAAAACAGTATAACTTTCGCATTGACTTTCCTTCAAATTTTTCAACATTGAAAATAGTACTAAATATAATAATACGATGAGTCATGAAGTAATCGTGCAAGCATGGAGGGAAGAAGAAACTTTATATCTAACCTTCAAGAGTAACGCAAAAATCTGTAAAAGGTTTTATCGTAAATTCTGTGAAAATAGAAATTTGAAAACCTACTAAAAACTGCTCCCGATTATATTTTTGGAAAATGTTTGCTTATTTGGGACCACACGATTCTTTTTTTCTACGTAATACGCTATGACTGTACACACACAGCAGGTAGGAATCAGTTATGTTGACATTGGAACATAAACGCGCCCGTATGCATAGCATGCCAAGCAACAACAACAACAACAACAACAACAACAACAACAACAACAACAACAACAACAACAACAACAACAACAACAACAACAACAACAACAACAACAACAACAACAACAACAACAACAACAACAACAACAACAACAACAACAACAACAACAACAACAACAACAACAACAACAACAACAACAACAACAACAACAACAACAACAACAACAACAACAACAACAACAACAACAACAACAACAACAACAACAACAACAACAACAACAACAACAACAACAACAACAACAACAACAACAACAATAACAATAGCAACAACAACAACAACAACAACAACAACAACAACAACAACAATAACAATAGCAACAACAACAACAACAACAACAACAACAACAACAACAACAACAACAACAACAACAACAACAACAACAACAACAACAACAACAACAACAACAACAACAACAACAACAACAACAACAGCAACAACAACAACAACAACAACAACAACAACAACAACAACAACAACACCATGAATTATTTAAAATTTCATTAGCTGACTGCAGCTACATAGAATGCATTTGGGTGGCGTTTTTCGGTTCCCTAACATTTTGATGACATAATGGTCTTTTTCAACAGACAGCCACTTGGTCTTTTTCAATTGGTTTTCCATGGATTGTTACACATGGTTGCATTTTATTTGGTCTGGGGGCGTTTTTCCAAAGAGAAATTGCGTTTGATCTGTGTTTGAACCAAATATGAATGTGTCTGACAGGAACCGATTTTTTTAAATGAATGAAACTGACTTGAAGAAATATGCTTTTTTGATTGTTGCTTCCAAGAACTATTCCAAGCGTAGGCTTTCAAAGAAAACTGCAATTTCATGCCAACAGACTCACTCAAAAGTAAATTTTTCCCTTTTTTGGCGTTTTCAAAAATTGGAATTTGTTCCTCAAGGGAAATCTACCTGATTTCTGCTAATCTACCCTCTCTTTGCAAATATTCACCTCTCTTTGGAGGTTTGACTCGTCCGCCAGTGTACAGACTAACAAAAATGTCAGATATACAATCGAACAATACTAAATATAAAATAATATGGCACGTAAATTTTGTCTTTCTTCAACGCTGAAGAAAATTTATCGTTTCACATTTGCATTGGAAAGAATGAAATGTGAGATATAAAAATGACCTGCATGGACCAGCCCCGTGGCATATTGATTTCTTCATGGCACATAAACTACATGTATCTGACAAAAGTTTCATGTCTATTACACCGAGATCAGGTCACGGCAGTGCGAGTAATGTGAATTTTAACAATCAATGTGTGTAAAAAATATCATACATGAGCGCTCATCATTAAAACACAAAAAAATATGTAAAACGGTTAAAGACAGAAACGCACAGAAATCCCAACTATAACCATATTTTTATGTCTGCCAAAAAACTTCATGACCTGTAAAAATGGGAACCAAGCGCAGGAAGTGTGACTAACATGCAATATGCCATGTACACCGGTCTGATATCCCAAATTTTTATTTCAACAAAGAAGCTGTGTTTCATCAGTTGTTTTTCTGGAAGAAAAATTAAAACTGCATAAAATTATTGAGTGCCTCCCAGGAATCATATTTTTATTTCTTAAACGATACTTATTATTATAGGGAGAGAAACCACTATTTCTGCTGAAAACGTAGTGACCAGTAAGTAATCAAACACGAGACATGAACCATGGACGTGATGTGTTTTCAAGTAACACGCACTGTTCATACATTAGACTAGTGGACATCAAGGGGAGACAAAATCGGATTATTATTTTCCTAAGCGGTCTGTTTCACGAAAAGTAGAATTTTCGCCGCAACTTACATTCAGGTGAGTTTCATATTTTCAAAAAATAGCTCGTCCGCTAGTGGCATGGCATACAGTCACATGGTCCTTGGCACACTGAACCCAATTAGGGCAATGACCCTCATGTACAGGCACTTTCGTACAAACGAAACCTCCAAAAGCGGGGGAACTATCTTACAGAACCAGACTTTTGCAGTTTAACAATCGTTTTTTTCTAAACCTTAATAAACAATGTTCACGTTTTATAAATCCTCTAAAGCGAAAAGCATTTCCTTTTCTCTCTCTCTTATTTTGCTAATGTGTAGAGGTCTACTAACACGCGGGCATACATTAAGGCTCACATTAAGGCGCACGCCGGTTCTAACGCTATTTATTTCTCGAAAATACACGTTCCTCAAAGAAGTGGGTATATAGCATGGAAGCGTACATGCGTTAGTGAGTGAGTGAGTGAGTGAGTGAGTGAGTGAGTGAGTGAGTGAGTGAGTGAGTGAGTGAGTGAGTGAGTGAGTGAGTGAGTGAGTGAGTGAGTGAGTGAGTGAGTGAGTGAGTGAGTGAGTGAGTGAGTGAGTGAGTGAGTGAGTGAGTGAGTGAGTGAGTGAGTGAGTGAGTGAGTGAGTGAGTGAGTGAGTGAGTGATTGAGTGAGTGAGCATAGAAATACAGCATAGAAAAAAAACTGTTAAGGTACATACCAAGGTACATCTCCTTCCGACTCCTCGTGACACATACGGTCGCGTGTGCCCTTCTGGAAACTACACTATGGATATCGTTTTAATTAAAAACAAGTAACTGGCTGACACTTTTCCAACGAGCAACTCACGTACTCAGCTATCCATGTTTGTACATCATATCTCTGACCCTGCAGAGTTTTCTGATTCCGCATAGAGTCAATCTTCCTGCTAGAATCATGTGCCTCATGATGAATCAATTTCCACATTCCATTGTAGGATAACTTAAAATTTTAATAAGTCATAAAAATCGAGCCTCAAGAGAATTAAAAAAAAATATTTAGTTTTTAACTTGGAAGAATCAGTATATAGTTTAGACTCTGTTATACTGCACACTGAGGACCGGGGATCTCACTCTTTATTATACTGTAGCTTGGTCAGGGGTTTCTTGTTGTCAAAAGTGAATTTTTCGGATCGGTAACACACGAATGTAATGCAATTTTTGTATGTTGTCCAAATGTTATGTGAAAGATAACTCATTTCTCGAAAATTTTAAAGCGCGCCAAAAACCAATTTGAATTCAAACTGCGCGCCAAATGTTTTTGAGTAGCAAGAAACCCTGCATAGGCTATATCTGATAGCGTGACCGGGCCAGCCGCGGCAATCTGTTAATGTAGGGGAAAACATAAAAGTTGTCCCTCCTGGAACCTTACTGTGTGTGGGCAATTTTTTTGTCTCTAATCAATGCACACAACACATAATGTTTCAGGAGCGATAGCCCGCCGTAATAGGCCGGCCGAATGCGCAAGAAAATGAGATGCATACAGAGTCTATTACAGACTACAGACATACGATGCTACGTGGCCGGCTGAACTGGACACCATGTCTAGAACAGAAACCGAACAGACTGAGCTTACTCAATCCCGAAAAATCTCTGAAAAAAATTCACACATTTATCCAAACGCAATTCAAAGTCAACATGAATTATGATTCATTTAACAAAAAATAATAGTATTACTTCTTTACGTTTGATGATACAGTATGTACTTGAGGCGCAGAATCGCGCATACAGACATACGTGGCACGCTGAACAGTACACCGTATACAGTTCTCAAACAGACTATCGCTAAACCAATCCCTCCTATTATATAAAAAAAATTCTACAACTTTTACAGCACGCCATGTCATTATGAATCATGATTCATTTATGAAAAACAATAGTATTATGTACTTCATAAATATGATGGCATATACACTAGCGGACGAGAAGGAGAGGGAAACGTGGAATTCCCCCGTCTTTGTCGTTTTCGAAAAGTAGAATTAGTTCCCCAAGGTGTAGATAAAATGGCCAATTCCCCCTCTTTGGGAAAGTTCCCTTCTCTTTGAGTTTGAAGGTTTAGCTCGTCCAACCAGTTGGCATATATGAATGAACTGTGATATACAGGTTCCATGTGCCCTGGGCACCCTGAGTGCCACCAGTATGTATATGTGCCCACTAGCGGACAAGAAGGGGAGGGAAAAGTGGAATTTCCCCCTTCTTTGGCAGTTTCGAAAAGTAGAATTTGTCCCCTAAGGTGTAGATAAAATGGCCAACTTTCTGCTGATTCCCCCTCTTTGGAGAGATTTCCTTCCCTTTGGGAATTTCGCTCGTCCGCCAGTATATGGGCCCGCAATGAGATCGATATGACACGGGGGCGTATAGGGGGGAGGGGGGACTAGCTGGCTCGCGTTTGTCGTCGACGGCACGCCGAGGGCACACTTGCCTATCCTATAACAGATGGTATGAGCGGGGAGAATTGGGATTTTCCCCTCTCGGGGGGAAAACTCGTGGATTCAAAATTAACCGAAAGGAATGATAAAGCAAAAACAAACTCTTTATAAAAGTTTTCATGTCATTTGGATGAATTTCTCGTCGTGGCACATGCGGGCACACTTGCCTATCCTATAACACATGGTATTGGCGGATGGAAATGATGAGGGAAAATATGAAATTCCCTGTTTGGTGGATCGGGAACGGGAGATTTGTGC
Source organism: Daptonema setosum (assembly GCA_964036265.1). NCBI lineage: Eukaryota > Metazoa > Nematoda > Chromadorea > Monhysterida > Xyalidae > Daptonema > Daptonema setosum. The sequence goes on along the minus strand of OZ038447.1, from coordinate 25,753,073 downwards.
TCTTGAATGTAAGTGAAATGAATCCTAAATCTTTTTAGAAGAGGTCTCCACACATTGGAACAGTTTAATCAACGTGGCACATGAGGGCACACTTGCCTATGATATAACACAGTGCGCCGTACAAATGGTGGCACATACAGGGTGTGCGCCGGCGCTATTATATGACGCTCAATTGGTCTGCAAAAAATGGCTACTGTCAAAACGTATCATGTCAGTGCGTGGAATTAATAAAATTACAGATTATTATTGGAAAAGGTTATAATGGTTCGAAAACCAGTAAACAAGAAACAGTGAACAGGCTATAGAATGATTCATTATTTACGATGCATCAATAGATAAAAGTATGTATGTAATGAATACATAAACAAGGCGAGAGATTAAGTTTACGGACATAAAAGAGATTGAGACTTGTTGGCACGGTAAGATTATCACGGTAAATATGTCGTGATCAGAGTTTCTCGTTTTCAATAAGTTGTTTATGCGCCCATTTGACTTTCTTCATTCGATACACGTTGAAGAAACTCACATGACCATTAGTAAATAAACGAATGTCTAATTCTCTGTGTTTATATAAAAAAAATTGTAACAAGATTTCTGTACCAAGCTATAAAATCATAAGGTGTGTCCGTAGTTTGCACGATTGAACAAGCTCAATGGATTAGGAGATTAACTGATTGGAAACTTTTCCATGCATTCACTGAAAATCCCTTCATTTGACATTTCTAGCCATCATTCCATTGGCTTAGTGAGTGAGTGAGTGATTGAGTGAGTGAGTGAGTGAGTGAGTGAGTGAGTGAGTGAGTGAGTGAGTGAGTGAGTGAGTGAGTGAGTGAGTGAGTGAGTGAGTGAGTGAGTGAGTGATTGAGTGAGTGAGTGAGTGATTGAGTGAGTGAGTGAGTGAGTGAGTGCCATGCCATTTTCCGTTTCTCATAATCGATTATGAGGACTATAGATATGAAGATAAGTGAACACTCTATATTTTGTATCTGCCAGAATTACACACGGATCAATCCAGGAATCACCGAATGAAATGTCTCCTAAAGCTTATCATCCTGCTTTGAAACGTTTTTCGAATGATGCTGTTGTTTTTCTTACTCCATTTTCTCCAAGATTTGTGGAAGTTTTCCGTGAACAGTTCCCAGACACAACATAGGAAGTCCGTGATCTTAGAACAATCTTTACTCAGAATATGCAGGAATGAAACTTGAGAAATGTGACGCCTATTAAAGTCGACAGATGTGTACAGTAGTCGAATATAATTGCAACAGATAATTTAAATAATAAATTTTATTAAAAAAGAGTGTCAGCCATGCCAAAGAAAAACATTTTAGCGTTTTTTCCGTCACCCTGTACCCATACGATAGCTGTGCCCAGCGGTGAGTCGTGTTGAGCCGCCAGCAGCCGGCGGACGAGCCTAATCTCCAAAGGGATTGGAATATTCTCAAAGAGGGGGGAATTTACAGAAATTAAACCATTTTACCTACACCTCGAGGAACAAAGTCTACTTTTTGAAACAGCCAAAGAGGGGGAATTCCACTTTTCCCTCCTCTTCTCGACCGCTAATGGCCGCCAGCAGTCCAGCGAGTGAGCCGACCGCGACAAATATGGAGTAGAGAGAGCAGATAGTGAGTGTCATGTGGTTGATTACGGTATCAATGGTAAGGGATTGACAGGGTTTGTTGAGGTTGGAAAAATACTAATAAGTTTTTAAATTCACAAACTTTTCTTTTATGAGACGAGTTTATGACGAGAGTACATCAGTTGAGATTTAATTTGACATGTGTAAAAAAATGCATGCACATGGAGTAGAGAGAGCAGATAATGTCATGTGGTTGATAACGGTATGAATGGTAAGGAAATGGCAATGTTTGTTGAGGTGGAAAAACATACTGGTAAGATTTCAAATATACAAATTTTTCTTTGATGAGTCAAGTAGGTGAGTACATCAGCTGAGATTTAATTTGGCATGTATGATAACTGCATGCACGTGGAGTAGAGAGAGCAGATAGTGTCATGTGGTTGATTACAGGATGAATGGCAAGGAAATGACAGGGTTTGTTGAGGTTGGAAAAATACTGGTAAGATTTCGGTTAACACTTAGTTCTTTTACGAGTCAAGTACGAGAGTACAGCAGCTGAGATTTTATTTGGCATGTATGAAAAAGGCATGCACATTGAGTAGAGAGAGCAGATACTGTCATGCGGTTGATTACGGTTATACGGTATGAATGGTAAGGAAATGACAGGGTTTGTTGAGGTTGGAAAAATACTGGTAAGTTTTCAAATACACAAACTTCATTTTTATGAGTCGAGTTTATGACGATAGTACAGCAGCTGAGATTTTATTTGGCATGTAAGATAATTGCATGCACATGGATTAGAGAGAGCAGATAGTGTCATGTGGTTGATTACGGTTATACGGTATGAATGGTAAGGAAATGAGAGGGTTTGTTGAGGTTGGAAAAATACTGGTAAGATTTCAAATACGCAAACTTTTCCTTTATGAGTCGAGTTTATGACGAGAGTACAGCAGCTGAGATTTTTATTGGCATGTATGAAAGGGGTCGCTTGATTAGGCCGAAATTGACAATGCCGAATTTGACTTGGCCGAAAATGACTAGGCCGAATATGACTATGCCGAAATTGACTATGCCGAAAATGATTAGGCCGAATGGGGATTAGGCCGAATTTGAATTCGCATGCACATGGAGTAGAGAGAGCAGATACATAGTGTCATGAGGTTGATTACGGTTATACGGTAATAATGGTAAGGAAATGACAGGGTTTGTTGAGGTTGGAAAAATACTGATAAGATTTTGCCTGGCACTTGGTTCGGTACACAGAGGTTTTTATGAGTCGATTACGCACTAGCGGACGCGAAGGGGTGGGAAAAGTGGAATTCCCCCCTCTTTGGTGGTTTCAAAATGTGGACTTCGTTCCCCAAGGTGTAGCTGAAATTACCTAAATTTTGCCAATTCCCCCCTTCTTTGGGAATATTCCCCTCCCTTTGGAGGTTAGACTCGTCCGCCAGTGCGATTACGAGAAAAGATCATCTGAGACACTGGCGGATGAGTCAATCCTCCAAAGGGAGGGGAAATTCACCTAAGAGGGGGGAATGCGCACTTTTGAGGATGTTTTATCTACACATTAGGGAGCAAACTATACTTCCTAAAATCACCAAAGAAAGGGGAATTCCACTCCCAGCCTTCTCGTTCGCTGGTGAGCTTGAGCTGGGATTTTGACTTTCGCTTGCATGAAAACCGCATGCATATGGACTCACTAGCGGTCGAGAAGGGGAGGGGAAAGTGGAACTCCCCCCTCTTTGGAGTTTTCAAAAAGTATAATTTGTTCATTAATGTGTAAGTAAAATAGTATGATTTCTGGCGATTTTCCCCTTTTTGGAAAAATTCCCTACTTTGGAGGATTGGCTCGTCTGCCAGTGTATGGACTGGAATGAGGAGAGGGGAGTAGTGTCATGAGGTTGATTACTGTATGCAAGCACTGGCGGACGAGCGAAATTCCCAAAGGGAGGGGAAATCTGTCCAAAGAGGGGGGAATGAGCAGAAATTAGACCAGTTTACATACACCTTAGGGAACAAATTCAACTTTTTGAAAATGCCAAAGCGGGGGGAATTCCACTTTTCCCACCCCTTCTCGTACGCTAGTGTGTCATGTGGTTGATTACTGTATGCATGGTAAGGAAATGGCTTAGATTGCTGAGATTTTGAAAAATACTGGTACACACCGTGACTTCTTTTACGAGTCAACTAAGGAAAAAATCTGCTGAGATTTTTTACCGGTATTGACAAATGTGTAGTAGAGAGAGAGAGAGAGAGAGAACAATATTCAGGGTGGCTAATTATGGTAGAAATGGATGGGAAATGGCATCGATTGATGATAATGAAAATTGATGGTATAACGCAAATTTTTCAGCCTGCGAAGTAAGAAGTACATTTTATAGGCATAATAATTGATTATAAGAAATGGTTTAAAACTGCGAGAACCCATGGCATGGCCAGAACCAGGTTCTCAAGTTCAGAACCGGATTCTCAAGTAATGAATTTTCTGTGCCATGTTTTAAAATTTCTTAGAACCAGATTCTCAAGTCCAGAACCGGATTCTCAAGTAAGGAATTTTCTGTGCCACGTTTCGGATTTTCTTATAACCAACTACGGATCTATAGGACATACAGTACATCAGTGAGGCTGAGGTAAGGTAGTGGAGTACAAGGTTCTAATTGGCCTTCAAAAAGGAAGCTCAACGTACATACTGCATGTATTGTATGTATGTACATCCACTGGCGGACGAGCTAAATTCCCAAAGGGAGGGGAATTATGTCAAAGAAGGGGGAGTCAGCAAATCTGAGGTCCTTTTACCTACACCTTAAGGAACAAATTCAACTTTATGAAAACCTCAAAGAGAGGGGGAATTCCACTTTTCCGTTCTCTCCTCGTCCGCTAGTGTGTACCTCTGTCATGAAGCATTTTTGCCAGCACAAATATCAGCTGTTATTCAACGCCACATTCTACATGTTATATAGAGTGATTGCTGATTGCTAGCGGTACATATGAAGCACTGGCGGACGAGCTTATCCTCCGAAGGGAGGGGAATTATTTCAAAGAAGGGGGAATCAGCAAATCTGAGGTCATTTTACCTACAGCTTAAGGAACAAATTCAACTTTATGAAAACCTCAAAAGAGGGGAATTCCACGTTTCCGTTTTTTCCTCGTCCGCTAGCGTGTACCTCTGTCATGAAGCATTTTTACCAGCAGAAATATCAGCTGTTATCCAACGCCACATTCTACATGTAATATAGAGTGATTGCTGATTGCTAGCGGTACATATGAAGCACTGGCGGACGAGCTTATCCTCCAAAGGGAGGAGAATTTAGTCAAAGATGGGGGAATTAGCAGTTTTCAGGCTATTTTACCTACACCTTAGGGAACAAATTTCACTTTTTGAAAACGTCAAAGAGGGGGGAATTCCACTTTTCCCACGCCTTCTCGTCCGATAGTGATATGAAGGCAGTGTGATCGGCAGTGGCACATAAGGAGAAAGAAGTATAGCTTGGTCAGGTCAATTACTGAAAATAGTCAGTTTATACATGGTTTTGAAACTTGAAACTAAACTAGAAACTTATGAATACATACATATAGCTTGGTCAGGGTTTCTTGTTATCAAAAATTAATTTTGCAGGTCGTTACGCACGTATGCAATGAAATAAGTGCCATTTTCGCATGTTTCCAGATGTGGAAACGTAATTATTTCTCGAAATTTTGAAAGTGCGCCAAGAAAAGATTCAAATTCAAACTGCGCGCCAAAAAGTTTTTGACTAACAAGAAACCCTGGTTAGGTTATAACACATACATACAGTATTGGTTGAGCCAGCGGCGACAAATATAGAGTAGAGAGTGATTGTGTCGTATGTTTGATTACTGTACGAATATTAAAGAAATAGCACGAATTGATCCTGAAAAATTTTTATTACTTATTATTAAACTAGTATTACACCGTACACGCTATATTAGGGGTCAATTACCGAAAATAGTCAGTTTATACTTGGTTTCATTATTACATATATAGCTTGGTCAGGGTTTCTTGTTATCAAAAATTAATTTTGCAGGTCGGTTACGCACGTATGCAATAAAATAAGCGCAATTTTCGCATGTTTTCCAGATGTTATGTGAAACCATACTCATTTCTCAAAATTTTGAAAGTGCGCCAAGAACAGATTCAAATTCAAACTGCGCGCCAAAAAGTTTTTGACTAACAAGAAACCCTGGTTAGGTTATAATACATACATACAGTATTGAGTGAGCCAGCAGCGACAAATATAGAGTAGAGAGTGATTGTGTCGTATGTTTGATTACTGTACGAGTATTAAGGAAATGGCACGAATTGATCCTGAAAAGATACTGGTATTACACGCTTTATTAGGGGTCAATTACTGAAAATAGTCAGTTTATACTAGGTTTCATTATTACATATAGCTTGGTCAGGGTACCTTGTTATCAAAAATTAATTTTGCAGGTCGGTTACGCACGTATGCAATGAAAAAAGCGCCATTTTTGCATGTTTTCCAGATGTTATGTGAAAACGTATTTACTTCTCGAAATTTTGAAAAGGCGCCGAAAACTGATTTAAATTCAAACTGCGCGCCAAAAAGTTCTTGACTAACAAGAAACCCTGGTTAGGCTATAATACAGTATTGAGTGAGCCAGCGGCGACAAATATTGAGTAGAGAGTGATTGTGTCGTATGTTTGATTACTGTACGAGTATTAAGGAAATGGCACGAATTGATCCTGAAAAAATACTAATATTACACACTTTATTAGGGGTCAATTACTGAAAATAGTCAGTTTATACTTGGTTTCATTATTACATATAGCTTGGTCAGGGTTTCTTGTTAGCAAAAATTAATTTTGCAGGTCGGTTACGCACGTATGCAATGAAATAAGCGCCATTTTTGCATGTTTCCAGCTTTTTGTGTGTGAAACCTTTCCCTCAACCCCGAATTGCTGCTTCCGACCGCATGATAGAAAACTCGGATCGGCGAAAACTCAACTCCATCGTGTGGAGCGTGTTCGATTTGACCTAGAAACGTCTTCAAAGTGCCGATCAACCTTTTTAATGAAACCCATATGGCGGACGGAAACCGCAATTTGGGGTCGAAGGAAAGGTTTTACACGAAAAAAGTCGTAACCAAAAAATTCGACTTTACATACATGACTGAAATCTGATTGATGCTCCATTCTCAGTTTCACTTTTCAAATCTGCATTCGGTGCACCAGGTTTCTTCAAAAAACGTTCCGAGTTTTTATTTAGCACGTGAGCAAAATTTCAACTTGTAAGGGTAACAGTTCACAAAACGTAGTCGAGTATTGTATACATAGCAAGACAATTTAAAGCTGTGTATGAACAACAACAACAACAACAACAACAACAACAACAACAACAACAACAACAACAACAACAACAACAACAACAACAACAACAACAACAACAACAACAACAACAACAACAACAACATGTACATCGTTACTTCATGGTCGCAGTTCGGATATATTTTTAGCCTAATGAGTCATGATCACGAATCACATTAAAGTATGCAAGGCAATGCTTGAATAGATAATTACCAAAAGTATGAACATAAATAATGAGTTAGTTTAGTATGAGTTTTCCCGCTATATATCTGAATATTTATCTACGTATAAAAAAGTCCGTATGTTGTTATTGCAAGCAAAAATATTGCCCGAAACATCAAACACGAATCCGTCAACATCGGCGGTTAAAGATGGGACACCCTGTACATGGTAGTTCTGTGACTGTGAATGAGTTGTGGACACACATATGTACATACATATAAGATTTTACACACAAAAAAGTTCCCAAAAAAATCTTAACCAAAAAAATCGACTATATGGTTTAATCAGTCCACTCAAGATTGATTCAAAAATTATAGCCTATCCCGAAAGGCTAAAAATAAGTTTTGATTACAAGAAACCATCGCCAAGATGCATGAAAGAAACCAATCATGCACGGCATGTACTGGCGAACGAACTAATTATATAAATAACCCCCAATGGGAGGGGATTTTCTCTAAAGAGAGAGGAATGGATAGTTTTGAGGCATAGTAACAAGATATTATGAATAAGCTATAAAGAATTGAACTACGATGGTTCAGCAGGTTTACTTCTAATTAACATATTTTATTTCATAATTTTTTGCACAGCGGGCGAAAAGAGGATAAAACGTTGAACCCATCTTCATGGAAGGCGCAAAAAGTAAAAGTTCTCTATGTAATGGTCACTGGCGGACGAGCTAATCCTCCAAAGGGAGGGGAATTTTGTCAAAGAGGGGGAATCGGCAGTTTTGAATTCATTTTACCTACACCTTAGGGAACACATAGTCCATATTTGCTTTCTCAACCAATTCAGCAGCTATCCTAGTTTTCAGAGTTTACAGTTCAATTGTACTTGCCTAGTTGAATATTGTAAAAATGAACAAACTACAGCAAAGAAAGGCTAATAATGGTAAAAATAAATTATTGTTACTACTGGGTGGTGTTCGAAGGAGCGAAGCGACTGAGTGCTCCCCTTCCCCAGCTCAGGCTGACGCCCAATAGGATGTAGCTTGAAAATCGTATTTATTATCCATTGACCCCTCTGAAACATAAACGTAATTTAACAACTTTTCGAAAAAATGAAATGGGTGGCTGTCGTTGGTATAGAAAAATGACCATAGCTTCGCTGCCTTGAAAGAAGAACTTTTGTTCGTTGAAGTCAACAAGATGAAACGTGAATGAACTTTCCACCCAACGGTTTAGTCAACAGCGTGTACGAACGTCCTGGCCTGACTCGAATGACCCTGATACGGGACATTTTTGCGGTAATAATTTGTTTGAAGTATGTAGTTTTTTATTATCTAAGCAATTGAAAAAAGGCCCACTTATGGACTAAACTTTCTTCCTATTCCATGGAATTTGCACCATATCTTCAATGATAAAGTGACATGACTGGATTCTCGCAACTTCTCGGATATACACGCTCCTTCAAATCCCCTAGGAATCATAAATCCAGAGGGGTTACGTTTGGCGACCTGGCAGGCCAAGGAAGTTGCCCATCTCTGCCAATCCAACAACCAGGAAAGGTTTCATTGAGCCGATCCCGGGTGATACTGGCATAATGAGCCGGAGCACCGTATTGTTGGAGCAACAAGTCACCTTCTCTTATACCTGCGTTAGATGAGGGAACATTCACTTGAAAGAAAGAAAGGACGCTAGAAAGATAAGCGCTGAATGGAATTGGGTGGGAAAGTTTATAATATGAAGTGATGAGAACCGGTAATGTAAACATATGATTAAGGGACGGTATAATGAATAATAATGTATGAGCAGTCAATCATGCAGTCAATCATCCAATCAAACAATCAATCATACAGTAATCACTTTCCTAAGCCGTGTCCCCTTGACAGTATGATCACCAAGTCAAAGCTTCTCATTCAGGTAATTTATTACCATATATAATTAAAGTAAGGATACGGGGGACTCTAAAGTTCAAGTTCTGGAAATCTGAAAAGTACATATAACCGACCACCCGTGTGTGTTCTTGTTAATATAATTCTGGAAACGATCGGAAAAGCCAAAATCAGTTTCAATTACGTTTTCGTCGAGTTTTGCATGATGTCCGGGAGTCTCTATTGATTTACATCTTTTACATTTATCTTCATCACGTTGCACGTTTCTAATAAAATATACCTGAAAAGCTTGGTATATTTGTCTGCTTATTGTCTACTGTGAACGGTTCCCAAACCGTTAGTGCTTGCTGCACTATTATCGCTTGTCGTGTCTTAACCCATTAACCAGGTATTATAATAACCAAAATCCATAACTTTAGCATGACCATTGAATACGTATGACTGTTTTTTTTACGTACTTTTAGTAGGTTAGACTGCTTGCTCTCTTATAAGTATGTAATCGACTGGAGATAAAGAATAAAAGTTTTTTTTTAAATTAAAAAGTTCATCCTTTTCATGCTTAATCAATACAATCGAATGAACCCAATATCGCCAAGTGTTGTGTCATTATTATTGCGTATTTATTCAAATATTTATTTGCGCATTTAACAGTATGCATATCAAATATACCAATGGTTATTGTATTGTATAATTTATGAGTATAAAACACAGATGAAGTAAGTGACAACAAAACATTGTATGCGGTGAAAATTATAGAAGAAGCATGACACATCGTATTCGACTATATTTCGTTGCCACTTTACATGAAAACCACACCACGAACTCGAAACGTTACTAAGAACTTTTTGACACGTTTCCCAGTGAAAATCGCACAAAATGTCGTAAAAATAATCGAACTCTCTGGGAAAACAAAAAAAATTTTGCCGCGAATTCAACCGAAAACCTCGTCTGCTGCAAATGTTTTACGAATAGTTCAAAGTGATAGCATTCGTTGATTGGCATAATTTATTTATGGGAGTCTGTCGGTAAGTACTCAGACTTGATATTCTACTTTTTTATTCTACTTAACATATCTATCCCAGGAAACTTATGGAAACCCGAACTTTCATCGCTCCCGTATTATTTGGTAGAAACCAAGTCTGACTCTTCACAACGACAGCCAACCATATAAAACAGAGAAAAGAAGAATACGAAACTTTGAGAAACAGAAACCGACCGTAACATGAAAGTGATGTGAAACATAAACTATAAACATTAAAATAAAACCTTGGCAAATGGCGATATAATCAGAGATACGAATCTAAAAACATTGCTATTAATAATAATAAATAATAATAGAATATCGATAAAGCTATACGTCGGGTTTTTTGTATCGACATATCGACTAAGATCAATGAATCGTGCGGAAATCGTGGAAATGAGGCAATCTTACACAAACCCTAATACTTATTGAAACAATTGTTGTTAAGTGTTTTTTTGTAAAACAGTATGCCAGTGAATGTGTGTTTGACGTTAAAATATAATTTTATAAGGTTGATTGATTTTATACATAAAATACGACAATTTTAGTATCGGGTTCGTGTAAACCAGCCTACTTATTACTAACGGAACGCTGTCCAGGCCGTTCCAAAAGTGTTGCTAACAAATATTGGACAGTAAGAGTCATGGATGGATCACAATGAAAGAGACATAATTCGAAGCTAACGATCGAGAAAAAAACATGGAAATTCGAGACTTGCACAGCGAAATAAGAAACTACTTTCTGTGCAGAATGTTGGGAATACTGGCGGACGAGCTAATTTCCCAAAGGGAGGGGAATTTTGTGAAAGAGGGGGAATTTTCAATTCATTTCACCTACACCTTAGAGAACAAATTAAAAATTTTGAAAAAGCCAAAGAGGGGGGAATTCCACTTTTTCGTTGTTCCCTCGTCCGCTAGTGATTGGGAACAAACACACATATGTAGCTTGGTCAAAGTATCCCAAAACCCAATGAAAGAGCGCCAAAATCAAGCGAAAATCATGTTGGCTAGAAAAATTTCACAGTTACAAAAATTACAAATTCACAGAACGAGTGTGAAAACTTGCTGTTTCTCAAAAGGTTTACCATACGATGAAAACATTGGAAACAACAAAATACAAAGACCAAGCTACTTATGTGGAATGGAGGAAACAAGAAAATGAAACGTACATAATGTACAACTTTGTAAGTAACAAAATAAATAAAATTAATGAAACCTGTGGCTTGAGCTAAACTACATGCTCATGGGCTTTTGACAACAGGATTTTTATTAGATGTACTCTGGTACTTTGACTCCCGAACTGGATGGTACATGAAAGAACCGCACCCTTGCTACCCGAAATGGTGAGCCCATTTCATACTCATGTGTTAACGTTTGAGTGCGGCATCCAGCGCGCGTCAGATACAAATACCTGTATGACACGTGCATTTCTAGTTTACACAATTAGGACTTGTAACTTTACTTACCGACATTTTACTGCCAGAAGTCACAAAAACAATAGCACTGAGAAGGTCAAGAGACACCCTGTATAAAATAAATTTCTATGATGATTAACCTGAACTGATTCTTCAACGTACCGAAACCTCTGTACAGTACCGAAAAAACACCCAAAACAAAAGAACATTATTATTATCCTAACACATTATCGAACACGATACAAATTGACAGCTAGCATAAAATATATATCACACGGAATGGACAGCAGATGAATGTATATGAAGAGTATTTATGGTGAGTGTGTTTATGAACGTGGGAAGAAAAATGGTATAAATCTGTGAGGGATTGTAGTTACAGAAAATGTACAGAAACTAGAAAATGGAAAACCTGATGTTTCCAAATGTTTTTTTTTTATTCAGCTTAGACTTGGGTTTGAGTTGAGCTATTTACTGGAAACACCAGATCATTAGGATTGGTTGAGTGAGTGTTTTCCGCCGATTTTGGGAATACTTATAACTATCGTCATTACCTTACCTCACAAAGCAATCAATCAGAACCCAATTTACCTCCAAATAAGATATAAAAAAGTCAGCAGCATCAGCAAGACCAAGTACACCCACAAGTCCAACAACATAATAATCAGGAATATTTGTATATGAAAATAATTGCTTTCAAATTGGCAAAAAGTGAGGGTTGCAGTGACCAGAATCATAAAGTGAGACGAAACGTAAGCTTGATTTATCGGAGAAATGAAATCATCAGATCAAATCATTCTATAAACCTTCTGCACACACACCAATCGTTCCCAACATTCTAATCAGTTCCAAAATCATATTCACTATGATTGGGAACCCTCCATATAAATGAATTTCTTCCACGTTGAGACGCCTGAATCAGAACAAACATCTGGAGTACATCTCCGCAATCACTTTTCAATTAAACATTCTTGAAAAAAACAGCCATAACATAACTCCGACCGAACAAATCTCTTAATAATTTCGCGTATGACAGAAGGTTTACAGCTGAACATCCACTCCATCCATTGTTCATCCAACACACTGTCGGACGAGCTAAATTCCCAAAGGGAGGGGAATTTCGTCAAAGAGGGAAGAATCGACAGATTTCAGGTCATTTTACCTACACCTTGGGGAACAAATTCTACTTTTTGAAACAGCCAAAGAGGGGGGAATTCGACTTTTCCCTCCCCTTCTCGTCCGCTAGTGATCCAACATAATAATCCAATACGATCTACGGTCATTCATCATGTCCATCCGTGAATCCGTAGACCTGCAGTTCGTCGATATCAAAATCTCGGGTGGCCGTCAACGGCAGGTTGTTGAAGGTGGTACAGCGTTCCGTGTAGCCCGATTCCAACGATCCGGTTATGCATAAAGCGTCACCGCCGCTGCAAATATAATTTGTTTTCCAGATTACCATTCCATAGCGATCTCAATCAATTTCTAATCCTCAAGACGGGAATAATCCTTAGTAATGATTGACTCAGAAAGTCATTCAGTCATTCAGTCATTCAAAAGGTAAGTCGGTCGATGAATCAATTGATCAATCAACCCATCAGTTCGTAAGTTGGTCCATCACTCCATCAGTCAGTCATTTAAAAGTTAAGTCAGTCGATCAACCAACTGATCAGTTAGTCAGTCAGTCAATCAATCAGACAATCATTCAATAGGTCAGCCAGTCGATCAATCAATTAGTCAGGCAGGGAATCAATCAATCAGTCAGTCAATCAACCAGTCAGTCAGTCAGCACATTATATCTGCTCCGCCCTAAACAGTTCAGAGTCGCCAAGAAAAACCAAAAAATCAACAAATCAATCAATCAGAAAAACAATCATTACCATTTGACATGAAAAAGAAAAAACTGGGATTTCCGTTTTTTTTGTAAAAATCATGGATATTTTTAGGCACAAGTAACTGAGATATCAATTTAAAGTCTTCTTGACTGCGGATGGAATTGTTGTAAATTTGGTATTGTGGGGTGTGTGGTGATGGTTATGATGGACTGCGTTGAGTTGGGTGTGCGTTTTGGTAAAAAAAATTCCTTCCTTTTAAAATTAAAAAAAAAAACTTGTTATTTGTTAATTTATAGGATAAACATATAAAATTATTGCAACAATTTAGAACATTAAAATTTTTGTTATCTTGCTAACTTATTTAGAGAACTAATTTCGAAAAAAAAATCACCAACCCGCCGCCGATCTTGAGCCAGTCGTTGCCAGCGGCCAGGAACAGCTCCTGATCGTGCTTGACCTTGGTGCCTTCCGAGTCTTTGCCGACCCACCAGAACACCTCCGGCACCTCCTTGACCACCCGAAACACCCACGATTCGCCCGTGCCAAAGTATGAAGAGGCGACACGGGTGCGGTTGTTGCGCTCCGCCCACGGTTGCGAGGCGTAGGCGCCGAAAATCTGCAGAAATTTGTTATTATACGGTCATCGGTTCAGAATAGCAGAGTTGGATATCAAGTCACAAGTACAGTATAGTGAAATAACGGTCGTCTTAATTTCATGTAAGGATAATTGTTGATAACTAAACAAGTATACGAAAACTATGCAGCATGTGTGTAAATAACGAATCGATGTAGAAAACGGTATTTCCATCTCGTTAGCTGATTTCTTTTCGTTTGTTTTCATTGCTTCTCTAATTTCTTCCATTCAATGCCTTTCTCAACTGTGATTATCAATTTTGGTCAGCTTGTTTACGCAGTTTTACTATACTGAAAATCAAAAAAAATACTGGTAGTCGAAAATAAAAAAAAAATACAAAGAGCCCAAAAAATTAGAAAAACTCGCCTGATTATCCTGTGTTTTGATGATGAAAATGGTCGAGTCATACTGTTCGATGTTCTGCCAGAGTCGTACGAACGAGGTGCCGTGCTGCTGGACGGTGAAGAGGAGTCGTGGATGCAGCAGTGTCATACGTTGCGGCAGCCAGTGACCAATGTCGGAGGCCTGAAATATATCTTGATGATTAGAAGCCGAGGGAGTCAGTCAGTTAGTCGTTCAGTCAGTCCGTCAGTTATGAAAGCAGTCAGTCAAGCAAACAGTCCGTCAGGTAGGCAATCATTCAGTCGAGCAAACAGTCAGTCGAGCAAACAGTCAGTCAGTCAGTCAGTCCGTCAATCTGCCAGGTTTACATTCTAGAATCCTCGGATTGTGTGTCCAGCACCCTAACCACATGTCTAGGTCTAGACCAGACATGCAAAACCACTGTACTTCTACAAATGCTTTAACCAGCTACTACCAGGCTACGAACTCTCAATTATCAGTCGATAGGCTGAAATTCTCTACTCTGTTTAAGTTATTTTGAACGGAATCTACAAAGTCTACCACGGTAACTAACAACAGCCGGCTCCAAGAAGTCACAATTATGTAGCAGGTAATCAATGAACGGATTGTGCTGCGACATGGTTCGTTGAAAATTGAACTCGCTGGCCTGTCGGCCCAACTCGCCGAGACCGCGCCTACGCTGCAGTTCGCAGTCCTCCTGCACTCGACTGATACTGGAGGTTTTCAGGTTGCGAATGCCGAACGCCACCTGCAATTGTGAAACCAGGGTTGTTAAAAAAAGAAATGACGGTAGATTTTCCGCAGATGTGTCTAAACAATTGAGAAAATGAGAAACGTTAAAAAACACATAGCATTTTGTGTCACACACACATTTTGTGCACTACGATGAGATGTTTGTCGTTTTGTGGAAAATGAGAATTTTGAAACATTGATCCTGAACTTTAAACTTTTAATCTGGCTATCACTCGTCTTATTACCAAAAACACTCACCAACTCTCCGAAATTCACCGAGTCAAAGAAACACTCACCAACTCTCCAAAACTCATCACTACATAAGAGCTCACCTCACTGGCGGACGAATCAAACTCCCAAAAGAAGGGGAAGTTCGTCAAAAAGGGGGGAATTGGCAGTTTTCAGGCCATCTTACCTACGCATCAGGGAACAAATTCTACCTTTTGAAACCGCCAAAGAGAGGGGAGTTTCCCTTTTCCCTCCCCTTCTCGTCCGCTAGTGACTCACCTTGAGTAATTTATCGGGCGTACAGTTGATGTTTTCGCAGAAAGTCTGAATCTCCTCGCGGACGACGGCAAGCGCCCACTGGCCGTCCTTGAATTTGCTCGGTCGCGATTTGTGCCATCTGGAAAAAATATAAATATGATCCAAGTTTTTTTTTATAAAAACAAACTACATACTATAAATTCTACAATTCATTAAATTAAATCATTATCATCTGGATAGATAAGAACACAACATGAATTGGGTTGAGAGCCAACTGAAATTTTGCTTACCTACAAGATTTTGTTTTGTTACGGATAGAAACAGGAATGCAAAGTAATCGACGTAGTTGGTTTGATTTCTCAACAATTGGTGGTTACTCAACCTCAGCAACACATCAGATCAAGAAAAACAGACGTCGAACATTACAATACCCGACTAATGAGCTTTATTACGTAACTGATTGCAAAGGTTAGAGAAAAACCTTACCATGTGCATTCAATGGCTTATAATGACAAATTAATGAATATTGTTCACTTAATATTACCAAAGATTCTAACATGTATAAAAACGCAAGTACATGAATGTATTGACAGGGACTAAAATAACCAGAACCGATCCGATTTTTTCAGATACAAATGTCCAAAAAATATACTGCAAACTCACCAGAACTACAAATTCACCCCATTTTTCGGCTCGTCCACCAGAAACAATTCAACAATCTTCGAAAACAAAAAGTACTTCACTGTATTCACTTGGAAATTTTCATCGCCATTATGGCGAGGAACATGAATAACCTCGACATATTGTGAGTTGTGACCTGATGGTCAAGATTGAAGTAATCTGCCTTGAGCCACTAGCGGACGAAAAAAGGAGGGAAAAGTATAATTCCCCTCTCTTTGGCGTTTTCAAAAAGTAGAAATTGTCCCATACGGTGTAGGTAAAATGGCCTGAAAACTGCCGATTCCCCCCTCTTTGATAAAATTCCCCTCCCTTTGGGGACTTAGCTCGTCCGCCAGTGCCTTGAGCATCTGATATGGTGACTCGAAATTTTATTACATTAGATGCCTCTGGCAAGCAACAGTCAGTACCCGGCAATGTCTTTTTACGAATGAGTGAATCAAACCATAAAATCTTAACTTGAAAGTTTCCCCTGACAAACCTGTACCAGTGATGCAGCAGACTGAGGATCACCCGGAACAGCACCTTCTGTCCCTCATACAGGAAACAGTCGGTGAGTCGTACCACGTGCTTGAAGGGCAGATCCTTGAATAGCCAGGACTTCCAATCATCAAACAGAGTCATCAGCTCGTCGTCGTTATTACCCACGGATGACGGCAGCATTTTGCGTAGGAGGTTGTATACATGGCTCTGAAAATTGAAAAAAAAACTCTACTGAAATAGAGAATACGAAAATTGAAATAATGTATTTCTCGTTCTTCAAACTAGTTCATGAACTTGCCACTAGCTTAGGAACGCCTGGACACTATTAAAAACTATTTTCTCGAAGTTCAGTTGATTGCTTGACGCTTGTCATTGAAAACAGGACGAATTCCAGTGTGATAGATGGAAATGGAATTGAAGAATAACTACTCTTGTTCCCTTGGTAATTTAGTCACATATATATATTCGGTCAATCAATCATTTGTTCATTCAAAAGGTCAGTTAATCAATCAATCGGTTAATCAGTCAGTCAGCCGAACAGTGAATCATTCAATCAGTCAGTCAGTTGTTTGATCGATACAAAAGCCAGTCGGCCAGTCAGTCAGTTGGTCAAACAATGAGTCAGTCACTCACTGAAAAAGTCAGTCTGTCCGTCACCGTCAGTGGGTCAGTCAGGTCAAACCAGACAGACAGTCCGTGTCAGTTTGTCAGTCAGTCGGTCAGCCAGTCACTAAAGTACCCAACTAAACAACAACACTCCAACCTAATACTTTTTGACGAGCAACAGCAACAGCAACAACATCAACATTACTGCCAACAACAACACTGCCAACAACAACAACAACAACCACAACAACAACACTGCCAACAAAAACAACAACAACGCTCCCAACCTTATACTTTTTGACGAGCAACAGGACGGTTCGTCGACTGGCGGCGATCGCGATATCGGATTGGAGGAGGAAGAGACCCTGACGTTCGACGAGCAGGTGGACCAAACAGGAGTAAGCGTCTGGCTCCTCCATGTAATGAAGAAAGAGGGCGGCTAGCGGATGAAGAATCTGAAACAAAATTCCGTGTTTTCGTGATTATCATCATAATTAATTCAGCCAAACTTTGCAATTGTGGCATACTGGCATAACTGAATAAAGTCGAATTTCGAATGATTTAGTACATGGTACAGATTCAGTTATCAATCCGAAGTACAGAATTACATAAATGTGCGAAATAATGGTTGTTAAGATCAGGGTTAACTTTGATGGATTTGGATTCTGAATCTGAAATGTAGCGAATGTTTCAACTTCACGCACCTGTCTTACAATTTATAGAGAATGTCCAGTAACGTAAACCAACCGGTACATATGTGTAATCGGGCCTAAGGTGCTCCAAAACGGTAAGTAAACGAAGCACGGCTTCTCGGCCCTTCAGCGTCAATTGATGATCGCAAAACACCACGTTCTGACCCGCCTTCAAGACGGATGGTCTCCATGGTACTGAATTAAAGAAAATTTTTTTGGTTACATCAACATAAAATAACAAACAACAACAATTACTAAAGCCATGATAAGAGAAGTGAACAACACCGATCTCATGCTTGTCTTCTTATGCTCTCGAACTACAAAAATTTATATTTTCGTATCCACGTCAGTGCAGAAGTGAGCAAAGTTACGAACTTTTTTACATCAGTAACAAGAGCGTTAACGAAAACCACAACCCAGATTACAGTTGTCTCAACCACTGGCGTACGAGCTAATATTCCAAGGGGAGGGGAATTTCGTCAAAGAATAGGGAATCGGCAGCTTTCCGACCATTTTACCTACACCTTAGGAAACAAATTCTTTTTTTGAAAATGCCTAAGAGGGGGGAAATCCACTTTTCCCACTCTTTCTCGTCCGCTAGTGATCTCAACACGCCTGTCTACTCTAGTGCGTAGGGCGCCGGCCTCGAAAACCGGCGGTCCTAAGTTCGAAACCTGACTTGAGACACAGATCCTGACGCGTTGCTCTGGGGTTTCTGCCATTGCCCGTCAGTTTATTCAACTCTCCGGCCACTACGAAAACACCATTCTGATATGGTATTAGTGTGCCTCATGGCTTCAGTTAATGAAGAAATCCAAGTAAAAAAAAAACACGATTTTCATATTCCACCCATTGTATCAATCGCGATCACCAGTGTCGGCACCCTTACATTCAACCATGAATAGAGTTTTCCTCGGCTTATCATATCAGCAGAATCATTATCATCTGATCATCAACAACAACAACAGCAACAACAACAACAACAACAACAACAACAACAACAACAACAACAACAACAACCCACCTCTATCATCGGTCATTTCGGCCACGGTTTCATTATACACGGTCAATCGACCAGCGTGATCGCGATCCCTGCACAGCTCCTTCCATAATTCGGAGCGTATTCGATGATTCTCCGACCAGTCGTTGGAGCGGAGGAATTTTTTCACCTGAAATAAACAAATAATAATAATCTTATTCGTACTAAAACGGAAAATCTGGTATTTTAATTATTATAAAAATTAAAAAAATCATTATATACTCTACAGCCGGTGTTAGCTAGTTAAATTTTGAAAAACATTAATGTAAGAATCGGCTGACTGCTCCCTCGCAAGTTAGAACTCTTGTTATCCTCAAATCATCTAGTGGATCGTAAAAAGTTCAGCCTAGACTAGCCATGAACTGGACCCTATATAAACAAGTATAAAAAACACTAATGCAAGTAAACATAAATAAAATTTAAAAAGGTAAAATTCACCTTCATTTTAGTGCCGGTTTGTACATAATGTCTGAGTTCGCCCAACGTGCCGAGCTTGGGGTCGGCCTCGGACAGCTGGCCCACCTTGAGGTCGGCATGCGTCGAAAACGCCTGACCCGGTTTGACCTGGAAGATGTCATAAATACAATAGGAGAATATGAAACACTTTAATTTTTTGAAAAATTTAAATTTTTTTAGTAAATTATTTAACTTGTCTGAATATTAGTAGATCCACGATCGGGTGCTCAAAAACCTGATATGTCGGTAATCCCAAAACAGGTTAAAGCAGGAACAGCGAAAAACTACTCAAAGTCAGTCAGTTATTTGTCTGCTACGACATCTTTCGAGAGTATACCGGTTGTCTTGGTAGGCACTAGCTTATTTAAAAATAAATATATAAATGGTACTCCTGAATCCTGTCCCAAGTGAACCAATCAAAAGTCACTCTTCGACTGACTGAGCTAATCCAAGGCTAGTTGTTTTTCTAATCAATCACTCAAATCCAACACTTATAGAATTAATCAAATTATTATGAATTTCTTCCTCCACAAAAGCAATACAATACCGTGCCACAGTTCTGAAAAAATATCCGACTTATTCCACCTACTCTGATTGAAACTCAGACTAATGCCACAACCTCTCTGCCGTCGTGTCTCCACATGGCACTCAGCACCCTCACAAGATGCGGATCCTCCTCCGGAACCACGACAAATCCCTCCTCCTCTTTCTCATCCTCCTCAGACCTGCTCACTCCCAGATCGGCATAGTACGGTCCATCGGCGCGTTTGGCGGCCAAACGCGTATATTCTGGCTCGGAGTCCTCATTATCGGTCGATGTCAACTTGAACTTGACCCGCGATCCGGTACGTGGCCGGTGGGCGTTGGTGTTGGTGCCGACGGTCATGGATTCGGAAATCTTGGATGGTATTTTGCGGAGTCTGCCAGTTGACGGCACGGCCGCCGGTCGATAGGGTTGAGGAACGTAGTGATGTGATTGCTGACGAGTACTCACACAGCTGCCTATTGTCGATAATTATTTTGTTATTATGTCTCTGATCTAGATCAATGGTAAAACTTCAAAAAGAGTAGATGGGTGCTGTCTTCGATGAAAAATGAAGCCAGGAATGATCATTGACATTACCAAGTTGAATGACGAGAAACTGAAACCGCTCTGCGGAATTTCTGGACGTCTTCAGTTGGTGAGGATCGGAAGACCAACAAAATACCGTTGGAATTTCGCAGTTTATCACACGTAGACGTGCTTTATAAAGCGACGACGAAGATCAAGAATAACAGTCATCGAAGCGTAGTACAATGCAGAGAACACTGGCTCGCAAGTTCACTGGTTACGGCAAGCGCCACGATGTAAAAATCACAACAGGTAACAACAAACTGGTTGTTTGATGAAAGGCGTGGCGGTTTGTAAAGTTATGAATATATGACGACTGACGATGCAACGGCACGAGCAATGATTGTTTACAACAGTTGAGCAGCGCGCATTTAGTAAACATGGAATCGGTTGTATGATTTTTATGCACAGGGAAATTCGTCAACATTGCACGTGTTTGGTTGTCTACTCGCCAATTGAATATCACCCCGCCGGTCAGAGTGCACGAAAAATACAGGCGTTTACACGCTGCATGCAGCTGCACGCATTGTAATGTAAACAAAACTGGCAGCCATTGTCGGACGAGCTAATCCTTAAAGAAAGGGGAATTCCGTTAAAGAGAGGGAATCGGCAGTTTTCAAGTCATTTTACATACAGCTTAGGTAACAAATTATACTTTTCGAGTGGGAATTCCACTTTTTTCACCCCTTCTCCTCCGCTAGTGCTGTGAGCTGCACGTACGGTACGCGCATGATGCATACACTTGCGTGACCAGTTTTTCATGATAAATCTTTTGTTTATTATGTGTCAAATGTCAAATATGAATGACAGGCTGTCAGAAACAATTACTATCATTCACTTGTTACTGTTTTTGTTTATGATAATTAATTTTTGTTTTTTACACTTGGTACAATTATTGTGGGTGTGGTGCTAATTAGATTAACACTGGCTGTATTAGCTTTCTGGGTAGGAGAAAGGGTTGTTGGGTCTGGAGACGAGTTAATTTTCCAAAGGGAGGGGAATTTCTTCAAAGAGGGGGGAATCGGCAGTTTTCAGGTCATTTTACCTACACCTTAGGGAACAAATTTTACTTTTTGAAAACGCCAAAGAGGGGGGAATTCCACTTTTCCCACCCCTTCTCGTCCGCTACTGGTCTGGACGGAGGAGAGGAAGATACTGGATATGTGTTACTTAGTATATGGATAGCCACCACCCACCACAATTTTGAAATTTCACCCACTTGTGCATGCGTTCACGTGTTTGTCACGCGCGCATCTGAGCAACGGAATTCGGATTCATCAGAATATACGGACCCTGATATATTTTCGTAATTCCTATGACGATTGAAATGGTCGGAAATTTCCCCGTCGCACCGAATTCGTGAAAATTCCAATCGCTGATGGAGCGGGTAATGTTTCGTTTACCGAGGACGGTAATTACAGTACAAAGGGTACGATTAATGATTTTATGATGGTAGCCGGTATACATACAAGAAGCTCACTTCATTCATAATGTTTCAGAGTTTCATTACTTTACTCAGTTTTTTTGTTTCATTCAAGCGTTTTATTTTATTGTTTACCTTTCATTGGTTCATTGCATTCAATTCATCGTCTTTCATGGCATTCATTTCCTTTACCGGATACTTTTTTTATGGTGCGATGAATACACCTTATTGTGCAGGATGTGTGGACCGAAACCAAAGATCTTCCCCAATCCCACTAAACGTACTCAATCAACTAACACAAAATGGCTCACAACACAAAATCTAAGTAATAAAAGTAAAAAGTTTGAAAAAAATTGTTGAATTGGTGTTTCGACCATAAATTAAGTCACCAAAGTAGAAGAAGGGTCTTGAGGTCTCACCAGTTAAACAAGTTAACTCTTTCCGAATTACCTAACCATAAATTAAATTCATTTCAGCTGTCCACTAACCGGGTATTCCACGTCCTTTACCATCCTGAAGCCAACGGTAGTCGTTCAACGAAAAAAATATTAGTAGGTATAAAGTATTATTAGATAGAAGCAGCGATTATTGACTAGATTTTCGGTTGCATATCACAGATTCGGATTGATTAAAGCTTAATTTGGCACCTTCGATTAGTTAGACAAATCAAGCCATTTGATTAATTATCGTCTCCATTCGCGACCATGGGAACGCATGGCGTTGCTGGAACAAAAATCAGAAATGTGGCGAACCACTGGCGGACGAGCTGAACCTCCAAAGGGAGGGGAATTTTGTCAGAGAGGGGGAATTGGCAGTCTTCAGGTCATTTTACCTACACCTAAGGGAACTAATTCTAGTTTTTGGAAGCGCCAAAGAGGGGGGGAATTCCACTTTTCCCTACCCTTCTCTTCCGCTAGTGTGATGAACAACATGGGCACCACGAAGAAACCCAACAGGATACCAAATACGAGTTTTTAACTGCATCTCATCAAAGTTTTATTATAGAATTTAGCAAGACGGAAGGCGTAACGCATACGGCACAGAATGAAACATTTACTCAGTTCACTATATCTGAACAGCTATGGACATAAGCTCGGAACCCAACTGAACCCCCACAAAACTAGGATAATAATTCAGCGATCAAAAACTCAATTAGCCAAGAATGGAAGTGTATAGCTATTAATACTATCCGATTCCAAAACGAACGAAAATCTGACTCACAAAACCCAAAATCGTGCGAACGAACACCATACGATTCAATAGACTGGTATGTGCGAGAATACATGTGGTATGTGGAATGTGCGTGTACATGTTATGGTTAGGCATACATGTTTCGTGTGCCAGTATATATGTAGGGCAGCCAGCTGAGCCATAGCTATGTCAGAGCACGCAGTTGCCTATGGCCCACATTTAATTCGAATTTTGCGTCCATGGAACACATTACCACATACAAACGGAAACGATAAGGACCGTTTGTTAGGATATGTTGGGTGCAACTTTCAATTACTTACACTATATTTCATTCAAATCTGTGTACATATTCTACATTACACTTACAAGTTACAAACACAAACAATAAAAAAACTGTTCATTGGGCCATGCTCTGGTTTCTGTCTTCGTAAAAAGTTACTGCCAGTTCTAATTACTGTCTCTGTGAGTGTGAATCTCTCCTATTCTACATAATTTCTATCCATAGTATATGTTTATACGTACATAAACCAGATACAAGCCACTTAAACGTCGTACATAGTACGCCTATGTACACAATCACCAAATAAAACGGATCAAGTTCAACAAAACGAGAACGCCAATTGCCTCACGTTCAGCCGCTTAGATTACAATCTAAGGATTGCAGTCAAGATTTCAAGAATCCAGATTATTGTGAATTGTAAATACGGGATAATTGGCTGTCACTGTCTGTACAGACTGAATAACACTATTATAGTATTATCAGCTAAGCTCTGAATATAATAAGAAACTGTCTGAAATAAGATTAGCGAATACCGTAATGCCCAACCAAAGCAGAGCATAGAGTATTTTGTGAAAACAGATTCATGAACTGACCAGCAAGTTCCAGAATACGAAACAAACACTACACAAAACGCTCTCCTCGACCCAAAGACCGCCGCACCCTTCGGCTATAGCGGTCGAAGGGGGAGCCTGAAATTCCCCCTTTTCGATCAAATAAGAAGATTCATCGTTCAAGGTGTGGATAACAAAGGGAAATTTAAAATCCCACTTTGTTGTACATAATTGTATGGTATGGATCAATAAGAGTCTGCTCTGATCATGATGACGTAGTCTGGTCGTACCACTGGCGGACGAGCTAAACCTTCAAAGGGAGAGGAATTTCGTCAGAGGGGGATGAGTCAGCAGGAAGAAGTCCTTTTACCTACACCTTAGGGAACAAATTCCACTTCTTGGAACCGCCAAAGAAAGGGGGGCTCCACTTTTCCCACCCCTTCTGGCTTAGTGGACGGGGGGGGGGGGGGATGGTGGAGCCATGTACCCCCAACAATCGGAAAAGACGTTTCCTGAGGCCAGACTCCGCGCTTATGCACCAGAGAGACAGTACGAATACTTACAAATTTATTGTGGGACAGTATGTCTGACTGACAGATATACATAAACACAAAAAATTGATACTCCAATGTTATGATAACATGGTTTTTTCTCTTCTTGATTTAATGAAGATATTCAAAAGAAACATTTATAAGCCTTTCACCTTCTCATTACTAAATAATGTAATTTTCAGCTTAACTCACCTCGAGCATATGAATCGGAAAAGTTGGCACAAGCGGACGAGAAGAAGTGGGGAAAGTGGAATTCCGTCTCTTTGGAATTATCAAAAAGTAGAATTTGTTCTTTAAGGTGTATATAAAATGACCGGAAAACTGCCGATTTCCCCTCTTTGACGAAATTCCCCTCTATTTGGGGGATTAACTCGGCCAACAGTGAACGGAGCTATTCATAGCCCGAATAGCATATGGGGTCATAATTGCATCAATGGATTCTCACGTGCACCATTACAACAGTTGTGGTCGAATGCAGCTAGCCCGCAAATTACAACATAGTTTAATTAAACGTTCTAACCCCCGGCGGATTAGCCAACCTTCAAATGAAAAGGGAACTTCTACAAAGAAGAGGTAATTGACCGTTGAGGCCATTTTATTAACACAACGAGCCATTCCTACTTTGTATCACTGAAAAGACGGAGAACTTATCCCATTCCAATCTCGTCCGCTGGTGTCTAGGGGAACGAATTGGAACCATCATTTAAACGGTTAACACTTGACAGCTGCGACACACCTCACCCCGATCCCTTCTAGTAATGACAAACTTCAAATTGAATTCGTGGTAAAATTACCATCTGACAGATCATCGTCATTATAACGTATTCGCTAAATATCATAAGATTAAACCGAATAAACTCAGTCCAAGTTCATTTAAAATTATGAAATATTTGATGGTCGTTGCAACCACAACAACAGAGGGAAAATACTAACGTGAACAAAAACCCACACACCTTATTCCCTAAGGCTAAGTACCTACCATACCATAATCGTTGACAGGCGACTTGATAATCCCAATCTCAATCTCAATCATCAAAGTGATCCAGTCCAGCTAATCCTTGAACTCAATGAATTGCTCTACCAAAAACCAGAAACATCATCGATCCTCATCGTTAGATTGATCCACCGACCGACTTGATACTCAAACAGAAACAGCAACATCTTCAACAACAACAACATCAACAACAACAACAACAACAACCAACCTTAATCGTAATGGAATCGCGCCGCAACAGCCGATGTGGCGGTGAGAACCGGCCGTGATCGATGCAGTCAATGAACATCAACAACAACAACTTCATCATCATCGTCAACAACAACAACAACAACAACAACAACAACAACAACAACAACATCAACAACAACAACAACAAATTTGGAACCTTGGAACTCACCTTAATCGTAATGGAATCCCGTCGCAACAGCCGATGTGGCGGTGAGAACCGGCCGTGATCATCTTCATCGTCGTCAGAGTGATCCACTGATTCATTGAACGACTTGAAGAACGATTCGGAAAATGACTTCTTGGATGTCGGACCTGAAACTTTACAAAATGAATTGAAAAATTCAAGTCATTTAATATTTTTCATGTGAAAAAAAAACGAAATTTATTTAATAATGATATTATAATGATGAATATATTTTACTAATATTTTACTATATCATCCAACATTTTTTATAAGTGAAATAAACCAAATTAAATTAATCATGTTGCTGTCTTTGTTAGACTGAGAGGTAAAGTACTAAAGCGTTCGACTTCTACAGTAAAAAAACAATTGAACGACAACCAACAATAATTTCACAAAAAAGCTTCACATGACATTGAACAATGAAATAAATGTATAATGAAACAAATATATGGTTAAAAACAAATAAATAAATAATAATACAGTAAAAAAACATAAAAAATGAAGAAATATGATAAAACTATCAAAAAATACGAATATCCGGTAGGCCAACCAACTTCCCAGGGTAAATGTGGGCGTTTTCGGCGATTCCGTGGGACTGGTGATTGAGAATCGAACCGATGTCCGCGGACGCTGAAACGCGGCACGACGCTGATCCCCAGATGTGCCATTGCCACCGGCACCTGCAATGGTATTACAAAACAAATATTTTATTCAAAAACAACTGTGTTACTTGCTACAAGACAATTTGCACCTAACGTTCCGCTCTACATCGTCAGGTTAAGTACCAAATGCCAAAATTCGCTAGACAACGCGACTCAATAACTCATCTGACGAATTGACGGTGAAATATTCTGAATGTCCTGGGCCCTGGCACAAAATGAGGCAATAAAAATAATCAAAATGTACTAAGTAGATGATGGTCCGTTTTTTTATGTTACTCTATAGTCAATATTACTCTCACTTCAAAACAATTTGTAATTATCCTTCACAACAAAATCGGTGTGAATAAGCAACGCTGAACACCAACCAGCCAAGGAGGACTTTCGCGGACCCAGCGACGGTTTCAATATGGGCGTGATAGGCCGACTGGAGCCAGAGGTTGATGAGGGACTGCCGCCTGGAACCACATAAATGTCAATTTTAATTAAACTAATAAACTTATTATTTCAGAAACGAGTGAGAAGATGAGTGCGTAGTTAAGGGTGTATAAGGTTATCTAATGTGTGAACTGAGTAAGTTAGGTGAGATTAAGGAGAAGTGAGTGAGTGAGTGAGTGAGTGAGTGAGTGAGTGAGTGAGTGATTGAGTGAATGAATTAGTAAGAGAGTAAGTGAGTGATTGAGTGAGTGTGTGAGTGACTGAGTGACTGATTGAGGGAGTGAATGAAATAGTAAGAGAGTGAGTGAATGAGTAACACTGAGTTAAGCCTCCAACGGGAAGGGAATTTCGTCGAAGAGAGTAACTTTTCCCCCCAGTGAGTGAGTGAGTGAGTGAGTGAGTGAGTGAGTGAGTGAGTGTGTGAGTGAGTGAGTGAGTGAGTGAGTGAGTGAGTGAGTGAGTGAGTGAGTGAGTGAGTGAGTGAGTGAGTGAGTGACTGAGTGACTGAGTCAGAGAGTCAGTGAGTTAGAGAACATGAGAGTGAGTGAGTGGAGGAATGAGCATGAAAAAACGTGAATGATTGATAGAGTAAATTTCAGTCTGAATGAGCTAGAAATTTTTAGAACAAAAAACTGGCGAACTTCGTTATGAATCAAACGGAGTTTTTGCCCCGGTCCCCTACAAAGCATTGAATTCACTTCCGAGTTCCGATTCTCACAATTAAACAACACAAACCAAAAGTATTGAACACTTTTGAACAACACTAACCAAAAGTATTGAACACTTTTAAACAACACAAACCAAAAGTATTCAACACTTTTAAACAACACAAACCAAAAGTATTGAACACTTTTGAACAACACAAAGCAAAAGAATTGAACACTTTTGAACAACACAAACCAGAAGTATTGAACACTTTTGAACAACACAACAGAAACCAAAAGTATTGAACACTTTGGAACAACACAAACTAAAATATTAAACACTTTTGAACAACACAAACCAAAAGTATTGAACACTTTTGAACAACACACAAACAAAAACCAACCCAACTGAAATCCGCTCAACAGCGAGTTTTCATCATCGGCCGGACTGTCACCACCTCGTGATGGTATCTTCAGCTGCAGTGATCGCGGTGGCGAAATACCATTGGAAATTCGGCCATTATTCTTCATTTCCAACCCCGAATCGCCGTTGGATTCGGCGATTCTTTGGCCTTCCGGCATCGCAATGTTCGGTAAACTATTATTGTTTTCTTCGGTTAACCGTATTTCCGGTATTTCCGCCGAATTCGGCAATAACTTTACGTAGGTCGACGACGAATCTTGTCGCCGCCAGTGAAGAAGGTGATTTTGATGTGGAGAATTTCTGCCACGTTCTCGGTTGTGTCTTCTTAACAATTTTTCTGCAATTAATTCGTCGAGACACATGGTTTTTAATTTTTTTCTAACTCAAAATTTTGGTCGATTTTTTATTGTAACATTTTTCTTCTGCGCAAAAAAATGGCGCAAAATTCAAAAATTCAAAAATTTTGTTCGGGCCTCGGGGCACTAGCGAGCGAGAAGGGGAGGGAAAAGTGGAATTCCGCCCTCTTTGGCGTTTTCAAAAAGTATAATTTGTTCGCTAAGGTGTAGGTGAAATGGTCTGAAACCTGCCAATTCCCTCATCTTTGACGTGATTCCCCTCCCTTTTTAGGGTTGGCTCGTCCGCCAGTGCCTCGGGGTATCTTTTTATTTTAACACGTATATAGCCTATCCAGGGTTTCTTAATAGTTAAAAACTTTTTGGTGCGCAATTTGAATTCAAAACTGATTTTGGCGCGTTTTCAAATTTTCAAGAAATAAATGCTTTTTCTACATTTGGAAAACATACGAATATTGTGCTTAGTTCATTGCATATAGCTTGGTCAGGGTTTCTTGTTATCAAAAATAAATTTTGTGGGCCGGTTACTCACGTATGCAATGAATCAGGTGCAATTTTAGTATGTTCTCAAAAGGTTATAAAAAATTTGAAAGCGCACCAAAAAAGATTTGAATTCAAACTACGCGCCAAAATGTTTTTGACTAAGAAGAAACCCTGGATAGGCTATACGTGCGTAACCGGCCAACAAAAATATGTTGTGATAACAAGAAACTCTGACCAAGCTATATCTTTTTTATTTCAAGACGAAATCATATGGACTCGGTACCACATTATAAATAAGGCGCAACGTTGGCAGGTTGTAAAAATGCTATGTGACAGAACCAAATTTTTCGAATAATTAAATGCGCGCCAAACTCAGTTTTGAATTCAAATTGCGCGCCATTTTTTTCTGAGTAATAAGAGACCTTGGAACAGCTAAAGCTTGGTCAGGGTTTCTTGTGGTCAAAAATTTATTTTGTGTATAGCATGTTCTGTTGTCCCTGATTTTTAAACCAGCAAGTTCACTTTCCACCTTGAAACGTTAGTCTCACTAGGTGATGGGCAAATTTACTATAGCAAAAAAAGTTGTCTCTGAAAATGGAGTGACGCATAAAATAAATATCTGATAATGATTGGTTACGTTGCGCGTGCTCGACGCTCATTCGATAATTCAAATCTGAAAGCACACATGGTCCCACAACGAAAAGGTTTTCGCGCCCACGGGCAGTTCAAAACTCATGCACATCAGTTGTGTACGTGCATTCTGACGCTCGCGTGTGCGTTCAAATTACACGTGTTCGAAAAGACACGCTTTTCGTTGTGGGACCACATGCGCTTCTGAATTTGAGTTAGCCAATAAGTGTCGAACACGCGCAAAGTAACCAATCATGTTTAGTTATTTATTTTATACGTGGTTTCATTTTCGGGGACAAAAACTTATTTTCTCTAGTAAGTTTCCTTATCACCTACTGAGACTAACGTTTCAAGGTGGAAAGTGAACTTGCTGGTTTGAAAATCAGGGACAACAGAACATGCTATACCGGTTATACGCTCGTATGCAATGAATTAGGCGCAGTTTATGTATGTTCTCATAATGTCATGTGGAAAATATTTCATTGAAAAAATTGAAAGCGCAATTAAAAACAGATTCGAATTTAAACTGCGCGCCAAAAAGTTTTTGACTAACAAGAAACCCTGGATAGGCTATAGCTTGGGACCACAAGACCCTTCTTCTACTTTGGTGTCTTAATTTATGGTCGAAACACCACTTAATCAATTTTTTTAAACTTTTTACTTCTATTTCTTGTTGTCAAAAGTTTATTTTCAGTGAGCCGGTTAAATACGCACGTATGAAATGAATTAAGCGCAGATTTTTATGTTGTCCAAATGCTTTGTGAGAAATATTTCCTTTCTCGAATTTTTGAAAGCGCGCCAAAACAGAATCGAATTCAAACTGCGCGCCAAATAGTTTTTGCGATTAGATAACAAGAAACCCTGATCAAACTATATGAAACTTGTTCTAAGGCAAATGTGATTCACGAACGGTTAAGGATCAACAACTTCATCTGTGTACAACAACTTCTGTGTACAACAACTTCTGTGTACTGAATCTGAGGTTCAAATCCTACCAGGATACTCGAAATTTTTCAATTTCTTGGTAGGACTAGAATTCGTTTACTAACAGCAAGAGAAAGATCGGAACAAAGATGAACTGACATTTAGCTTTACAACAGCTATCGATGTATTCAGAAAAGGAACGCACTGAACGCATCGAAATCACAGAAAACGCTGATCCTTGAGGTTTCATGTCGGAACATGTTGTAGAATAACAAGCGAACCAGGATGAATCTTATTGCGACCGGCTGTTTGTTAAACCGATTTGACCTTTGAGGGGCAACCCTCCTCCACTGGCGGATGAGTAGTACTGTAGTTGGAATAGTGGAATTCCCCTTTCTTCGACTGTTTCAAAAACCGCAAAAAGTCACTGGCGGACGAGTTAAACCTCCAAAGGGAGAGGAATTTCTCCAAAGAGGGGGGAATTAGCAGAATGGAAACCATGTTAGCTACACTTTAGGGAAGTGAATTCACTTTTTGAAATCGTCAAAGAGGGGGGAATTCCACTTTTCCCACAACTTCTCATCCGCTAGTGCTCTCTCTGGATAAATCTCCCTCCTTTGTTCGGTCATCCGCCAGTGGCGGAAGGAATGTGACTCTCATCAAAGAACGGCGGATTAGTGGGTTTGGCAACGTTTTACAACACCATAAGAACAAAATAATCTCTTCGAACCCAACCAAAGAGAGGGACTTCCACTTTCCACTCCCCTACTCTTCTGTTAGTTCAGTAGGAGTTACCCTAAAGGTCAAATTGGCTCTAATAAACAGCTGATTACCATAAGATCCGTCCTATTTGATTAATAGGTTGCGTTCATAGTCAGTTACAAAATCAATTGCTAAAAGTTGCAAATTTTTTAGCAATTTTTCCGTAACTTCTTTTTATTTCACAGTTTTACACTTTCTTCGGCCGGAAGTTTCGTGAGACAGAAAGGGTTTACGGAAAAACTTACAAAACCACTTTCTGAAACTGACTATGAACGCGCCCCTAAACACTATATCAATGTCCATTGATTAGGAGACTAAATTTGAAAAAAGACAGCTTTTTTGGACCCTGAATGCATGCACTGACATGTGATCAGTGTGAAACTTCCACTTCAAATACGAAAGCCAAAAAATACCAGAGGAAAATGGTGTGCATTGCATTGCTTCTCAAGAAAACATTTTTTTAGTTATGAGGCCAACAAAAACTGGAAAGAAGTAAAAAAACAATCGAATTGAACATTGCTGAAAACTCTCAGAGAAATTTGGGTTTGCTTGGTTTTTTTTTAATCCATGCACGCGACCTGCTCACAAGTAAAAAGGTTCAGCTGTCATAAAATACACGTCATCTGCTTTTTTTGTACCACCGCCAGTTGTCGTAAATATCGTAAACCACAAATCGTGTAACCACCGGTAGGAACAACCACTGGCGGACGAGAAGGGGAGGTGAAAGTGGAATTCCCCCCCCCCCTCTTTGGTGGTTTCAAAAACGAGAGTTTTTTCCTCAAGGTGTAGGTAAAATGGCATAACTTCTGCTAATTCCCTTTTTTGAAAATATTCCCCTACCTTTAGTAGATTAGCTCGTCCGCCAGTGGGAACAACCAGCAATGTTGAACTCGATATCAGGTTTTAGAAGGGCAGGGCATATCATCGCATTCCAATAACGACCAATTCATTAGGTCTAAAATTATCGATTACCAGTTCATGGATCCACTGGCGGACGAGGTAATTCTCCAAAGGGAGGGGAATTGCGCCAAAAAGGGGGAATTGGCAGTTTTCAGGTCATTTTACCGTCACCTTGAAGAACAAAATCTACTTTTCAAAACCACCATAGAGGGGGGAATTCTACTTTTCCCTCCCCTTCTCGTCCGCTAGTGCATGGATAACAACTGAGGCTCAGGATGTAACGCTAGTTTCGGAAACTATGGCAGAATTTTCCAAAAATTATCTAAATATTGAGAACCAATAATTTTTGAACTATTTAATTTAATGTGTATAAAAACAATTCACACGTGTATTTATAGTCAAATTTATGTGGAATAAATTTTTTTAACGAAAGTTGCTGAAATAAATGATTTCCACCGGGTCGATGCAGTTTCAACTGTGGTGGTCAGCTTACTGATAAGACGGGTTCACCTTGTGTATTTAGGCACGACATAGTATTCACAATTGATCAGAAGACCAATGTAAGAACTATAATTCCTTCGTTTATGTCGCTATTCTTAATTAACAATTTATATTTCAGTAATTTTATCAATTGGACTTTTTTCATTTCTTTCCCGTTATTATAGTTCAGTGTGATTTGTGATTGATGTTTTATATAAGCATGTGTAAAGCCCGTTTGGTGTATCTGTAAGCAAAAGTAATGCCCAAAACCGTCTGATAATGAAACATCAGATAATCAGTGATAACACGCACATCAATCATCATCACCCCATGCTGCACTGTGTCAAACTATGTATGGTGTTAACCGAGTTAAGTTTAGGCTAGTGATGTTTCATTATCAGATGTTTTGGGCGATATTTTTGCTTGCAGAAACAACATACGGGCTTTAACAGACTTGTGTAATAAGCATAGAGTAAAATGGTCGGGTTGCGATTTTATTTTCCTAATCAATTGTGAGCAGCATGCTATGTGGTATGTAGCATTTTGTCATAGTCACAAATTTGAATAGAAAATTAGAAACTTTTTAAATCGGCCAACAAAATTTTAGGAATAACATGAGTGTTTTATTGAGGTATAACTTTGTGTTGTGCGATGAGTTGATTTACCGTTAATGTACAAAAAAAGTTTATCCGGTTTGATATATTTTCTCGCCATAAACAAACAACCAACCCAGTTCAATACGTGTATTTTTATTGTTTATTGTTTCATAGGTTATATTATCACGTAGAAAGACAGTCGTTGGACGAAACAATGAGAAGAGTCCAAAAATATATATGGTACATTCAGTAATAAAATTTAATTATATATTCCTGAGCCAATTAAACATCATATCTGCATCTTCATCAACATTTTGTATATCACTGTCTTATTATGTCTTGAGATACAACTTGGTTCAATTAAGTGCGTACAGAGCCAGTTAATTATAAAAAAATTTAAACATACTGACCCGCACAAAACGTGGGCAAAGTGTTTTAAGCACATTTGCAAATAAACCCACTAATATATAAATAAACAACATGGGAACCGATCTCTATATGTAACGCATTTTGAAAGAGTTTACAGTTTTTCCTTAATATACAGATTTCAGCCAGGCTATTCTCACCATACAACTTATATTATATGTACAGTATGTACATATGTCACTTGTTCACACATCACTTGTTCATAGAAAATCATTCATTACTGACGTCGAAAGGCAGACCAATATGTACCATTACAAATGACGGGTTCGCTTTGGCCATAGATTAGATTTAGTGGCATATCAAAATGACGAGCAACAGCAGAACACTGAGAGCGACTCGTCAGGTTCTGTGTCGCTGGCCACGTTTCGACCTCCGCACCACTAGTTTGCGAGTCTGACGCAAATAACCATAAATCTTCAAAACATATCACACAAAAATCACAGTCTCACTATTGATTGACAACCGCCGATCCACATCCTCACTCAGTCGAATCCCGTCGATTCGTGGATGGATCGGTTTGCCGGATGGCCCATCCTTCAATGGTCGGACCACAACGTGCTGTTCCCGTTTCAATGAAGCTTCCAGTTCCAAGGGTACTCGATTATTGACAGCGATTATTCGTTTTGCGAGTTTTGCGTTATTCGGATTCGACTCTTCTTTGTGGCTGGTGTGCGGTGAATTGGCCTGGCAGTTGGTGGACGTGGGCTTGGAGGTGGTGTTGGAGGTGGTGCCGTTGCCGGTGGATTGCGTCTCAATGCTGAATTTGTGCGAAGATAAGTATGAGTAGTTTTTTGTAGCTTGATCAAGTGATCTTGTTATCAAAACTCATTTCAATGAGTCCGTTGGGAATGAACTTTTTCCCGAGTGGTTGCGTGCCAACAACAGATTTGAACTCAAACTGCGCAGTGGGCACCAAAACCCTTTGAGGAATAAGAAATCCTGGAAATGTTTAGAAGACGAAAATTAAGACTTAAAACATTACATGATTCATGTTTCAGCGTTTGCTTATAACGGACTCCGCTGAATGAAAATGAAAACAGTGCGACTAACTGCTGTGCCACGTTGAGCTGCTGCTGACAACCGATCTGTTTGTCGTTGCGCTGTACGCCGGTCTTCTCTTTGGACAATGAAGTGGAAGTGGCACCATCGGAAGATCGACGACTGACGCATGGGACAAGTCGACTGGCCCATGTTTTCCGGCGGCCGATTTCTGACTGGCTTCGTTTAGAGTTTGTCTGTCGACGAGTGGATCTCCAATTTCTTCCGTAAGCCGAGGTTTGTGGATTTTTCCCACCCAAACCCAGCAGGTCGATGAAGGCGGCACGGAACTTTACGTTGATCGCCGCATAGCAGATCGGGTTCAGACAGGAGTTTAGGTAGCCGAGCCTGAAAGAAAATTCGTCTGACCTGGATGTGAAAAGAGGTTAGAAAAATATATTTGAACTCACCAAGAGAAGATGATAAAGAGCATTTCAAGACTGGTCGACCACGTTTGACGCCATAGACTGATGAGCTTGTAAATGTTGAGCGTGAAGAAGGGCAGCCAGCATAGCAGGAACATAACTGAAGCCAGGTAGTCAAATCCTATGTCTTGCTTGGCGAGATGCGCATGCTTTTTTGAACTTTGCTAAACTGAAAGCCGATCAGACATAACCTTTAATTTAGCAAAATTTTTTGTATCTCCAAATATGTACATAGGATTGCAGATCAATCCTATGTTAATATTGTTTGTCATGATAATCTCTTTTGAAAGTGTTTACAGTACAGAACAAAAAGATACGTCGGCTACGCAAAGCTTTGGAGACTTCGCCGAAATTTCAGCTACATAGGCCGTACTGGGCGCTGATTAGTTATCGACGCCTCTCAGCTTAGGGGTGGATTTCTTTTAGTATAGCTTGGGGACATGGCCAACCAATAGACACGCCGATTAAATCTTAAATTTCGGCGAATTCGCCGAGTCTCTGCATAGCCGGGTAGCATATTTGGAAACTGCACCCACTTTTTGTCAGAATCCCAAATTCAACTTTTTTTATTTTTGATTCACGAAGAGGCTAATTTATACTGCTCGTATTTCATTATGCAATACGTTGTAACACTTTTGATCATTGTTGAAGGTGAAAAATCTTACTGGGGAAATTTGCTGCGCTCACTTCTTCCAGGAAAAAGGCATGTAATTAATTCAGAAACGTGCATAAAAATGTTGGAATTACGGGTTATTATACTGAAGATTAAAGAACTTCAGAATTAAATTATTTCCTTTATTTTGAACCATTTTCAGAATATGAAATCTCGTATGCAACTGACACTGAAGGAAAAACGTTACGCATGGGTTTTCTTTGCTTGTAAACCCAATTCGAATTTTTCGCATAATCAATCATGAGCAGTATAGGCTTTCTCCTTTACTGTACAGTCGTTGTTCGGAACTAAGCCGAAGCCGTACAAACAATCAAATGGTTATTCGCTGTCGTTGGGTCTCACGAATTCTGACAAAAAGTGGGTGCAGTTTCCAAATATGCAGCCGAGTACATCTTTTTGGTCGGTACGTTGAGCAAAAATACCAACCCATCACAATGGCCACAAGCTTGGTGGCGCGTCGCTCTCGTCGCAACGCGATGCCGTCTTTCGACTTTAGACGGGTGAACATTTGAATGGCCCATTGCTGCAAATGACTAATTAACGATCTGATCAGTAGATTCAATCACGATATTGATTTCATTTCTAGTCTCATGCTCATGATTGATCTGATTCACTTGCAAGTACAGTAGGCTTACAAAGTAGGTTTAGTGTTTATTTGAAATCATGTCTAATTACTATATTGTAAGTTGAATACATGCGTAGGTGAAGGTTATTCATTAGCCAAAAGGACTAGAAACCAAAAACGCTGAGAATCGTTCACCGAATATAGAAATCAAAGCTCAGTTCTCAGAACGTTGAACATGACATAACTCTTAGGATATGTTCTCTCACTATGATAAAAATGTAAAGTGCTAAAGGGGTGGGTGTGTTTTACCAACCTTCATACCGATTATCTTCTTCTTATCTTCCTTGTGCTTGCCCGGCAGTTTTGGGACGAATCTCAAGAGTCTGGCGGCGGTCTGCGACGAACGGCGTGCTCTAGATTCTGGTGCGCTGAAAAAAATACTCGAACGTTTTTATTATATTTTTATAGTGTAGAAATTTCAAGTCATACTCAGCTGTTTTCTTGAAAAACCCTGCAGTTTCTCATTACTTGTTAACCATGATTATTGAACATAAATGTTAGTGCAGTGAATCTAGGGAACGAAAATGCCATGATGGAATGGTGCTTTCATAATCAGTTGCAACAAGCTTGAAAAAGCCACAACCGCGGCTGCACTCATTCAACACATTGGGTACAAAGATAAAATGGCGTCACGTCATTGTTGTCAACGGACTATGAAACACCCAATGATTGTGGTGAAAATGATAATCACACAACAAAAGTGCTGAATTAAATTTAAAACTGATTAGCCATTAACACAAACTGCCGGTTAATTACGGTACACACCAAACTTACTCGATTGCTTTCAGATCACTGTTCGTGAACTGTTGACGGAGACGTCTTGAAATGAGCAAGAAAGAAGATATAGTAGAAAAGTATGAATGGTACAATGAATATGAGACGCAGAAGTTGAGTACCAATTATGTCAACTTCACAAAAACAGTAGATTTTACAATAAACGTTCTTACAAATTTGTTTGCTTAGAATCAACGAGACACAGAGAGTAAGTTGTACTTCAAGAAGCGTTCTCAAGGTGCCTTCATAGTCCGTTGCAACTTTGTTCGAAACACTTTTTGACGTTTCCAAATATTTCGAAACTTCAAAGAGGGAAGAAAACTTCGAAACGAAACGTTACGGAACGTCAAAAGCGTTTCGAACAAATTTGCAACTTTGTTGCAACACAAGTTGCAACTGACTATGAAGGCACCGTTGAAACGTGTAGCTATTGATGTAAACGTTCTACAAAATTTTAAAGCAATAAGTGAGGCAGACTGTTTCATCTTACATACATGTACAACTTGATTCTCAATTAATTGGGAGTTGGGAACTGAAGGCACCCCGTTTTTTGGAAAGATTTTGTCCGAACATATGTAAGTGTTATCTCTCTGTATACGCATGTCATGTTTCAGTGTGACCCTCTATTTTTTCCCGCGAGAAGTCCCATACTTAAAAAATGGTGCGAATTTAAGTCAGTCTCATGATCACGCGAGAGTGCTTTATGAAATCTGACCTCGCATCCGCCGTGTTAATATTGTCAAAGTTCGTGTTCATGAATTCGTTCAGCTGTTTTCGGTCCGACTCGGAGAGCTCTTGCAGGCCATCCGCATTCTCGTCCAGCACCTTGCGAAGCTGCTCGATCACCTGATGCTCCCATCCGGCGATCTCGTTGGGGTTTTCTGAAGATTTTCGCCAGAAGTTTAGTTTGTAGAATTAGATTAACTCTGCTTGGTAGAGTGACAAACGATGAGCAACATTCACAAATACGTTTAACAATATGAAATACTTGAGGACGTGTTAGACAGTTCAACATGTGTACGGAGTATGTAGTAATACTGCAGTAATACTCAAAGTCCTTTTAGAAAATAAGAGATGGCCTCAGAAAAAAAATAACATGTAATAAAATAGTATTT
Organism: Daptonema setosum; assembly: GCA_964036265.1. Lineage (NCBI taxonomy): Eukaryota > Metazoa > Nematoda > Chromadorea > Monhysterida > Xyalidae > Daptonema > Daptonema setosum. The sequence goes on along the minus strand of OZ038447.1, from coordinate 25,714,776 downwards.
ACAATATGTAATATTTTTGTAACAATACATATAAAGCTATCACACCCTACTCTACATCTAAGCCAACGAAAAAAATGACACCCTAGTTGATTTTCGAGAGTAAATTTGATACCAGTAATGTTATGTTCACTAAACAAGGACAGCTATACCTCGGGCTAATAGCAGGGGATCCGTACCTGAAAATCGGAGATAATCTACACACACAAACAATGGGAGTGTGGGTCACCCTGTATTTGTATGTAGCTCATTTAGGTTTAATCTCGTTTATGTACTATTAAACTGCAATTCCACAAATAACCTGCAGTAGGACACTTGGCTTCAATTACAGGCAAATATATGAGTTAATGGCTAAATCACTTGATACACAAAAATAAGTGTGGTGTTTCACAACGATGTTTTTGGTACATATGTAGTGTTTTTTAACTCAGCAAAACTCGTGTACTCATCTTTAACTATCATAGCAGTTCGTTCATCATCAGATTGGTCATGGTTAGCTAAAAGGAGGTAATGATCTATAGCTTGCAAAAAACTGTCTAGTGTCTTGTTACAAAATAGTCTCCTTTAAACATAGTCTTCGCGATACATTAAAAGTAAAACTGTGTCAAATGCTTGATGGCACAGAGTCATGATGATGTGCTAATTGGTTTAATGTGAAATCTGGACTTAAAAAATGTTCTTACATTTCTAAGCCCAACTAACCTCATTGTTTTCATATATGTAGTTTATCGTCTGTTTGAATACAGATAGGATTCTTTAAATTCAATGTCTGTTTTACTAACCGATGGAAGCCATATTCTTGGCGCTCTGTTTCATACCGAAGCTCATGCCGACGAGGTTGCCGGCTGTCATCTCCTGCAGTTGGACGGCACGCATTCTGGCTCGTAGAGCGTGGAAAATATACCTGAAAGTGGTACTAAGACATCCTTGGTGTGAATCATTAAGATGATGGAGACATCCTTGGTGTGAATCATTAAGATGATGGAGACATCCTTGGTGTGAATCATTAAGATGATGGATAGTTTTTCTCTGAGACTTCTTCATTACTGAACCCATCATACTAATACCATATCAGAATGATAATGTTCGCAGAAGCCAGAGGAGGTGACAACAACAACAACAACAACAACAACAACAACAACAACAACAACAACAACAACAACAACAACAACAACAACAACAACAACAACAACAACAACAACAACAACAACAACAACAACAACAACAACAACAACAACAACAACAACAACAACAACAACAACAACAACAACAACAACAACAACAACAACAACAATAACAGTAACAACAACAACAACAAAAACAACAACAACAACAACAACAACAACAACAACAACAACAACAACAACAACAACAACAACAACAACAACAACAACAACAACAACAACAACAACAACAACAACAACAACAACAACAACAACAACAACAACAACAACAACAACAACAACAAAAACAACAACAACAGCAACAACAACAACAGCAACAACAACAACAACAACCGTGCTAACCCATATGTGGCTACGATCACAGCGCATGGAATGTAGAACGCGAAGACACTGCCGTAAAGCATATAATCTGGATCCACAATACCGCAGTGCGTACTTTCGGCTGCTTGTTCATCGAAACCCACACCTGAAACAAGGTTGTTATTCGATATAACATGTCCTTGGTTTATTGTTATCAAAAAGTATTTCCATTTACCCGGTACCACACAAAATATATTGATTTCGCGAAGTTCGTTTCGTTTATACATACATATGTTGTGCAAATGCCATGTGAGCAAAGGTATTGTACTCGAACGTTTTAAAACATCAACAGTGGATGAGAAGTCAACTTGTACGCCAAAAACTATCATGAGTAACACTTCAGATAGAAACAGATCAGAATATAAGGATCACTCTGTTGAATTCTAGCGACAAGTTGGATGGATAACTTTTTTGGAATTTTAATGATTAGATGCGTCGAATGTGAGAGAAGTCCAAACGCATATTTGGAAACTGCACCCACTTTTTGTCATAATTCGTGCGACCCAACGACAGCGAATAACCATTTGATTGTTTGTACGGCTCAGGCTTAATGCCGAACAAAGACTGTACGTTAGTAAAGGAGATAGCCTAACTTAGCCTCTTCGTGAATCGAAAATAAAAAAGTCGAATTTGGGATTCTGACAAAAAGTAAGTGGATAAGGGATTGGATAAGTGGAATTTCCCCCTCTCTGGCGTTTTCAATTAGTATAATTTGTTCCCTAAGGTGTAGGTTTATTGGCCTGCAAACATCCGATTCCCCCTCTTTGACGAAATTCCCCTCCCCTTGGAGGACTAGCTCGTCCGCCAGTGGTTCTACAGGGGTTCTTCAGCAGGTGTTACGCGAATTGAAAAAGTTAAAGTTAAAACAATTTAGATTAAGATTAAAAAAATTATTTCCTCTAACAACCAGTTTATCAGACAACTGAAGTATAAACCTTGAACTTATTGATGATAGAATAGATACATAATTAAGAATCATTTCATCCATTTACTGTATGTATGAAATTTAGACACTAATCTACACACGGACACAATTACTAGCCAGCGGCACGTATTTGAGCTGAAAACCACAGATAAAAATGCTAGTTTTCTCCAAGGTTTGATTTCTTCCAAATATTAATTAAAATTATTTTTTAATATGGAATCGGGATAATTGGAAAAGGGTAGGATTACGATCGCAAAAAATATAATTCCCAGATGTGCACTACTGATTTTTTGTTATGCTCACATTTTTTTCTTTCACTCTCTAGAACCAACATTATTCAACTTTCTAGAACACCTAGAATAGAATAAAAGTTTCTCTTGATCTCATCGCATATAACTGTGAATGAACAAATTCTAAAATCCGAATTGAGCGCACGTTCGAAATCAATCTCTTAATCATTTTATAGATGCTACATATGTATATTAACCTAACGGTACGCCGATACCCACTGAGAAGATCCAGCAAAATGCTATAGCCGCGTAAACACGTCTTTTATGTATTGGTGTTTGGTATTCGGTGTGTCGTACGACGGCAAACAACCTGTAACTCACTCACTCACTCACTCACTCACTCACTCACTCACTCACTCACTCACTCACTCACTCACTCACTCACTCACTCACTCACTCACTCACTCACTCACTCACTCACTCACTCACTCACTCACTCACTCACTCATTCACCTATCGATGCTGATCAGCACCAAGTTGATGATGGATGAAGTGGAGGCGATAACGTCGACGACCACCCAAATGCGACAGATAATCCGTCCCAGCGTCCATTGGAGCTGGTTCATCTGAAATTAATTTTACACAATAAGAAGTACATGCCCAAATCCAATAATACAACATATTAGTTAATAAGTTATCAAATTTTATAGAGGCGCGATGCAGGCCAAATATTTTGGTCGCTGTAACATATATAGGAAACTTACCAATACAAACACGGCCAGTGGCATAACGAAAATGCCAATGCTCAAATCAGCCACCGCCAAACTGACGATCAGAAAGTTTGTACACGTTTTCATGTGTTTATATTTGACCACCGCCAAGACCACCAGGCTGTTGCCGAATGTGCAGACAAAAGGTACTGAAGTGAGTGAGTGAGTGAGTGAGTGAGTGAGTGAGTGAGTGAGTGAGTGAGTGAGTGAGTGAGTGAGTGACTGAGTGAGTGAGTAGGTGATTGAGTGAGTAGGCTGTAAATCAACCGATAAGTAACAACGCATAGCCGTATTGTGCGCGGTTAACGAATAAATGAGTGTAATTGCCATGAACCATCACCGGGTGTGTGGCACTAAACAAGCTGTCATTGAATCCGACACGCATCTTGCCTGTCTGAATCAGGTTCTTTGCAGGTCTTTCCGATTTTACAAGTTTATCATAAAACAGCCTCCATTGGTGTTATTTAGATTTTACACGGTTGATTTGCTTGGTTGTCATGTTTCTCCTTATCGAAAAAGTATTACGGTAGACGTTCATCAGCAGATATCCAGTTTGTCGATGATCAGCTTCGTTGTCGCTTAAATAGATCTCGACCAAGTATGGATGGTTCCACGAGGTTGGCACGCTGTCCGTGGCTCTTAGTTCGTGAAATGATTTGGCTTATGGCATGCTCGTTTTAGAATTCCGACATTGCTGGCCGTCGATATATGTAGCTCGTGGAGTAGGCGCTTTTCTGCATAAGTCGCCGAATTACCATAATCTGATAGATGCATCCTGGAAAAAACATGGTGTCGTCCTGTTGATGTCTGCCAGTAAAGCTGATGAAACGTTTTGAAGAATCAGAGAGTTAGGAATAAGTTATTCATGTAGCAAGAGTTATCACAAACAAATTTAATAATAACATCAAATTGTATTTATCATGATCTAAATTGACGCGCTAAATAATAGTAAAAAATAATTCGTTCATTTTATTACACATAAGTAATTCGCTTGATAAGACATGTATGGGAGAACTTAGTTGGTGGCACTAGCGGACGAGGGAACAACCAAAAAGTGGAATTCCCCCCTCTTTGGCGTTTTCAAAAAGTAGGATTTGTTCCCTAAGGTGTAGGTAAAATGGCCTGAAAACTGCCAATTCCCCCCTCTTTGAGGAAATTCCCCTCCCTTTGCAGGATTAGCTCGTCCGCCAGTGGATCATGGTGATGGTGGAGATGTATTTTGTTCCTGGTTTCATTAATAAACTTTCTTATAGTGTGTAGGCTCTTCACAGAAGGAGGCAACGGGATCCTAGTTAGAGAGTAAAGAAGAGCGAAAATCAATACGTTCTAATGACGCATGTCTGACTGGAATCGGACACGCGTTCCTTATTATAACGTGAAATACGATTGTACAAAAATTTGATGAAGCCTATTAATGATTGTAAAAATTGAACTTGTACTTCGTTTTGTGGGCTTTCACGAGTTTTTAGCTTTCTGATGTTTTTTTTAACGTGATTCAAACACGCATCAGTTTTTTACTGACCTAAACGGTAATTCAGTCCATTTCTCAGTCAAATATGTTAAAGATTTACATGTATCTCCATGTTCACCTTATATATCGTTACGTGAATGACAACTGTTAAAAGAAAGACATCCATCAACTCATTAACGCGGCGCATTTTTGTTGTTGCAAAACGCATGGGTGTTCAAATTGTCTGACGAGGTCATCATTCAAAGTATTCCATCCAGTAAACTAAGACCACACATGTCGAAAAGACGACCATTGTGTACGCTGACGGACGAGACAAAATCCCAAAGGGAGGGGAATTTTTCCCAAAGGCTTCTACTTCTACTGCCTGCACCTTAAGGAACAAACTCTACTTTTAGCAACCATCAATGAGGGGAGAATTCCACGTTCCCCACCCCGTCTCATCCGCTCGTGATTGTGTAGAAGATCCATCTTAGCCCCGCCGAGTGTCAATTTGAACGAGAAGTGCTTAGAAAACAAAACATTTGGTTTTAAACTGCCCACGCTGGTCATTGTCGTTTTAAGATTTTAAAACTGATCTATACCATCGGAATTTTGATGGATTTCACTTCCACTGTATCCATTTGCTTCGATCTGAAGTCTCGTTGATCATTGACATTGAACAAGAACGGAATCGTTTGAAGTTTGGTCGCACTTTGAGGAGGAACAACTTTGACACGATTGTCGAAATCTGACGTCTTTTTAGATGGGGTTTGACGGTTATTTTACTGAATTGAGCGGTCTGTTTTCGGAAACATCCTTTCAGGATGTTGTTTACGCTTGACCTATGAACTTGAATGATTGATTACACTGGAACGGCCGTTGGCTAATAGGATTACGGTAGAAAACGTGTGTGAAAGAAGTTTTGTGTTGTGTTTTCGCAGTTTTAATGTTTTTTGTGAAGTCTGTAGGGCTAAAAACAGTTCACCTTGATGACATTCACGTAGTGAAAAGATTTCCATTGTCAAAATGTTTTTCGTAGTATCAAAAACACATATCAGAATGTTTTTCAGAGTGTCTGAGAATGTGTGGCATATTAGAAGAGGTCTCCTATTAAAATATGCAAAATTCCAAACTCCAGAAATTTTGTATGGGAAAAAATTCAGAAAAATGTTTGGGTTTTGAAAATATGCGTCTCTTATTATACTTATCGATACTTCGTGCAAAAGTTTTAGTTCCGGAAGCCACAAATGTGATCTTCAATCATAAGTTTGACAGTAAAATTAAGACATCAAATGGAGATCAACAGAAGAAGCAAGACGGACGGAACAGCTTTGTGTTTTACGGGGGATATTGTGGTGCACTCATGCAAGGTTTAAAAATACATCGTTCATATAGGTATTGAAAGTCATGTGAAAAATAAACATTTACTCAAAAATTTTAGCGTTTTTTAAATCAAAACATTTCATAATAATACATAATAATACATGGCTAAACATAATAATCCTCACCGTCGATAACAACATGTCAGAATAGACAGGATACGGTGTTTTGATCATAATGCTTTTTATTCTACAAACTCACAAATAATTTCGTCTTACATCTATGGACAAGTTTTGAAGCAATTTTCATTATTATAACACTTCTGATGGTAGCTTTTGCAGTTTTAGAACAACAAACACGGAACACCAATCAGAACTTCCACCTGTTAGTACAAACATAGATGAAGTATAGGAGTTCGGTAGTCATCATAGAATCAAAATTCATTTTGTGCAAAAATTACACCTGTGCTTGACTCATCATCATCATCATCGCTTTATTGGTCAATTAACACCAGGGCTGGGGGACTTAAAAAAGTACTTTTTTAGGTGCCACTTAATTTTTTTCCATTTTAAAAGTGCCACTTTTGAATTTGTCGCCTGAAAATTAAGTGGCACTGAATTCCAGAATTTGAATTTAGTACCAAGAAATTATTTTCGTGCTTATTAATTTCTCTACGGCTAAGGTCGTAGGTCGTCTAAAATTGGCTAAAAGTAAAGAATTTTGGATTCTGTCAATTTATCACTAAGAAATCCATAGTATTTTACATAGTTACAAAATAAATTCTGGTACTAAAAGAAAAGTTTTACAAACAATAAGTGGCACTTAAAAAATGTCCCGTTTTTTCAAGTGCCACTTAATGAGGTACTTAATTCCCGGGACTTTTAGTCCTGGTACTTTTAATTAAGTCCCCCAGCCCTGATTAACACACTGGATACATGTGAGCACAAATTTAATTGCGATAGTTACATGCAACCGAGAGATAATAATAAAAATAATAACAAACATGATAATATTAGAAATAATATTTGACTGACGAATTAGCTCTCTTATTCAGTACTTTTCGAGATCAGCAGAGTATCATGACTGTTCTCGTGATAAGAAACTCTACAATAAACAATATGAGCTAATTACTACTTGAAAGTAACAAATATTATGAACTAAACAATACACAAAAACAAACCCAATAAAAGTGACTAATAACATGTGCTAATTACCAAATAAAAGCAACAAACAAAATGAGCTGTTATATACATAAAAACAGTATGTAACTATGTAACAATATAAGATAACAAACCACACAGATGTATAAGGAAGAACTTTTTATGAACTACATAATAACAACCAACTGAAACAAGTTAATTTCAAATTTTATGACACGACTGAAAAAACATGAAGATGCAGCACTTTGGTCTTATGCCCACTTATTTTAAGTATAAAGAATAATAACTAAAAAATGTCTCACGCTACTCCTGATTGTGTGTCATCTGCAGCCACTGCCAACTGCCGCCACTATTTTCGAGTCAACTGCCGCCACTAATTCCAAAAATTTGTGGCTGCAGTTGACTCACCTAAAAGTGGCGTCAGTTGTCGTACGTCAACTGCAGCCACAAAATAAAAAAAATTGTGGCTGCAGTTGACGTACGACAACTGACGCCACTTTTAGGTGAGTCAACTGCAGCCACAATTTTTTGGAATTAGTGGCGGCAGTTGACTCGAAAATAGTGGCGGCAGTTGGCAGTGGCTGCAGATGACCGATCCCCCTACTCCTTTGTTAGTACAGTCTTACGTCTGGCTGACCCGCGATAAGCCTTGGCAATCAGTTTTGCCATTCTCCCACCTGACCTCATTATTTTCCCTTTTAAATTCGGTTTCACGAAATATGATGTTGACGGTACTACACTATACATTCATACATTATGACAACCCAATGACTGGCCTCTACAGAAGGATCACTACTTATCATAAAACGTGGTTTAAACATTCTCCTATAGCTTGGTCGATCAGGGTATCTTGTTATAAAAAATGATACAATAGCAATTTAGTTCATAATCCATAAATAACATCCACATTCTTTGATCCATAATGCGCGCCAAACGTTTCTTGAATTACAAGAACCCCTGCATAGGCCACACCAGCGGACGAGGGAAGATCTAAAAAGTGGAATTCCCCCCTTTTGTAAAAGTAAATCCAAAAAGTTGAATCTTGTTTCCTCGAGGTGTAGGTAAAATGACCTGAAATCTGTCAATTCCACCCTCTTTGGACAGAGTCCTTTTCGTTGGAGGATTCACTCGTCCAAAGAGCGTCCAGTGATAGGCTATAGTCAGCTTGCTTCATACAGTATACTTGTATTCTGCCAACAGCAACAAACTGTCGCCGCCGACGTCTGTTCGAACTTGCTTTTTGATCTGGACAACACGGTTCAGCTGTTCTGTTGTTAAGTCTGGATTTCAGATGTCAGATGTGGATCAATTTCATTCTACCGGATTCAAGTCAGTCAAACCGTGGTGGCTTTACTTCGGCTTGAAATAAACTAAATTAACTTACTACGAAATCCGCGAACCTACATAATTACAGTAGAAACTACAATTTTAATCACTGCAGAGAGTACTGTAAGTATGAACATACAGTAACATGATTGAATATTCAAAAGCTAATTATAATCAGCAGTAATTCATCAGTTATACTACGGCTTCATTTCTGCAACAATTATACCAGTGCAGCTAAAAATAACGACTCTCACATGACTGATATATAGAAAGCTTTAAAAAAATCGTACGTATAGCAACGCAAAACCATTCGTGTTCCGTTATTTTTGAGAAAAAAAATCAAGCCACAACAAGCGAAAGAAATGTTGCGTGATATGGAATCCGAAATGTTACAGTAGAAAGATGGCCTGTTATAATCTGGCTGAGTTGACACTGTCTTGAGTGTTGGAGTTCTTCCAATTTGCTGAAATTGGCCACGCTAATAACTTCAAGCATTTATTAAGAAAGCCATTTATTCCACTTCAATAATGTCTTCGGTTCCGAAATTATTACTTTAATCTCAGGGTGCCCTTAAGTGTAAAATCTCCAAACACGTCATCAACTAATCAGACAGCTACCATTTGATTGTTCCTTGCACGAATACCACTCATCAACATCCTTGAAGTCGGGCAACTCCGAACTTCGTCACCAAGATTGGAATTTTTTTAAAGATACTTGTAAAACTGAACAAGCACACTTTGTTCGACGGTGTTTGTTTGGGACATGAAATCAATGAACTCGTCTTACGGTCAGCTTAGCGTCTGTGAAACAGTTTTTTGTGCAAAGTGCTAGGTTTTTGTCGTTCTTACAAATTGAAAGAGTCAAGTTGAAGAAACAAGGTTTAAATGGATTTTTATGCTAATGAGTTATGTAGCTAAGACGCTTGGCGAAATACAGGAAGTTTTTGCCATAAAAATTTCACTATCTCAACTCATGGTCGTTATTTGCATACAATGAGTCCATATTTGTATGTGGAGTCGGAAACAATAGCACAATCGAATAAGGCGACATCTACTCATTTGCAAGTTCATTGTATTAGGCCGTATAGAAATCAGCTATATGGTATAACGGTAGGGAAGCCAATTATCGACTATTATATCGTCTATTTTTTGGCCCAATTTTTGTCTTCCAACACTCCGTTTTGAGAGATCGTTTGTTTTCTTTCGTTACAAGAACAGAGTACAGTTGAATGAAGGTTGTGTTTTTTTCAGCTCAAAACCTTTGCTCATCTTACACAACATACTTATGAAAGTGAGAATTATTCTGCTATATGAATACACCATACAGTTCTCTAAAGAGATGAGAATATTTCAAAAGAAAACGAACCAATGGTATAAAATGAAACCATTAAACGATGATTGTGGAAAGCAAAAGAATGCCTCTTGATCTGGTCTTGGCGCTCCAGGCTGAGTGCAATCAGGAAACTCGTTCTATTTCCACAAAGTACCGAAAACAGAAACACATGAAAAACGGGCCATTGAAGTAATTCCCTGGGCAGGTTTGCCTGGAGTGCCAGTGCACCGAGCAAATAAATGACGAAGGCTGTCTGATTGGAACCGCCTTAAATCGAGGTCCTACTGCTTCAATGGCCATTAAAGACTAAGAAGCATGAACTCTCAAATCGTTACACACACATTTTTGTGCCTACACCATGAATTCGAATTTCATGATAATGGTTTGAAATTATCAACAATGATATTTTTGACGCACTGATTTGTGAGGTTTGAATCGAATTAGCAGTGAAATAGAAGTTTCGACTAATAAAAAAACGAATTATGAGAATATACTCCTTAAGTTACGAGGATGTGCTCAATTGAAGCTAATAAAGAAACATGATTACATTTGTACATGTATGTTTAGATGGTTTCCTTCAAAACATGTGTAGTGTACATGAATATGTGTAATTCAATCATCAATTTATTGTGATATTATGTCGATAGGACCAGTCTACTTCACAGATGTCCCCTCAAATTTAAGTCAGCGAGCCCGGAAATCTTTGACGTTGTTTGAATACAAATTTCTTGATCTCCCGAATTTGTTCAGATTTCGGTGAAGCGGCTTACAATATCTACAAATGAAATACCGCTGAGATAGTTAACACGTATTCTCTTGTTGTAACTATTACAATGAAGTTGCAATCTGATGTTTTTCAGGTGGGGTTTTAAATTGTTTCTCAAGTTGGTAAATTTCAACGGTTTAACGGGCCGATCTTGACTTGAGGTTCCGCAATCATGTATAAACATAGACATCAGATTCAACAATAGTTAATCAAGTTAATAGGTGTTATTCAATTGAGAAAGTACTTTCCGATAAGTAATCGGGAATCTTCTGAATTAAAACTTTTAATGGAATCCACTCTTGAAACCGAAACTTGAAGTTTTTGTCCGCCTTTTAACAACCTCATCGTATTAAGATAGTCCAGATATGTCTATGACCTCGCAGCTTCGAACGTATTTTAATAGAGCTTTACCATCCCATAATCCTACCTTACTGTTCAGAAGCCATGTTCAGCTCGTGCAGAAAGTTTGTTCGAGAGAGTACGAAAGGGGCTGAATTTGCTGGATTAGAGGGGCACTCTTCAACGGCACCTAGACCCTGACGTCAGGAGTTGCCGACTCAAGGAAGGGGTACGATTGCATATTTCCAAACCCCAGTAATTTTCCTAGAACTTTTCCCATACACGAAATTTTATAAGGTGGTGACCACTGAAATAATACCACTGCACGGGCCTAAAGCGCTTGTCCTAGCTGCCGCTCGGACAAGCCAACCTTACGATAGGTAATCGGGGGTTAACGGACAGTAAAACTTCATATGGAATATATTTTTGGTGACAGAAAATTTTGGCGTTTAGTAAAAATTCTAGAAAAATGACTGGGTTTTGTAAGTTTGCGGTACGATTGCAGCTGATCGCTGATGTAGGAGGCTGGAAAAACCCGACATGGCAACTACTAGGACTGTCAAGGAAAGGAATTGAAAATGCGTTCCGTGAAGCTTCGTGATCAGCTTTTAATAGACATTTCGTATGAAAGGAACAGAACCACATGGCGTTCCGTGATGCTTCGTGAAGATGGGCTTTTAATAGACATTCAGGTCCTGTGCCTGTATAAGCTTTGGGCTTATAATTGTAAGCCTAGGGCTTATAGAAAAAGCCGAGGTTTACAGTGTTAATTGATGGACCTCGATTTATTTAGAAGCCCATGACTTAAAAGTTAATAGTGAGGTTAATTTTTTTATCATACCCAGGGCTTATAATTATAAGCCAAAAGCTTATACGTGCACAGAGCTTCAGAGGAAACAAAAAAAAACAGAATCTCAATCCAACTTACGACTTTACACTGAACGTGATGGTTAAGCTCCATGAAATATATAAAAAAATTATAAGTCAATGATAATCCAATCGTGAAGTCTGTGCATGCGTGAAGTACTGTATAGACGAGGGAACACAAAGAAATGCAGTTCTCACCTCTTTGGTAGTTCCAAAAACTGGAATTTGTTCCATAAGGTTTTTGTTTGAAAAAATCTTCTCCCTTTGGAGGACTGGCTCGTTTGCCAGGGGTACGTACACAGGTCTTATCGACAAATTGCTGCACACTCCTGAACTTTTTCGCGGAAACGTTTCAACTTCCTGCTACATGTACCGTGAGCAGAAACACGTTACGCTTGAGATGAGGCGCCCGTGTAGAAATTTACGACTGGCGTGGACCTTTCTTCCAAAACGGAATACAAAGAGAGCAATGCCTTATTTTGGTTGATTTTAATCTAACGCCAAGAAACTGTCTTGCGACCTTGGTTTAAGAATGCCGATTACATCCAACAGATTACGGTAATAATTATCAACTAGTACCTAATCTACAGTTTGCGTGATGATTCATGAACCGGTATGGTATGGCATGGATACGGCTTCATCTATAAAAGCAATTACCAGCACCAGAAGAGATTGTTAATGGAAACAAAATAATTAACTTTTTGGTTGTTGGAGGTTAGCGGAACAACTTCAGCAACCAGAAATGCCGGAAACTGATCAGTCATGGACACCAGTGATTGTACGTACCCAAGACGGAACAACCCAATTATGGTAACGCTCAACCACCATGCGTGTTGGCAAACGCTTCGCCATCCAACACTATGAATATATGTACGTAAATATAATCTGTTTATCGGGTGATAACATTCTCCTTTGATTGGGCTGGGAGACTTTGGTTTCCAGCGCAAAGACATTAGTTTTCACTTGTTGACTGATAGACTGACTGACTGACTGACTGACTGACTGACGAGTGATAATCTAATGAATGGAGTATTCAGTTGGACAGTTTGGCCAACGAGAATCCAATAGGTAACGTGGCTCACGAGGTATTCATCATGGCTGATTTATTTCGGAAATCTATTCTGTTGTCAGTAAAAAAAGCCTGGTGTTCCACTGACAGCCTCTGATTTTCCTTGTTTGTGCTTGAGCTCACCACGGGAGCGCATGGAAGTACGGTCGAAGTGTTTTTGGGTTCGCCGAGTAACATCATCAGTTGGTCAGCAGGTCATACCATACTGGAATATGAAGGTACCTAACGAGTAACGACTGAACATGTCTGATCCCATGATATGTACACTGTGTACAAGAAATCTTGATTTTTACGTCTCGTCAGCAGATATAAAAGTGGTATGACTAATATGAGTTGATATGAAAAAGAAAATATTTGGGTAAAATGTGACAAAAATTGCGTTTCGGGCGTTGGTCGAAAACTTTGAACTGATGGTTATCTTGGTGGAACTCCAGGCTAACAAATTACGGAACGGTGGTCTTCCCGAGAACCAATTGCCTCAACCACCCATCATGACTGAACGATGTTGTTCCTGCATAATGCCCCACTTCCCGTTTTTTCGGTAACATGAAAGGTGCACTTTTATTAGATAAACGAGGTTTTGATAGTCCTTGGTATTGGTATTTAGTGTTTGCTCTAGCACTCAGCTGAGCCGAGATTGGAATTTTTTGAGTAAAATACATTTCATCACTATGGTATGAAGCGATAGTCGGCCGATTGAAGCGTTCTCAATTGCGAGACTCAATAAGAATAAGGAAATTTTCTCGATTATTTGTGATTCTATACCGTGTGTACCATTACTGCGATAACAAACCTGGAATGTGAATTTCAAGTGCGCGCCAAAAAGCGTTCTGCATAACAAGAACACGTGGTTGGGCTATAATAGTGTTTCGGAACACTGCCCTTGGGATGAACTATTTCCCTTCCGCTGGTTCTTTAAATGAAATGCGTTGGTTTGACCTGTTTTTATTAAAAAAAATGAAATGCCCGCCAAAAGATTTGAATTTGAATTGCGCGCCAAAAAGCGTTCTGAGTAACATGAAACCTGAGATAAGCTACAATAGTGTTTCAGTACAGTCATCACCGTTCTTGATATGCCCTCGGGAAGAAAGATTTCCCATTCGCTGTTTCGAATTAAGAGCGTTGGTCCAAGCCAAGGTGTACCATCTTATTTGATATGGCCGTCATGTTTGATTAGGGAACGGAATTTTGACAAGATATGGTTCAGTCAGAGTAAAGACCTTTTCAGAATTTTAGTGAAGTAGACATTACAGGTTTTCCAAACCATGAAACATTACCTCGTTCTGTTTCTCATAGTCTCCTAATCTACTGAGAGTGTTACGAATCAGTTGCCACGCGTGCAATGATTTACATATGTAGCTGGATGGTTTCTCTTATATCGACCAAGTTTACGTGTGAGTTTTTAGAACAACAAAATTACGCCTAGAACAAAAGTTTACACAAAAGTTCAAATTAACAAGAAACTTTGAACAGGCTATAGTGATACGGTAAAAGGTGTGAGTTTGTTTATGAATGTTGCATGGTGCTGACACCCGATACTTCTAGAAGTGACGAAAGAAAGTGAATCGAACGCAAACCCACCCATACGAAATTAAAAAGCTGATTTTTAAGAAAAGCTGATTTGAAAAGTGTTCAAAAATGCGATCAGTATTTTTTTTTCAAGTATGATTATATGATTTTCTTATTACTTAAGTTTGTTCCTTATGCTGATTTTTTTTCTTTGAGACAAACTTTTTGTTATGAGCCAAAACGTTATTCTGGAAAAAAATCAACTCTGTGAAACAACTCTTTCACTTAAAAGTACGGTTTCAAAAAAAGACCGACTGACTGACTGGCTGACTTGACTGAGTGACTGACTGATTGACAGACTGTCTGACTGACTGACTGACTCACTCACTCACTCACTCACTGAATGACTGACTGACTTACTGACTGACTGACTGAATGACTGACTGACTGACTGGCTGACTGACTTACTGACTGACTGACTGACTGACTGACTGACGGACTGACTGACTGACTGTCTGACTGACGCAGTATATCTCTGCAGCAGACGACGAAACTCTATTGGGCCAACGTTTATAAGCCGACTGGAAATGTATCATACCACGTGAACCAAGACGATATTTACATTCTGGCAAGGAAAAAGCATTCATATCATTTGGTGGCAATGCGTGGTACAGTACTGTATATCCGATGTCAACGAGTAAACATTCCATAGCATCTTTAATTGATTGGGTTACTGAATTCGAATGTGGTCCATTTTTCAGCGATTTTTCTATTCCGTGTAAATTATTATTCTTCGCACACATGACCTACTGACTGACAGACTGAGTGACTGAGTGACTGACTGACTGACTGACTGACTGACTGACTGACTGACTGACTGACTGACTGACTGACTGACTGACTGACTGACTGACTGACTGACTGACTGACTGACTGATTTCCTCAAAGACCACTCTTTATAATGCATTAAAGTGAACCAATGGATCACAATTAGCGCAGTCCGTAGTCATACGCCCACGGGCGGACGAGCTAATCCCTTAAAGGGATGGGAACTTCGTCAAAGCTGAGGGAATCGGCAAACAGTAGGCCAGTTTACCTATTTCATAGGGAAAAAATTTCACTTTTTGAAACCGCCAAACAGGGGGGGGAATTCCACTTTCCCACCCCTTCTTGTCCGCTAGTGCACACGCATAAAGTTGCCGAACAAGTGTGCCATCAAGGACTTCGCGTCCCGTCCCAGCCGAAACTCCGCCGGCACTCAGACTGGACGGCACTTTCACGCTCTCGTACTGCATTCCCTGGCACACTTGAAAATAAAGCCCGTATGTCGATTCTGCAAACAAAGTTTTGCCCAAAACTTCTGATAATGAAACATCACTAGCCTCAACTCAACTCGTTTGACACCCTAATTTAACACAGTACAGCATGGGCTGATGATGATTAATGTGCGTTTTAACACTGATTGTCTGATGTTTCATTATCAGAAGTTTCAGGCAATACTTTTGCTCACAGAAACAACATACGGGCTTTATATGGAACGGTGCCATCGATATATTTGTATTCGACTAACAATAATGAGGCGGCATATGTAAATACCAGCGACGATTTTTTTCGCTAAATCAGAGGCTTGCGCAAAGAAGTTACGTATTTTCTCGCATGCTGAGAATCTGAAGTATGTATGTACATATATGAGTTGATAGAAGATTCATGAATACTTTGGAAACCCTTTTTTCCTCTCCCCTCCTCCTCCTACCCCTTCTCTCCCCCCCCCCCCCCCCCTTCCGCTGCGATCACAAGTCGTCAACACCCTCACTTTCTATTGAATCATGATTGAATGGGTACAGACGGTGAGGTACTTCATTTTAAGGTACCCTTTTGAGTGATTGAAAAGCGAGGGATTACTCCTATTGCGATAATTATCTCTCCATATTATTATCATTCCACATGTAAAATCTGCTCACTAATGGGAAATGCATGATGTCTTATTTTTCTCTGTCTTGGGGAAAAACGCAAGTTCCTGAGGATCATTCTTTCATCCGCATCGGTGGTCGTAAGTGCCGTGATGTCTCGGAGTTGGACTGATGTCGTCAGCTGTATGTATTTGTTGGTTTGCCCATTTGATAAGAAGCACTGGCGGACGAGTGGAACCTCCAAAGGGAGGGGAATCTCTCCAAAGAGGGGGAATCGGCTGTTT
>OZ038447.1:25687978-25690478 GCA_964036265.1 Daptonema setosum | reverse complement strand
GCGGATTATAGTTTGAAGAGTATTGAACCATATTTTAAAATACCGTATCATAAAATAAAGAAAAATGAAAGATTACAGTACATTAGTAATTTGGTTCTCATATTGGTTTCAGAACTAAAACTTTCTGAAAAAAAACGTTTGTTCGAAACTGAAAACCATATGTTTCTTCAAACAAAAACATTTCAAAACGATGGACAATACATTACTTTTCATGTTTGAAACGTTACATTACACCGAAACAACTCCAAGACACCGTTGTCAATAATTGTCATGAATTAATACACACATTGTTAAAACTGGATGTCAGATGTTTCATTATCAGCCGGTTTGGGATTAGTTGGGGTTGTGATTAAAGCACGATACGTTGTTTTTTTTGACGTAGGGTGGTTCGCTAAACGGGTAAAAATAGTTGAGATGATATTGAAACAAAATTTGGAATACCATATTAAAGAAGAGAAAGAAAAGATAACACTCGGTTCTGTCATATTAGCATAGGACATTGCATTAAATAGATAACACATTGGTTCGCATAAAAGTATTCTGAAGCGGAACATCCTGGAAGACCCTTGTCGCACTGGCCAGCTATTTACATATAGGCCTCATAATTGATTATAAGAAATGGTTTAAAACTGCGAGCACCCATGACTTGGCCATAACCAGATTCTTAAGTCCAGAAGCGTATTCTCAAGCAATGATTTTTCTGTGCCACGTTTTAGCCTTTTTTTTAACTATCTCAGAACCAGATTCTCAAGTCCAGAACCAAATTTTCGAGTAAGAAATTTTCTGTCCCACGTTTTGGGTTTTCTTTACGAGGTTTATACATACAAAATAGAAAGGGCCAATGTTACAATTACAGCCATTATCAAAACGCCTGCCCTCTGAATAACGATATCCAGTGTTTCCTGTATGTACAGGGTGTCCCAGCGAGGTGTAATGAATGAATTTTTTGAATAACTTTTGCACTGTTCTAGATAATAATCTAAAATTTCACATGTTAATAAAACAATTTTCTGCTATTACGCTGCATTTAAAAAAATTTGATTTGGTTCAGTATTGCGTGTTTCACGGCCGATCCGGCAACATGCCTGTTTATGTTCTTAACGCGACCGCATTTTTGAGAGTTTCACCGAAAATAAAAAGTTATACAAAAGAACGAGTTTTTGCTTAAATTTGTGTTAAATAGCAGGAAGAGGTCATATTCAAAAGTCAAAGTACATTTTTCATTCAATTAATTGATTTTTTTAAATGTTTTTATCCGCAACTTTTCGCCAACATTTGCTAGAAATTGCGATTTTGTTTTCAATATCCAATAGAAGGTGGAATAATTGATCAAATCGAAAACTGTTTCCAGTACTTCAGATTTATAGTATTAGCTATCAGTGTTGCATGTTTCAAGCCATATAGTTGTGTTATCAGAAAATTATTCAATGTTTCATGCGACATACTTGGTTATAAGTGTAATTTTAAGGCATTGCCGGATCGGCCGTAAAACACGCAATACTGAACCAAATCAAATTTTTTTAAATTCAGCGTAATAGCGGAAAATTGTTTTATTAACATGTAAAATTTTAGGTTATTATCTAGAACACTGCAAAAGTTATTCGAAAAATTCAATCATTACACCTCGCTGGGACACCCTGTACATATCTGAACTCTACTCTGGTCATTTTCTGTATACCAAGTCATCGTTCAGGCATAATCTTTTTTACATCGCTCAGAAGGTGATGTTTCTTGGGTTGGAACAGCTGAAATGTATTCTAAGTTGCTCACTAAAATCTCGGAATTGCTAGTTGCTCTAGAAAGAGTCTTTATTTCTAGGCGGGCGTTTTACGCAATAGAATAGACAAACGACATGAAAACCATTGTCGCTGATCTATTAACCTTCACAATTATGTGGTTTTTGTTGGCCCACCCTACAATTGGTAGTCTGCAGATAACCGAGTCTAGATTTTACCCTGACAGAAAACTTACGATTGTTGTCTCATAAAAACGTGTTATTCGTGGAATATTCCCAATTGTTATTATTTTTTTCGTCAGATTTATCAGGGGGAAACAGAGAAAACTGAAAAATTCGGAGTAATCTCTAATCAGCTGTGGCTACTTTAAGGGGGAAGAGAAAAAACAGAAACTGGAGAAAATTGTGGTGCGACTTATTTCTATATTCGATGTCTGTCAAAAATATATTACGGAATATTTCAAGAGTTATTCGAAATATGGTGCACATTCAGTCTCCCAACCTTTAACGGGGGGGGGGGGGGGGGGGGGGGTGGAGGCGGTTCGTGAAAGAGAGAAGGGATGGGCAGTTTTCAGGCTATTTCACCTACACCTTAGGTAAAAAAAAAATCTTGTTCTTGAGAACGCCAAGAGGGGTGATTTCACTTTTCTTACCCCGACGTCCCCAAAAGATTCCGTGAGTTGAAATCTCTGGTACACATCGATAGTAAAGAAAACTTAAACATTTTCGTTTTTAGGTACGGAGTTTTAGCACCTTTCAATTACT
>OZ038447.1:25652743-25680243 GCA_964036265.1 Daptonema setosum | reverse complement strand
TATTTAATATATAAAATATAAATAATTGTATGAACGTTTATCATCATGAACAATCAAAATAATTGATTGAATTTCACTTCTTGTCGTGTTAAACTTTACAATTTGTTCATTATATTAATGAGTAAACTGTTCAAATTTTTTGAAGTAATTTCTGTCGAAATATGCGATTATATAAGTTAAAATTTGTGCACCAACCATTCTGAAAAACTATAGTACATGCAACATTTGTATCACGAAAGGTAAACTTTGTTCGTTTTGTATCCCGTTTTAGTTTTCCACATTTTTTTGTTATTTTCAAAACCAAGAAGTTTGGATTGTTTTGATCTCAACTCTTTCCATATTTTAAGGTGCATATATTTTAACCAATTCAGAAACAAGCAATAACGGAATGAGATCAAACATTGATAAAGAACAAGATCACAAATATATGAAACATAAGAGATTACATATATTAATCAGCGAAGTAATAAACACAAAAGAAATTTTTTAAAAGCACTGCTGATTCATGTATGTATGCGCTGATACCTGTTTTCCATTACCTAGTTAAATTGTCGAACATTTCCTCACCTCAAACAAAGTGTCTTGCTTAAAATCCAAAGAATTCTCAGTGTATCGTTGAAAATAAATTTTGCAAAACTATCGGCGTAATAACTAATGTGCTGTGGTTTTTTCTGCAAATCTCTATACTAGGGTATGGAAAACTACTATCCGGTCACTTCCGACATAGAACCTGTATAATCAATGATCAATATAAATGTATAAATAATTGTATCAAATTCCAAAACGTAATGCAGTAACAAATATACATATGGCAATACGGCAAGAGAGTAGAGTAGTAGGTGGTGGAAAATTTCAAAACCCTGCTCCATACAACTTCTCGTTTTTCTAATCTAATTTCCCTCCAAAAACCACAGTACAATGCAAACAAAATGAACAAGCATACCCTTAAATCCGGACGAAAGGGCGCGTAGCGCCAAATTTAGTTTATACAAATCAAAATAAAACGTTCACAAAATGACAGGAAAAAAACAGAAAAACATTAAATCACATTATCTCGCATAAATAATCTGCTGCGGTTTGGCGAGTTGTCCCTGGAATTTGTAGTTTATATAGAGACATCCGTTTTGTACGACGACCGTGTCGCCGCGCATCTTGGCGGCGCGTTCCAGTTCCTCAGCCTCATCAGGCATCAAAAGATTCGACTGCTGCTGCTGCATCATCGACTGATGCACCATCGGTTGCTGGGCGTAGTTATTGATCAGATGCGATTGGAAGCCGCGCGTCTGTGCCGACGCTGCAAATGCAATACTGGTGATGCTTGGGATCAGGGTAGGTTTTGACTTAGGCGTTGGCTTAGGCTTGGGCTTAGGTTATATAAACACAACACTTGCGAAGTTTAGGCTTTGGTTATAAACAAAAAAAACTTGTGAGGCTTGGGCTTGAGCTTAGGCTGGCTGTAAAGACAATAGTTGGTAGGTTTAGACTTAGATCGGGTTAGGCCAACATCACAACACTTATGAAGCGTAGGCGTAGACTGAAACACCACCAACAGCCGACTGTTTGACTGACTAACTCACTGACTGATTGACACTAACTTGCTAATAGCATGGCCCGCAGTTCGCCTATAACGGAGTTTCTAACTCTATACGACCAACTTGTTTAACATGACCAGTGGATGACTGTTACCGAAGTGTGAGCACTGTGACTCACTCACTCACTGACTGACTGACACTACGTAACTTGTCAAACGCATGGCCAGCAGTCAGCCCATGCCGGGCTATCTAATTTTATGCAACCAATTCTTGATACAAATCGAGATTGACTCACCGACTTACTTGCTAACTGACTCTATGAATCACTGACTCTCTGACTCACTATTTCACCAACTTGCTAATAGCATGGCCTGGAGTCCGCCCATACCGGGCTGTCTGCACTGTCCACCCATCATCTGCTCGTTCATCATCGGATGCTGGCCACATACAGAATCATCATCATCATCGTGCAGATCCGCACAGCACATATTGCCCATAGCGTAAACTTGGGCGTAGATAACGCGTAGACTTGAGCGTAGATAACGCGTAGACTAAAGCGTAGATAAAGCGTGAACTTGAGTGTAAATAACGCGTCGACTTGGGCGTAGATCACGCGTAGATATATCGCAGATTAAGCGCAGATTCAACGCAGTTCACGCGTAGATTCAACGAAAATTAGGCGTATATTGAATGAGTTCAGGTGTGAATTCCGTAGTGATTACCTCGATGTAAGCGGGTGTATTGTTGTGGTTTTGTAGGTTGAAGAAGTAATTACAGACAGGATAGAGAATTGAAGTAATGGTGTTTCTGGTGTAATGTATTTCATTACATCTGATCGAAATATTGTTTGATATTAAGTCGGGTCGATGAATATAAAGAAGTTATTATTGTCGGAATGAAACTTTTCGTCAATTCAAGTAGGTATGTATTTGTAGTTATCTGAAATTAAAATTGAATTTTGACTGGATTTATGAAGGCTGTTACATATCCGTAATAAATAGGTATTTGTGTGCTCTAATCGGTTGATAGTTACCGTCCCACAACTTAGTCAAACAAGTTGAATTCTGTCCATGTGAATATCATTCACGTTGTTGGACAGAAGGTTTATGTATTTACATAAAAATACTGATTACTATGAAACCAATCAACAGGGTCCAGACCAGGCCAACCCATCGTACGGGATGTTTACAATTAATTTTGTACTCGTTGGCTTAGAAAACAAATAAAACTAACAAATAAATATAACGCAACAATTTATACCATGAAATAGAAAAAATTGTCATTATTCTGCTAACTAGTTGAGATCTAACAGTTTCGAAAACAAAAAAATTGTTTCATGTTACCTGGCAAACACACACAATAATGATGACGTCACAGATGGTAACGTACACATCAGGTGAACTGAGTCAGAAATGAAATTGTTTATGATAACTATTTACCTAATTTTCACAAAGTTTCGAAATCAAACAAGCGATAAGAGAAATCACGGGAAAATACGTGAAGATGAGAAACACAAATGGGACTTGGGAAGATTAACATTTCAACGAATGTGATTTTAAGCAATTAAATCAGATCACATCTGTGGAAAACTTCTACAGAATGTTACACCAAGAAGTAGACATGTAGTTGGCCTACAAACCGTACCTCAAGGTAAAACCAGTAATGCAGAATTTGAAAGACGTGTTTCAGTGTGAACAAATGGTGTCAAACAAGAAATCGTCCATGAACACTGCCAAGGTTTTTTGAAGTTCAGAAATAAAATGTCAGTAAGTCAAAGTTCGACGAACGCCTCCATCGTCCAGGCTCTGCTGATCAGCCTGCTTTATATGGAAATCTTATAAAGATGGCAAAAATGATTGGTCGAACAGATTATAAGTTTGCCCGTGGTGAAGATTATGCTTGTATTAATAGAAGAATAAAATAATCTGTTGTCGAGTTGGTACGCCCACGGGCACCTCTGTGATCGGTAAATACTGTACTTTAAGCAAAGAAATATTTTCTTTGTCTATTTGTTGAAGACTTAATCAGAATCGGCAAGCCTTTCAGTATGGTGTGAATCGTAGGAGAAGGGCCTCATACGCGGTGATAGCAAACGTGGAACTAACGGATGAGACCTTACTGCAAACATTTATGGTTTGTTAAAAAATATAATGAAAGCCTTTCTTTCCAAATCCGTATGGATTAGTGGTATTCATGAAGCTTCGATTCCAGGTTAACCCTAATACAATGCCGGTGCATGGAGGCGATTGAATGGGCAAACGAAACTAACAATGTTAACAGAGAACATAAAGAAACATAATAAATGCACAAATCTGATGATTCACCGTTTTACATCATTATAATTCATAGAATGTGTTATTCCAAGAATGCCTCTGTATCGATTCTGGCTCAGAGGTAGAAGTTTTTGGTGACTTGTCTCCCAGCGCCCGAGGGTCGACTTTGACCGGAGATTACTGACCAGCACCAGCGGACGAGAAGGGGAGGGAAAAGTGGAATTCCCCCCTCTTTGACGTTTTGAAAAAGTAGAATTTGTTCCCTAAGGTGTAGCTAAAATGGCCTGAAAACCTCCGATTCCCCCCTCTTTGACGAAATTCCCCTCCCTTTGGGGATTTGGCTCGTCCGCCAGTGCTGACCAGACAACTTATGGGGCCGTAGAACTGTGCTGTGACAGAGCATGAAACCAACTAAAAACATGAACAGCAAGGGATGCAGTATAATTTGTCTGTAATAGTTTAGTGGCTGGTTTTTATGACAGAACAAAATAACGAAATATCCGAGTAATTTATTGTATGATGGTTTTATCTAAATTCGCTGAGCTCCGCGTGAACCAGAGGTTAAACATAACAAGTAACAATATCAGATTTTGTTTGAATTTTGATGGACTGTTTTCAACTAATGCTCAACTACCAAATTTTACTGCAAGTGGTATCACCTGCAATGAATAAATTTAATTTGTCAAATTCTATTTGAACAGGTTTAACAAAAACACTGACAATATAAGCTCATCGGTCATATATACTGTATGTGAAACACATTAACAAAATATTGCCAAGTGCATCTGTACTTCAATGTTATATAACTAATGAACATATGGGACAGAAAAGCAGCAATCGATATGGTTCATGGTACATATTTTGTGTATCATGGACATGAAAGTGCTTTATTGAATAGACATGTAAAGTATGGAGTTAACTGTAAAAATTTGAAATACTACCAATTTGTCTTGCATGAAACAGTTCTAAGGGAATAATGTAAGAAAATTTATAGACCTCTTAATTGATTATAAGAAATGGTTTAAAACTGCGAGTCCAGAACCGGATTCTCAAGCAATGAATTTTCTGTTTTAGCCACTTTAAAAAAAATTTAAAACCAGATTCTCAAAATCAGAACCGGATTCTCAAGCAAGAAATTTCCTGTGCCATGTTTTGGAATTTCTAATAACCAATTACGAGGCCTAAACGATCATTGAAACACATTTATAAAATATAATAAAAAGAATAGTCGAAACTCTAAAACTATTTTATCGGAGAAATAAACTATGTAAGGTGCCAACTTATGTCTAGCAATATAAAAATCGCAGCGGCCTTAGGTCCATCGGCGTTGTGTAGAGCATGTCCGAATTGACACATAAACTTCTTAAAACTTCTGAATTTGCTTTTAATGGAACCCTATAGAAGACACATAAAAGTTTTGACACTCGAAATAACGTAATGTTCAGTGGTCGGCTGGTCATGATCCTGAAACAACTTTCGAAACATCAGAACGAAAAAAATTTACCACGATTCTGTAGCAAAGGCGCACTGGCGGACGAGTCAAATCTTTGAAGGGAGAAGAATCGTTCTACAGAGAGAGAATTAGCAAAATGAAGGTTATTTTTTCTACACTTTAACGAACAAACTCAACTGTTTGAAACCGCCAAAGAGAGGGGTAATTCCACTTGTCCCTCCCCTTCTCGTCTGCCAGTGGAAAGGCATCTAACCCTCCGAGTAACCCGATACGACACCCGATGTGTCCAATAAAATCTGACGACAATTCGAGTGCCGTAGATGGATAAGGATTAAAGCAAACAAGCCGGGTTCTATAAACGGATCATCGGGTACCCGATTAGATACCGTACGAATAGCAAGGATTTCGAAACGAGAACATTATCGCTGAGTAGTTAGAGGCAAGTTCATGTTCGGATCGGGTTGGGTGGAACTCTATTCATTTGAACCAACGTAACGAAAAACCAGCTTAATGAGAACTTTCTTTTTTTCTGATTTAAAGTACGTTTAATTTATGTGGGAATCGTTCGTTTAAGAACAGTTTAAGCGGAACTCAGTGAACTATACCCTTTTCACTTTTTACTAGGGTGCGTATATTTTGGTAAAGATTTTCATCTGAACCTTCTAACTGGAGCATCCTTACGAATGAAACGTATTACATTGTAATGAAGTAATTCAGAAAATTTCTACTCATAGAATCCGCACGCCGCCTTTTAAAAATAATAATAAAACGTTTTTTTACCGAAAGTTGTTTTAATAGAATCAAAATGTAATACTGCCGAATATAGTTGTTCATAAAAATAATTTTGTTCTAAACTGAATGGCTAAATAAATGACATTGCCTCACCACGCAAACGTAGGCGTTACTAGCAGGTCAGCCCAACCTCCAAAGAGAGGGAAATTTCTCCAAAGAGGGGGGAATGGGCAGAAATAAAGTCACTTTACCTAAACTTAAGAAACAAATTCCACTTTTGTAAACCGCTAAAGATAGGGGGGATTTCACTTTTCTCTCCCCTTCTCGTCCGCTAGTGGTAGGCGTCATATGTACACATAACCGTAGCCACGTAAATACATAATACATGACATTCGTATGTCGTCGTAGTCATGAATAAATAGACAAAAAGTCACTCAGTTGACACATGATGAAACCGTTTCCGATCCGGTTTGGATATTTACAGTCTGAAACCAGAAACTGCTCTTAAGTCAGGTTCCTTGAGATATTACGATCTCGTCAAGAACACTTCCTACAAAACTAATTTGTCCATATATATATTGTCGAGACATACGTATGTTTGTCTGTCTGTCTGTCTGTCTGTCTGTCTGTCTGTCTGTCTGTCTGTCTGTCTGTCTGTCTGTCTGTCTGTCTGTCTGTCTGTCTGTCTGTCTGTCTGTCTGTCTGTCTGTCTGTCTGTCTGTCTGTCTGTCTGTCTGTCTGTCTGTCTGTCTGTCTGTCTGTCTGTCTGTCTGTCTGTCTGTCTGTCTGTCTGTCTGTCTGTCTGTCTGTCTGTCTGTCTGTCTGTCTGTCTGTCTGTCTGTCTGTCTGTCTGTCAGTCTGTCTGTCTGTCTGTCTGTCTGTCTGTCTGTCTGTCTGTCTGTCTGTCTATCTGTCTGTCTGTCAGTCTGTCAGTCTGTCTGTCTGTCTGTCTGTCTGTCTGTCTGTCTGTCTGGTTGTCTGTCTGTCTGTATGCATACAACCGATCCACGATGTTATCTATAAACTGCCAGAGTTTCATTCAACCATTTCCATTGATGTCTTGATGGGAAAGAATACCATAGACTGTCCCGAAGAGATGGATGAAGTTTGTGACAAATGAACAAGTCAGAGTTGTCAGATAATGAACGAAAGAGTGCCGCGACCTTTCCCAGTGCCCATAGATCATATATACAAGCATGCGTGGAGGCGGTTGTTTATGTTTTACGGTAAGTCAATATGAAATTGCGGCTACTCAGACTTCTTCGTTTTACTGAGGCCAAAAAGGCACAATCAAAAGAATACGAATTTTGTTTTCGTAGTGGCCAGAGAGGTTGAATAAAACGACGGGCAAGGGCAGAAACCCCAGAGCACCGCGTCAGGATCTGTGTTTCAAGTCAGATTTTTGATATAGGGTCACTAGTTTCTGAGGCGGGAACCCTGCGCGCTACTAGACATGCCACAAAATTTTTTTAATAACAATGAAGGTTTTTGAGCTCGAACTGCGATATCAGTCTTGTTTTGATCCTGCTGACTTCTGTTCACAAAACAACTGTGTCAGGGCAATAAAAAATCGCCAAGGACCGTGAATCTGGGATCTACCACGTCGTCCATCTGATTTTGCTTATTTAATTTCCGACTTTTTTTACCGGAAGGACATCAATGAAGAGCCGTTCAGGCAGAGTTGGCTGATTTGAGTCTGAGGGTGGTGTCCATCAATTTGCATAAAATATTTGGACAGCTGGGTGAGTGGTAAAAGTAAAGATATAATTAAAGTGGTAAAAGTAAAGATAAAATTAAATTGGCAAAAGTGAAGATACAATTAAAGTGGAAAATGTAAAACTGTTAAGTTGATAAAGTCTCAGCGGATGCAAATAGCTCAAGTTTTCTGCGTGGCTAACAAAAAAACTCTTGTAGCAGTCGCTGTTGCCTGAATGTTGCAGGTTCACACGTGTTATAGGAAAGCTGATGCTTCAGTGTACGCGTCTGACGCTGCGAAGTAAAAACAATGCGAAGCTGCTTCATTTAGCATTATCGGAGGAGGGAAGAACAATAAACTGAAATTAATATCGGCAGTTCCAAAAAGCAGAAATTGTTCCTTAAAGTGTAGGTAAAATGATCTAATCTCTGTAAATTCCCCTCTCTTTTTGAAAGAATCCCCTTCCTTTGAAGGTTTGGCTCGTCCGCGGCAGGCAAAGCATGATGCCCATACCAATGACATGTATCATTCGAGTTCGGTGCAATGGTTTCATGATGGACTGCTAATAAAGACAAAACTATATAAAGTTCAAGATCAACATGCTGACTTTGTTTGAATACTAAAATATCTGAGGTCATGTAAACAAGGTGAGATCTTTTTATAGGAGAACTGAACAATGCTCGATTAAAGCAGAGAAGATACGCTGTGGTATCCTGTTGGAGAATTCACTCAAATTCAGATAAAACTTCTGTTTAGTTGGGATACTTAATCTCAACTAACTTAAATTAATAATACCCAGTCATGGATTGTTTTTGGTATTTAATCCGCTTCATATTAGTTTGTTGACTAGACTAGGAGCACATATTTATAAATAACAACATCATACCAAAGTACATGACGACCGAACATTTAGGTACCAAATTAAGAACAAATCAATGAATTAGTCTACTGGACAAAACAAATATTTACAGAAATATATCGCTGGTAAAAAATAACACGGAATAAATTTTTTGGCGAAATCCCCTCCTATTTTGGAGGTTCGGCTCGTCTATCATTCAGTGAAACAGATAAAATATCCCATAAAGTATCAGACCAATTCAATACCAATAGAGGGGATGAGGGCGTATATGAAATCGAACCGATGCCAAGCCTGACTGAGGGGTCCACAATGTTTGGGTCCCCCGGAGTTACCCGGGTGACGAGGTGAAAATTTTTTTGGGCCGCCCTTGTAATAGGTTGCATGTCATGTCATTCGGTTTGGTGAGCCAGTCATGAATTCATGTGTTCCAGATGGTTCAAAGTTTTTTTAATGGGAGATTTTACTAGGAGTTTTTTTATTACTGAAGCCAACAGGGCACACTAATACCATATCAGAAAGGTGTTTTGGGACGTCGAATAAACTGACGATGGCAGAAACCCAGCAAAAAACGACGAGGCCTGCGTCTCAAGTCAGGTTTCGTACCAGGACCAACGGTAATGGGCGCTTTTCCCACACGGCTGTTTCACCCCCGCCAGAGATATGCCCCGCGAAAAAGGTAGTTTAGCCCCGCGAAAAAGAGCTTGCCTGACTTTTGCCGTTAACGGAGGTAAAGCGCATGCGTCATAACATATATAACATATATAACATATATAACATATATAACATATATCACGCATAAGTATAAAAAAAAAGTTTAACGAATATACAGGGTAGCCGACAAGACAAATTCTAAGAAAAACTAGAAAAAAACATTTTCAAGGGGTGAAATATTTTAAGAATAAAGTAAATTTTGATATATAAAGTTCCACTGATTCTGCTTTTAACTTTTTGTAACTTTTGGAAGCCGAAAAAAACTCGGCGAACTTTTCTTCGATACTTTTCCCTGTTCTCCAAGTCACACAAACTCCCATGAATTGGATCCAAGTTTTCGGTTTGCTACATATATGTATCAAGTTTTTACATGAATACAACCAAAGCAGAGATGCTGGACGAGTTAAATAAAAAAAATTAACCATGACGGAGTGACTTGTAACTTGATTCCATGATACGCCTTATGGCAAGCACCATTCGTGATTGGGACCCGGCGAAGTCTTGATCCGAATGAGACAACCCAACAACAAAAAAATGGCAAAATGAGGAACTTGTTGAAGTTATGAAAAAACAAAAGTGTGTAAAAAAATTGGTAACACTTGAGCGCCGTCACTGGCGGACGAGCCGATCCTCCAAAGGGAGGGGAATTTCCTCAAATAGGGGGGAATCAGCAGTTTTCAGGCCAGTTACCTACACCTTGGGGAAAACTATACTTTTTTTATTGCCAAAGAGGGGGGAATTTTACTTTTCCCACCCATTCTCGTCCGCTAGTGAGCGCCGAACAATCAGCGGAGCGGGCCACTCGTGGTAACTTTACCATCCAGCACTAGCGGAAGAGATGGGGTGGGAAAAGTGGAATTCCTCCTCCTTGAGGTTTTCAATGAGTAGAACTTGTTCTCTAATATGTAGGTGAAATGGCCTGAGAACCGCGCCGATTCCCCCTTCTTTGACGAAAGTCCCCTCCCTTTGGAGGATTATCTCGACCGCCACTGCCATAAAGGAACAGGCTCGCTCACTCACTCACTCACTCACTCACTCACTCACTCACTCACTCACTCACTCACTCACTCACTCACTCACTCACTCACTCACTCACTCACTCACTCACTCACTCACTCACTCACTCACTCACTCACTCACTCAATCACTCAATCACTCACTCACTCACTCTTACAGGATATGATGACCAGGAACTGACGGAAACTCCAGTTTTGCAAGATTTTTTCTCCTGAAGTTATACTTATAAACCTTAGACCTACATACCTCTATTTGTTTTCGTGTTAACTTTTTATTATAGTTCGGACATGTTTACTTATTATAAAAAATTACTTCTATGGAGATATGTTATAAAAGTGTGATGTGTTGACGTGTGGAACCACTGTGAGGTGTGATTTTTATTCAAAATTTAAAGGCGCGCCAATTTAATTTTTCAAGTTATATTTTTTATATTCACTTCTCTGAGTAACAAGAAACGCTGAATAATCTAGAAGTGCAATGCCAATAAATTAAGTTAATTAATTCAATTCGAAAAAAACACGTGGATGCTTCAAATAAAAAAAATGGCAATTTGAGAACCCAAACTTCAGGAACCGCAATTTCGTGAAATTGCTTTATTTACGCTGACAATCTCATTAGGATTTTGCCAATCAAACAAACAATATGTGGCAATCAAAAAATGTATCCAGTTATTTCTTGTTACTCAATGAAGTTTCTGGTGCGCAATTAAAGTTTGTAAAGGAACTCGAAACCGATTTTTTATTCTATAAAATACACCATCTTTTGATTAAATGCTTCAATCCTTTGATCAATGATATGAACTTTTTAGTCTAGTTTTTTCATCTTTTGAGACTTCTCCCTACGTCACTGACACAGCAATGAGACCAGTGAAGTATCCTCTGTTTTTTCTCATAATTGAGAAAAAAGGCGCGCATTCAAATTTCGAATCCTAATAAACTGACTATACTATAAAATTAAACTGGAACTAGAAGTGATATCAATACATTGAGATCACGGGCGGACGAGCTTATTCCCAAAGGGAGGGGAATTTCGTCAAAGAGGGGGGAATTGGCTGTTTTCAGGCAATTTTACCTACACCTTAGGGAACAAATTCCACTTTTTAGAAATGCCAAAGAGAGGGGAATTCCACTTTTCCCACCCTTTCTCGTCCGCTAGTGATTGAGATTAAAAGACCGTTAACGAGACTGCCAACGCCGATGCGAAAAATTTATTCAGTTTTGTTATGATAGTTGGGTCAAGGTTTCTTGTTATCAAAAATTGTTTTTTTTTATTAACCCCATATATAAAACTAATTAAGTGCCATGTGAATGATTTTTGAATGTTTTAAGTGTTTTCAAATCAAATTGCGAGCCAAAAAATTTCAAACAAACAAGAAACCATGTATCGCTATTCGACATATGGTGCAGCATATCAAACTGAACATGGTCGGAAAATAAAGTATATGCAATATTATAAAATAATTACACACAATTTACTATAATTAAATTGGTAATTGGATTGTATAACAGAAGAAGTCCTGATAATACTGAACTTAGGTGAGCAGCATCGACAACGAACTTTTGTTTCAATACCAGACCGAAATCATTGAAAGCTGCAGACTAATTCGATTACTCAATTAGATAGAATATGATTATTCCAATGTCATACAATTGTGCCATCAATGGCTTACATATTTACATACATAATGGACTAATTAATTAAACCAATACCCGTCCCACGGGCGGACGAGAAGGTGAGGGAAAAGTGGGATTCCCCCCTCTTTGGCCGTATCAAAAATTATAATTTGTTCCTAACTGTGTAGGTGAAATTGGCTGAATACTGTCGATTCCCGAATCTTCGAGGAAATTCCCCTCCCTTTGAAGAATTGGCTCATCCGCCAGCGCCCGGACAACATGATCGGGTTTTGACTGATATATCCACGGTCGGACAAGCCAATCTTGCAAACGGAGCGGAATTTTGCCAAAGAGAGGGCAATTGGCAGTTTCCAGGTCATTTTACCTACACCTTAAGGAACCGATTTAACTTTTTGAAAACGCCAAAGAGCGGGAGAATTCCACTTTTCCCTCCCCTTCTGGTGGCTTCTAACGTAATCGGGTTTGACTGCCATCGAATGGTGATAGGGAAAATCGTCTGAAATCGGCGTAAATTTGAGTGGAATTTCGAGATTTCAAAATTATTTAGGTTATATTTCACATAACAAAACCGCAAAATAGGAGAGAGGGTGAGTTCGATATGCCCTTCTTATTGTTATCATGTGCCTTTGACTCTTGAATGGGAATAAAACTGTGATCATAATCCAAAGTTCTTCGCCTGAAGTTTCAATAAGATAACTCGTCGTGTGTGGTTTTCCTGAAACTCTCCACTTCCGCTCTCCTACCACTTCTAGAGCGAGCTGTGGTGTAGCGGTTAGCACGTCTGTGTACTTCACAGAAGGTCGTGGGTTCGAATCCTAAGCAGTTAAAAATATCATGCGACCAGTGAATCGGACCCAATTGAGAGATACACGTATGTGGAAAAAAAGTTATATGATAGAGAAATTACTAGAAAATTAATACAGCAAATTTTAGAGAAAAAGTGAGAAAAGTGATCGGGTCGTTCCACGGAAACCTACAGTACAGGACAAAAAGATGTGACCAATTCGCCGAAGCTTCGGAGAGTGTGCGCGAAGCTTCGGCGAGGGGATGCTCTTCGCTGATTGGTTGGGAGCGTGGGAATTTTTTCGCGGCACTCTCCGAAGCTTCGGCAAGTGATGAATCCGATTGTTCACAGACAAATTTCTGATCTTATCGGAAATTTATGTAATGATGATTTGGTTCATTCGTATGATGGTTTTCGATAAATTGTTACAGATAATTTAAAATTTTTCGTTCGGTTATCAAATAAAGTGTCTGAAAACGTTAATTATTCACTTTTAATAGAATGATTGAGCTCTGTCTTTGAGCATACCACAAGGTCAGACCCACACCTCTACAGATAGCCAAACCACCTTTATTACGCAATCTTCCTTACAGGGACATGTAAAATCAGCAAAAATAATACGGCGATGCCTGGTGGATGTTTTTTAATACATTAATTAAGGTAATGCCATATCATCAAAGCACTGGCGGACGAACCAATCCTCCGAAGGGAGAGGAAATTCGTCAAAGAGGGGAATTGGCAGTTTTCAGGCCATTTTACCTATACTGCTCGTAATTCATTATGCAATACGCTGTACCACTTTCGATCATTGTTGAAGGAGAAAAATCTTACTGGAGAAATTGGCTGCCCTCACTTCTTCGAGGCAAAAAGCACGTAATTGATTCTGAAACATGCATAAAATTTTTGGAATTACGGGTTATTATACTGAAGAAGGAAGTTTTTCAGGATTGCATTATTTGCTTCATTTTGAACCATTTTCAGAATTTGAAATCTCGTATGCAACTGACACTGAAGGAAGAATCTTACGCATGGGTTTTCTTTGCTTGTAAACCCAATTATATTTTTTTGCATAATCAATCATGAGCAGTATACACTACACGCAGTGAAGTTCCGAAGCATTTAGTTTTTTCTAATCTTTCCTCATTCGCTGGCGCGACGAGCTAATCTTCCAACGGGAGGGGAATTTTCGAGCCATTTTCCCTATACTACATACTTAAGGAACAAATTTCACTTTTTTTCAGAAAGCCAAAGAGAGGGGAATTTCACTTTTCACTCCCCTTTTCGTCCGCGAGTGGCTGAACTGAACCACTGATTCAATGAGTATGCCAACCCATCAATTACCGCCCATTCATGTTGGCATATAAAACCGTTTTTATGTGGAGAATAAATGGGCAGATGTATTAATTGAATGAATTGCGAGAGCGGATGATCTTTTGTGGAAATACGGTAATTCACTTGTCTTGGGGAAAAACATGGAAATTCATGATCAGGTTACGTGGATGAAAAAAAATCATGTTGGGGAAGAATGTTACCAATGGATCCATCCGCTGGTACAGTCATGTGCCAGCAAGCAATGGCGCCGATAATTACTCATTCAATGTTTAGGTAAAGACACATACGGAGACACATACGGCTGGAATTTTTTTTTGGATATGTGAATTAAACTCACCGACTGAATGATTGACTGACTCACTCACTCACTCACTCACTCACTCACTCACTCACTCACTCACTCACTCACTCACTCACTCACTCACTCACTCACTCACTCACTCACTCACTCACTCACTCACTCACTCACTCACTCACTCACTCACTCACTCACTCACTCACTCACTCACTCACTCACTCACTCACTCACTCACTCACTCACTCACTCACTCACTCACTCACTCACTCACTCACTCACTCACTCACTCACTCACTCACTCACTCACTCACTCACTCACTCACTCACTCACTCACTCACTCACTCACTCACTCACTCACTCACTCACTCACTCACTCACTCACTCACTCACTCACTCACTCACTCACTCACTCACTCACACACTCACTCACTCACTCACTCACTCACTCACTCACTCACTCACTCACTCACTCACTCACTCACTCACTCACTCACTCACTCACTCACTCACTCACTCACTCACTCACTCACTCACTCACTCACTCACTCACTCACTCACTCACTCACTCACTCACTCACTCACTCACTCACTCACTCACTCACTCACTCACTCACTCACTCACTCACTCACTCACTCACTCACTCACTCACTCACTCACTCATTCACTCACTCAATTTCTTTTATTCTTAAAAACTGGTCAATCAAACACAAAACTACAAGCCGTAGTAATCAATCAATCACATGACAGCATCAACCAGGAAGGCAACAACTTACCCTGGACGCTTGAAGCAAATTTTCTTTTTCATTCAGATTTCCAAGTTGTTTGGTACAAAAACTATAGATTGAAAACATTGGTATTGAACATAACCACAACTGACTTCAGAAATTCCCGGGAATACCATATACTATAAAACTTCAATTTTCATAATATGATTTCAGATAAGTGATAATTATAATAAATATCCATGAGCAGTAACAGGATTGAGCTCGTGAAGTCTAAGAACGGAAATTTCTAACGAATACAAAATTTCCGAAATAGTTTACAAAATGACTTTGAAGGAATCGGCGCACAAAAGAGTTTGCGAAAGAACCTCACTCTCAGTGCTGTGTTGTTTGTTTATGCCCGTTTTTATCACTCACCAAAATCACGATATCCTTCCTTGATACAGACAAGTTACAGCAGACACATTCTAGCCAATTCCAAGTACATATACACTCTCAGGGTATCTAGTACTCACGTGATTTTACGCAAAAATATCCAGACGTAAATTACTTCAAAAAAAACATATTGCGAGCACAAAAGTGGGATCACAATGATCACAATGATCTGTTAAAAAACGAAATTGGAATGAACGTCATCTTGGGATAGAGTTCGAGACATATACATATAACTGAAGTTCAAATATATTGCGACAAAAATCCGCGCAATTTGTCTGCATTCTGTAAACGTTTGTCCCGCACACTAACCCGCAAAATTTGAATGCGAGAAAAGTTTTCGAGTCGGCGACCTCGGTTCACAATATTTCAGTGACTTTTTTGAAAATTTTATTTCAGATTCGGATTCTTCATCAAATTTGGAGCTTGCATGAATTTTTTCATCTTCGTACAAGAAGTTTTCAGTGATTTTCCATTTTTTATTGCCGGTTCCGAAGAAAATTCCCGAAATTATAAACTTGTTGAATCAGATGGCTCCGACGTCCGGAAAATTCATACATGCTCCAAATTTGATGTAAAACTCGAATCTGAAATAAGAAGTTGAAAAAAATTAATGAAGTATCGTGAACCGAGGTCGCCAATTCGAAAACTTTTCTCGCATTCAAATTTTGCGAGTTAGTGTGCGGGACAAACGTTTACAGAATGCAGACAAATTGAAACTTTGTCGCGAAATATTCGGACTTCAGTTATACATATGTAGGTAATAAGCCTTCAACACCAGACATCATAGACCACGGGGAACAAACACCGTTTCCGAATACACTATCCAATGAATACATTGAGTATTTATAGAGTATTCAGAGTATTTTCATGTTGCACCATCTAGAGTGCTATGAATGAATCATTCAAAACTTTAAAGGAAGGCATTATCATGTGGTAAAGAAAACTACTCTATCCCATTGTGGAATAGAAATCAACTTGTGGAAATGAAGCAAAATAAGACTATTTTGTATTTTCCAAAACTCGTACATCAATACGTGAACTACTCCAGGGACCGTTGGATCGAAAAGTTATAACTGAGTTTCGAATATTTCGCGACAGTTTTCCGGGACATTGTCGGGACAGTTTTTGTGTAAAAAAATTCGAGCACACTATTTTTGTTTGTTTTTTTATAACATTTCACACAGGAACATTAATTTCAAATGTTTTCATGTGGCAAGAGTCGTATAAAAATCTGAGAATTTGTCGCTTTTAAATATTCGAACCTCAGTTATGGCATACTTTTCCAGTTCGAGCAGACAGTAATATGACATCATCAAAAACTTACGAAACTCAACTTGAATGCTTGTCATTTTTGCCGGTGATTTTTTTGAGATTCTCCCGTGCGCTTAGCAGATCCGTGCGCTTCTTAGCAGATCCGTGCGCTTCTTAGCAGATCCGTGCGCTTCTTAGCAGATCCGTGCGCTTCTTAGCAGATCCGTGCGCTTCTTAGCAGATCCATGCGCTTCTTATCAGATCCGTGCGCGTCTTAGCAGATCCGTGCGCATCTTAGCAGATCCGTGCGATTTTTAACAGATCCGTACGCTTTTTAGCAGATCCGTACGCTTTTTAGCAGATCCATGCGCTTCTTAGCAGATCCGTGCGCTGCTTAGCAGATCCGTGCGCTTCTTAGCAGATCCGTGCGCTTTTAGCAGACATACAACTGGGAGTATCCACTTTTCACAATACGTTCGGTCTGAGCATTGATAAAGATTTTCTATGTAAAAAATGACGGACTTTTAAATTAAGTTGCCTGATCATCGGAGAAGTGGAGTGTACCCTTAGATGAACATCTTCATTCATTCTTGGTACTTTGTATGTTCATCCATGTATACATACCATCTGGGACAACTTTCTATAGTGGCATAGAATTCCTTTATATATGCATGTACGTAGACATCCTCAAAGTCGAGAGGAAATATTCATATTATCAGAAGGCATCATGTGAGTCATGCTCATGCATGAAGCCCATTCAGAGTTTCGGACATTCCGATTGACGCACTGGCGGACGAGCCAAACCTCCAAAGGGAGGGGAAGTTCCCCAAAGAGGGGGGAATCGGCAGAAATTAGGGCTTTTTACATACACCTTAAGGTACAAACTCCACTTTTTAAAACCGCCAAAGAGGGGGGAATTCCACTTTTCCCTCCTCTTCTTCTCCGCTAGTAGTCTGGTCTCGGTATATAGTTTGGATCTGAATAGTGCTCATTTGATCGTAGAGACTTGAGCCAAATCTGGTTAACCGTAATTCGATCAGTTTGACACCGGATGTTGGACGTTTGTGAGAAAATGCCAGACTCTTGATTCCATTAACGAGCCGCTTGACAGGAATAACTTTTTCCAGGGCAGCCTCACATAAAGATTAGTGAAAGATATTACAATTAAACGCGCAATAAAAACTTAATTACTTATGCATTTAGTGTAAGTCAAATATTATAGTAACCTGCATACACATGTGAAGTGTAACGAACGCCCGAAAATCGTCGCTGTTGGAGGGAACAGTTCACATATGGTGCAGAAGCGAGATCATGAAAACCATACCGTATCCATCAACCATAAACATGTATCTATAAAAAGGGAACGTTGCAACACAAGCCCACACGAAAAAAAAGTAATCGTGGTACAGTACTCAGTATTACATACATACCTGTCTTTCAAATTTCGTACCATTATACTGTTTAACAAAAATTACAGTTTATTCCTCAGGGTGTCAGGGTGTAGCCTTAATGTAATATCTAAAATGGTCTGTATAGAGTGGACAATTGGTTATTAGAATGGGCACAAAAAGGTAATCAGTGTTTCCCCTATAAATCTGAATCTTGGATTTTGTGCTCTACTGGCAAAATCTTTGGATTTTGACAGAATTGAATGTTTCTGAAGAAAACAAGAAAAAATATTTTCTGTGACTCCAAAATCCAAGATTCAGTTTTATAGGGGAAACACTGGTTACCATCTGTGGCCATTCTGATAACCAATTGTTTACCCTATGCACGCTCGAACTTCTTCTCTTCTAAAGAAATGTCCATCTCTAATAATGGTTTATTAGTCCGACAGTGCACTAGCAGATGAGAAGGGGAGGGAAAAGTGGAATTCCCCCCTCTTTGGCGGTTTCAACAAGCAGAATTTGTTCCCTAAGGTGTAGGTAAAGTGGCCTGAAAACTGCCGATTCCTCCCTCTTTGACGAAGTTCCCCTCCCTTTGGGAATTC
Organism: Daptonema setosum; assembly: GCA_964036265.1. NCBI lineage: Eukaryota > Metazoa > Nematoda > Chromadorea > Monhysterida > Xyalidae > Daptonema > Daptonema setosum. The sequence continues at coordinate 25,661,522 of OZ038447.1, read as the reverse complement.
CGCTCGTCCGCCAGTGCGACAGTGCTCATGGAATGTGTTCATGTGCTCGTGTATACTGTATTTATTACATAGTATAAGTACGTTTTAACAGCCTGGAACCAACCATGCGGCCGAGTGCCCATGGAACGACATATGTACATAATATAACGATCAGAACATGTACTGTATGTTCGTAAGTATGTATAGGCCTCATAATTGATTATAAGAAATGGTTAAAAACTGCGCGAATTCATGGCATGGCCAGAACCAGATTCTCAAGTCCAGAACCGGATTCTCAAGTAAGGATTTTTCTGTGCCACAGCCATTTTTCAAAGTTTTTTAGAACCTGATTCTCATGTCCAGAACCGGATTCTCAAGTAAGGAGTTTTATGTGCCACGTTTGAATTTTCTTATCACCAATTACGAGATGCCTATATATATATAGCTGGTTTATTTTTACCGCCTGTGGCCTGGTATTGTCCCTGCGCGCATTTGAAACATTAGTGAGAACTTTGACAGCAGTGTTATAACAACTTTTTTATTTTCTTGTTTAGAAGTTTTGAGAGGCATTGGTGAAACTTAATCTGAAAACTGAATGATTTAATTTTTTTATTCGTGAGTAAAAAGCTACATGAAACTAATAGTGTTTCGCATGCGCGCAGTACAATGTAAGGCCACACACGGTAACCACGCACGGTATAACGATAAACCAGACATATCTGTTATTGTATGATTAATGCCAGATAATAATAATAATAGAATTCATTGGCTTTTCTGACAGACTCAGAAAGTACCGAACAAAATTTTTTATAACATTATTGTATCATAACTGGACAAACTATTTGGTACCTAAAACAAATTGGGTTTAGAACCAGTGAAATCTGGCTTCAGATGTCCATCACTGTCTTACGGCCCAGATATCGAAATTTACCCAGAATCTCATTTAAAGCCGCATCTACGTACAGTACATGTTAATTCGATTTCGTCAGCATGGAAAAGGAATGTTTCAATGTCAAAGATTGTTACATCAAACTAAGACATGTTGTTTCTTCAAACCAAAATATTTCCCAAAGTTACTGATAATGAAACATTACTGTAATCAACTCAATTCAAAGGACACCATAGTTCAACACAGTGAGCCATGATGACGCAGATGATGATTGATGTTTGGAGCATGTTTTAACATTGGCCGTTGTGGTTCCGGAGACATTATTATCACATGGGCTTCATTATTATTATTTTTGATACTTAGAGAGAGCCTTTTACACATGGTAAGTTTACCCAAACATCAGTAAAAGAAACATATCAAAAAAAAACATTCGAATTACGAATGAAAACTCGGGTATCAGTATGTTGATTCAAACATGAGTGAAGCCAACTACATACATACAAGCCAACTTTTAGAACGTTGTTGATGATCAGTGATTGTCATTGTAAATCGGATGACCGTTGTTTCACTATTGTGACTTGGTATCCTACTTTGCTGTTATGGCATAACAACTGAATAAAAAAACTGAACTACCAAAAAAACCTGAAAGTATGTGAAATATGCCGCGGCTACAATGCACCTTTGTGGTGTCTTTTATAAGCCACAACACTACCGGACGAAAAGGGTGGAAAAAGTGGATTTCCCCCCTCTTTGGCGCTTTCACAAAGTAGAATTCGTTCTCTAAGGTGTTGGTAGAATGGCCCGAAAACTGCCAATTCCCCCTCTTTGGGGAAATTCCCCTCCCATTGGAGGATCAGCTCGTCCGCCAGTGACCCACAACGGCATGCGGGGTGCCGGGGTTCATATACCAAAGTGGTCTTTTGGCGGCAATGGTATACATGAATTATGAACGAGTTGCTGGTGTGGCACGACAGGGTGATATATCGTATACCATACTTGATTGATTAGGTTACTGAATTTGAATGCGCGCCAATTTTCTCGGTAACTTTCCGAATTCAGCAGCAGTGCTCACTGATTTCTTACTGAGGAAAAAAGCGGACATTTGAGCTGGGTGAAGGTATTAAAGAATGTACAAGAAGTTAATGAAATGTACGTATTTATTTGAAACTCCGTTTCCACTCACGTTCGCATGATGCCATAAAGTCCGTATAATATGTACATATATGAAGTAGGTTCACAAATAATTCAGCCACAAAAAACTTTTTGAGTAACGAGAAATCTTTTCAGCAGGTTCATGCTAGACATTGTAGCTGTATCAATAGATCAGGTTGCGCTTGTCACAAAAGAAACGTAGATATGGTTTAGCTTGAACATGTTCTTGTATGTTTTTTTCACTGGACTTTTGGTTCTGGGGTTATTCATCATCACTTTATTGGTCAATTATCAGACTGGATACATGTGAGCACAAAACTAATTGCGATAGATACAGAATATGCAACCGAGAGATAATAATAAAATTATAAAAGTTGAGCAGATTGATTGTGATCAGACGATCAGTTTGTTCAAAATTTTGAATTTGAGATTCGAATTGGATCGCGTAATGCGTACTGTACCGCGAAGACTCATTTCATTACTGAGAGCTCTACGCACGAAATGAGTTCTTAACGAGTTGTGGTAATCAGTAGTACAAAGTAGGATGGAAGAATTATGAAATAAAGAAGAGACACATATAAACTACCGTTTACGACGATAAATTCGCTCTAAATTTAGTCCACTAATCAATTGATGATGCTATAAATAGCATACGATATACTGTGACTGTTGACATAGACGAGCCCGTCAATACAACACACATAGGCCTCGTGGTGAGAGATCAATTGGTTATGAGAATATCCAAAACATGGCACAGAAAATTTCTTACTTGAGAATCCGGTTCAGGACTTGAGATTCTGGTTCTAAGAAATTTTTATACGTGGTACAGGAAATGCATTACTTGAGAATCCGGTTCTGGACTTGAGAATCTGGTTCTGGCCATGCCATGGGGTCTCGCAGTTTTAAACCATTTCTTCTAATCAATTAATAATCAATAATGTTCTAACTACATAGCCTAACATTGTGGTTTTCACATGGTTGAAAAAAAGTTGGCTAAAGAACCGAGCGTACGTGAGTTTCCCGTGAAAAGTGAGTAAGAAGCCATTGAATTGAGTTCTACATACAAATAAAACTATTATTACATACAATGGTACTTGCGGACAAGCGAATCCTCCAAAGGGAGGGGAAATTCGTCAAAGAGGGTGGAATCGGCAGTTTTGAGGTAATTTCCCCTACACCTTAAGGAACAAACAAACCTTTTTGAAAACGCCAAAGAGGGGGGAATTCCACTTTTCCCTCCCCTTCTCGTCCGCTAGTGTACAATGGTACAGTACTACTGGTTCATTAAAAGCTATTGTTGTCCAGTCGGTACATCTCGCAAAACTGCCGGTCTTTCAAATAACCGGAAAACAAGTGACAGAAACGATGGCTCCACAAACAACAAATATGTAGCCGCGGAAACCAAAAACAAGTGACAGAAACGATGGCTCAATCGAACAACAATCGTAGGATACGATGGATTGAAGTAACTGAAAAATCGCCAAAAATTATTTTCTTGAGAACAAACTCACCGGAAATCTACTCGTCAATTTTTTACTCACTTGAAATATAATCCCCGAAGTTAATCTCCACGAAACTGATGTGCCCGAATAATCAAGTCACCAAAATACAGTATCATGTGAGCACCACAAACTATTTTCACGGTGGAATCATGAAAATCTTTAAAAAAAAGTGTTCTGAAGAACATATTACGAAATCAAATACAGCTTACACAGACCGACTACGGAATGACTCATTGACTTATTAACTCACTCACTCATTTACTCACTCACTCACTCACTCACTCACTCACTCACTCACTCACTCACTCACTCACTCACTCACTCACTCACTCACTCACTCACTCACTCACTCACTCACTCACTCACTCACTCACTCACTCACTCACTCACTCACTCACTCACTCACTCACTCACTCACTCACTCACTCACTCACTCACTCACTCACTCACTCACTCACTCACTCACTCGCTCACTCACTCGATTATTTTTACTGTGATAAAATGCATTGATCCTGCGACTTTACACTGACCTACACTAATTTATTGTGCTTTGTTGGCACGTCCTTTCCTTTCTGGAAATGAAATCAAATATACTCAGATATACTCACTCACAAGCAATTTTATCAAATTAATAATTTTCATGCATCATACGCACATCCTGAGCAATTATTACCTTATTTCATCCTGTACATACTGTCTGTCTGTCTGTCTGTCTGTCTGTCTGTCTGTCTGTATGTTTGTCTGTCTGTCTGTCTGTCTGTCTGTCTGTCTGTCTGTCTGTCTGTCTGTCTGTCTGTCTGTCTGTCTGTCTGTCTGTCTGTCTGTCTGTCTGTCTGTCTGTCTGTCTGTCTGTCATGTCTAACACTACATACATATTGTATGTGATCCATGCGCTCTACGTTCCCCTTATGTTTACCTTTTCTGTACACAAATTCCAGTGGCATCACGGAATTCAAAATATTCTCGTATTATTCAGGCAGTGGCGGATGAAAATTAAAAAGCTCCTAAAAACAACTGGGAAACCAACAAAAAACCTTTCAAATACAAGATCACTGGCGGACGAGCTATTTTCCCAAAGGGAGGGGAATTTCGTCAAAGAGGGGGGGAATTGCCAGTTTTCAGGCCATTTTACCTACACCTTAGAGAACAAATTCTACTTTTTGAAACCGCCAAAGAGGGGGAAATTCCACTTTTCCCTCCCCTTCTCGTCCGCTAGTGTACAAGATTCAGGGAATTTTTTTCATGACCGTTTGCTATTTTTCCTTTTTTTATTTCCGAACCGCTATGTTCTCCGTACCGGGGAATTGTTTGTTTATTTGTCAACAGTGGGTAGCCAACAAAGGCACCATGATAAATAGAATATGACCACTTTTATTACCATTTCCACTTTTATGTGTAAGTTCTGTGGTATGGTTTTGAACTTCGACGGTACTCTTTAGCTTGTAAAGCCCGTATGTTGTTTCTGCGAACGAAAGTCGTGCCATAAACGTCGGATAATAAAACATCGGACAATCACTGTTAACACGCACATCAATCATCATCACCCCATGCTATACTGTGCTAAACCATGGTGTCAACCAAGTTGAGTTTAGACTAGTGATGTTTCATTATCAGACGTTTTTGGCAACATTTCTTGCTTACAGGAACAAAAAATGGGCTTTATAAGAATCTGTATTGATTAGGAGACAGATTTTGGAAACCCGTCCGATTTAATTCCGCTTGCGCAATTAAACGGTCCGAAAACGGACCGTAATATTAATAAGTTTAAATTCCAAACCCCAGAAATTTTTCCTACACGCCAAATTTTCAAATTCGGCATAATCATTTTCGGCATATTCAAATTCGGCGTAGTCATTTTCGGCCAAGTCAAAGTCGGCATAGTCATTTTCGGCCTAATCAACGGTACCCGCCTGAACGGCAGGTGCTTCATTCACTTTGCTCACCCAAAATACTACATAAAGATCATAATTTTTGCTAAATTTCTCATCTTATAAAAATCATGAATTTTTTTCAGCACTCAGCAACTTTCGTACAGTATCAAGGGAATAGTCCAGTAAACAATTTATACGTTCAATTTATGCCTAACTCCAATATGACATTTTCGAGTCACTTTCAACACAATCTTTCTGGTATACTCATGGTCGTTCACGGGTACAAAATTGTTTGATAAAAACAACTCTGTTTTATTTCACTCTCTGATGTTTTTTTTAACTAGCCCACTCACCTTCACTTTATTCCTTTCAACTCTGACGACATTCACTGATCTGACCCCACAACAAGTCATCATCACCCCATCATCACCTACTGATTGACTACGTGCACTCAACTCAACTGCAACCTCAACTACCCACTGACCTTCTTTGCTAACTAATCCACTCCTAACCTCTATTCAAATACACTTCCACACCGTACCTGATTCGCTGATCGTCGTTCCTGATTCGCTGAAAGTTTCATCCACAGGACGTTCGGTGGCACAGATTCGTAAGTTCTGATGCCCCGCAACAAAAGTGCTCGACGCCACCGTAACCGCAGTCTGAAACGATCGGCCAGACATCGCAGATCGCAAAGTCAACGGCATCCCACGAACACGATGGGCAACATTAATGGTATTATTACGTTATTTGCACTAGCGGACAAGAAGGGGAATTCCCCCCTCTTTGGAGACTTCAAAAAGTAGAGTTTTTTTCCTCAAGGTGTAGGTAAAAGGGTCGGAAAATTGTCAGTTCCCCCCTCTTTGATCGAATTCCCCTCCCTTTGGAGGATTAGATCGTCCGCCAGTGGTTCTTTGGTATTATAATATCCTATGGTATTATTTTTGTTTTTTCCTCTCCATGTTATAATTTTCCTAACTCAAATCAAATAATTTGGCTATTCACGTTTTATGCATTCACTTACGTCCTTGTTAACAAACTGTATTTTTCAACTCGCCTATTATGGAGGATTTCCACTTTTTCCCTTCCCGTCACTAGCGGATGAGGGAACATCACAAAAGTGGAATTCCCCCCTCTTTGGCAGATTCCGAAAATATTTTTTTACTTAAGGTGTGGATAAAATGGTCCAATCTCTGCCAATTCCCCTTCTTTGAAAAAATTCCCTTCCCTTTGGGAAATTCGCTCGTCCGCCAGTGCTCCCCGTCTTATTGGCTCGTTGTTGTAAGCGACAAACGACGGGGAAAATCATGATGAAAAGTTCGGAGTATTTTTCAGGGATACAATTATTTGTGCAAAATTCTGGAAAACTTTACAAACTTATTGCAGGCATTCTCACGAACGCACCTCGGATCAGCGTATCGCGCAAAGGTCGCTGGCAGTCCGTTCCGGAACTGTACGATAACAAAGAATCAGACTCGCGACTGTCGCTGTTGAGTAGTGCCGATTTCAACAACAACAACAACAACAACAGCAACAACAACAACAACAACAACAACAACAACGACAGCAACAGCAACGACAGCAACAGTAACAAAAACATTGATACGAAGTTCGTGGTCAACTTTCACTCACTAACGCACTCACTCACTCACTCACTCACTCACTCACTCACTCACTCACTCACTCACTCACTCACTCACTCACTCACTCACTCACTCACTCACTCACTCACTCACTCACTCACTCACTCACTCACTCACTCACTCACTCACTCACTCACTAACTCACTCACTCACTCACTCACTCATTCACTCACTCACTCACTCACTCACTCACTCACTCACTCACTCACTCACTCACTAACTCACTCACTCACAGAGCGAACAATATGCGTCGCAAGCTGAAGGCCCGTCGTGAACCGAGTGCCTCTTCATCATTTGCCTATGAACCTGCCTTGGAACCACAGAACAATCCCCATCGAGAACAGACCATCAACAACCTATCAGGTCAGACAGACAAACAGACAGACAGACAGACAGACACAGACAGACAGACAGACAGACAGACAGACAGACAGACAGACAGACAGACAGACAGACAGACAGACAGACAGACAGACAGACAGACAGACAGACAGACAGACAGACAGACAGACAGACAGACAGACAGACAGACAGACAGACAGACAGACAGACAGACAGACAGACAGACAGACAGACACAGATTTCAGCCACGAGTGTTCGGCAGATGCGTTTCCAGTGCCAGCTTGCCCATGGCAGTCCGACCGCTTTCGTAGCTGGGTTTGAAACGTTTGTGACTGACTGACTGACTGAGAGATAGACTGACTGACTGACTGACTGACTGACTGATTGACTGATTGACTGACTGATTGACTGATTGACTGATTGACTGACTGACTGACAGAACGACTGACTGACTGACACACTGTCTGACTGAGTGTCTGACTGACTGACTGACTGACTGACTGACTGAATGACTTACTGACTGACTGACCGACTGATTGATTGACTGACTGACTATCTGATTGACTGATTGACTGACAGACTGACAGAACGACTGACTGACTGACACACTGTCTGACTGAGTGTCTGACTGACTGACTGACTGACTGACTGACTGACTTACTGACTGACTGACCGACTGATTGATTGACTGACTGACTATCTGATTGACTGACTGACTAACTGACTAACTGACTGACCTGCAGTCAGCACCAGCTGTACCGTCAAGTGGCTGAAGCTTTCAATCTTGACGTGGACGCGGTTCAATTCTGTACCACGAACACTCATAAGATAGACATGGATCGAATGATGTATGGCAGACTGGCTATCGATGACTTCATATTCGCTCACATCAAAGGTGAGTGTGTCAGTGAGTGAGTGAGTGACTGATTTTTTGAGTGAGTGAGTGAGTGAGTGAGTCAGTCAGTCAGTCAGTCAGTCAGTCAGTCAGTGATCTATTTATCAGGTGAACGCAAGCAGATCGAGATCAAGAAGACCAGCCCCCTGCTCGGTATCACCCTTTGTGATAACGGTGCTGGCAAGGTATTCATCAAACGTATAATTCGGGATACGATTGCCGAATCACTGATACCTGCAATTGCCGTGGGTGACCAGGTGCTCAGGTACGATCTCAAACTACTCAGTTACTCACTCACTCACTCACTCACTCACTCACTCACTCACACACTCACTCACTCACTCACTCACTCACTCACTCACTCACTCACTCACTCACTCACTCACTCACTCACTCACTCACTCACTCACTCACTCACTCACTCACTCACTCACTCACTCACTCACTCACTCACTCACTCACTCACTCACTCACTCACTCACTCACTCACTCACTCACTCACTCAC
>OZ038447.1:25642743-25647743 GCA_964036265.1 Daptonema setosum | reverse complement strand
GTAAATTTCAGACGTGATTGTAGAGGAGGATAATACAGTAGTGTAAAGCAGCTTTTACAGTAACCCGAGCAAATGCAGTAATGGCACAGAAGGAGGTGGAGCGGACGCATATTTTCAAACCCCAGTGGCCAGTAATGTTCCTAGAATTTTTCCATACACGAAATTTTATGAAGTGGGTGATTACGGAAATACCACCGCTGCGCGGGCCTAACGCCTTACGCTAGGTAATCGGGGGTTAACGGACAGTTAAACTTCACATGGAAAATATTTTTGATGACAGAAAATTTTGGCGTTTAGTGAAAGTCTAGGAAAATTTTCGGGGTTTTGTAATATTGCGGAGCGAACACCAGTGCGCCCCACCAATCAGCACGAGAGAATAAGCAGTACATAAGCTCATTACTGACTGACCATCAGTCAGTCAGTTATATGCATTTCAATCATTTTATCAATATTTTTATATCAAATTTTCGGGTCAGTTTGTTAATTCTCTGATATTCACCATTTTCTCTCTTCGTCCCGTTATATACGAGTATATCTGGACTAAAAAAATACTTTTATAACAAGATGCCTCGCCCAAGCCATACATAGTTATAGGCCTCATAATTGATTATAAGAAATTGTGTAAAACTGCGAAAACCCATGAAATGGACAGTTCCAGATTCTCAAGTCCAGAACCGGATTCTCAAGTAATGAATTTTTTGTGCCACGTTTTAAAATTTCTCAGAACCAGATTCTCAAGTTCAGAACCGGATTCTCAAGTGAGGAATTTTCTGTGCCATGTTTTGGATTTTCTTATAACCAATTACGATGCCTATACAGCTAATACTAAGACAAAAGAACTTTTAATTATACGATCAAAAAAGGTTCACCTGTCTCAACATTGCTCTGATCTCTAAACATCTCTCTACTTGCTCTGTCTGAATCATAATTCTACTACATTGCTCTAATCAGCTACTTATATAACATAAATTACATCATTTAACGGAAATGTGCTCTCCTCCGTTCAGCTTCACTGAGTGGCTAAAACGTGAAACTGTGATCTCTGCTTCTCATACTTTTTCTCGATTGGACTAGCCAGGATCGAATCATATTTGTTACTCGCCATCACACATGTACCAGTTGTGCGTAGGGATGGGCACCGGGACAAAAAAACCGGGACTGGGACAACCGGGACCGGGACCGGGACTGGTCCCGGTCCCGTCCCGGTCCCGGTTATTTTCAAAAATCAAAGTCCCGGTCCCGGTTTCTTAAAGTCCCGAAGTCCCCGGGACTTTTGTGTTACAATAAAAGGCGAGGTTAAATCAATTTTTTATGTACATATTAGCATTTTTGTTGTTTTTTTAATTTTTTCGTTGTTTTTTGTTGTTTTGGAATTGGTGAAATGAGTTTAAATCGGCTTGCCTGAGAAAACCTACGGTTTGTATGGGGGTAGGCGTCGACGAAAAAAAATTGAGCTGTTAGCGGTTTCAGAACCACTATATGGAAGGTAGTAATCGACCATAGTATTAAGGCTCAAAGATGTTTCATTACCGAGAACGAGGACTTTGAAATTTCAAAAATGGTAATTTTGACAATCTGAAAAAAATTGTCTTTTTTTGTCTTTGAACGGCGATAACAAAAGATGGCAAAGAGATACTGCTCTGAAAATTTACAAGCTTGTTCTATGTTTTGTTGCGGTCATTTTGAGCACTCAAACGTAGTAATCGACTGAATATTTTTTATAGATTTTCAATGAAGTCTCTTGGTTGGTCGTCTTTCCAGGTGGTTATATTCAAGTCGATTTCCCATCTTAAGTAGAGCTATTCAGAATATGACACGTAGTCCATGAGTTACCTCAATACATTGCCTTTACAACCTACTTGTGCTACCCCCCCCCCTCCATCGTCTTCTTTTACAACGAAAAAATCGATTTTCCGAATTTTTTTCGAAAAAGTGGTGTTTTTTTTTAATTTACAGTCGTGAAAAAAAATTCATTGTGGACGATGGTCTTTCAAAACCTTAACAGTATTTCTTCCCAATTTTTTATCATCATTTTGAGCTATAACAGTGGTTAATTTGATAATTTTTCAACATCTGAAAGTGCAAATGAAAGTTGAGAACTCGGCTATATTAACTGCAAATAATTAATGTCAAACTTCCATAGACTTCTTTTATTGAACGATTTATGCACAGATTTAGTTTAACGACTATTTAAACTTATTTATTGTTGTGTTGGCAACACATTCAACACAAGAAACTGCAATTATGACATTGTTACTGTGTTATTAAAATGACTTGATACCCGTTGAAAGGGTCATCGTTTTCAGAAAAATGGTTGTTTCACAATTTTTTTGGTTTTGCTTCTGTCAGCTGTTCTATTGTTCAAATGTCTACATTAAAAAGTTTTTTCTTTGTTTATTGCAATTATTTTGGGCTCTAAAACGCAATAATTAACCAAAGATCCTATATAGAGACTTCGTGGAGTTTCCCGTTTTGATCGCTTATCCAGATGGTTATATTCAAGTCGATTTCACATCTTAAGTAGAGCTGTTCAAAATATGACACGTAGTCCATGAGTTACCTCAATACATTGCCTTTACAACCTACTTGTGCTACCCCCCTCCATCGTCTTCTTTTACAACGAAAAATTCGATTTTCCGATTTTTTTTTCAAAAAAGTGGTTGTTTTTTTATTTACAGTCATGCAAAAAAATTCATGGTGGACGATGGTCTTTCAAACCCTTAACAGTATTTTTCCCCACTTTTTAGCATCATTTTGAGCTATAACAGTGGTTAATTTGATAATTTTTCAACATCTGAAAGTGCAGATGAAAGTTGAGAATTCGGCTATATTAACTGCAAATAATTAATGTCAAACTTCCATAGACTTATTTTATTGAGCGATTTATGCACAGATTTATTTTAACGACTAATTAAACTTATTCATTGTTGTTTTGGCAACACATTCAACACAAGAAACTGCAATTATGACATTGTAACCGTGTTATTAAAATGACTTCATACACGTTGAAAGGGTCATCGTTTTCAAAAAAAAAAATTTGTTTCACATTTTTTTTGGTTTTGTTTCTATCAGCTGTCCAATACTTTCTGGTTACATCATAGGATAACTGGAGGCTCCGAATAATGAATTCGATGTCATTTGGGGTTCATTGTAAAAAAATCTCATAACCTTTTCGCTAATTTCATATTGATGTTGTCAGGAAAAAGTGTGCTCATTCACACACCTTTGCCAGCTGTGCGGGTCGATTCAGCGTCCGGGGGGGGGGGGGGGGGATGTGAATCGACGGACTGTGAATCGACGGACTGTGAATCGACAGACTCTGAATCGACGGCCTATATATTTTCGGACTGTGAATCGACGGACTCTGAAAAAACGGACTGTGATTCGACGAACATTTGTGGGTCATAGGAGGGGGTCGGTAGGCAATTTATGACACTCGGACTGTGAATCGACGACTTTTGGGGGGTCATAGGAGGGGGTTGGTAGGCAATTTATGACATTCGGACTGTGAATCGACGACTTTTTGAGGGTCATAGGAGGGGGTTGGAAGGCAATTTATAACATTCGGACTGTGAATCGACGACTTTTTGGAGGTCATAGGAGGGGGTTGGTAGGCAATTTATGACATTCGGACTGTGAATCGACGACTTTTTGGGGGTCATCGGAGGTCGTTCGTTGGTAGGCAGTTTATGACATTCGGACTTCGACTCGACGACTTTTTGAGGATCATAGGAGGGGGTTAATAGGCAATTTATGACATTCGGACTGTGAATCGACGACTTTTTGGGGGTCATTGGAGGTCGTTGGTAGGCAATTTATGACATTCGGACTGTGAATCGACGACTTTTTGGGCGTCATTGGAGGTCGTTTGAAGGCAATTTATGACATTCGGACTGTGAACCTGGAGATCTATGCTGTTGTTGCTGCCGTGGTCGTGCTCGTGTCCGTGAAGATGCTGATGACTAGTCGTTGCTCGAGACAAAATCCGAAACGTGTTTTGTCTGATTTTCTTTCTGATTTACACTCTGATCCACAATCAATTGAAAACGGCAATAAGTATGTACCACAACAATGCCCCATTGTATCCTCGTGTTTGAATGGTTTTGTGCGGTTTCGTTAGTGTGAGTGAACAAATTGACATTGAGTATCTTTCAAAACCGTCGATCACGATCTCGAGTTAAAGTAAATTATATAAGCCGCATTATATAACAAAAACATAATTTTCAATATCCCTAAGGAAACTCTTGATAACTTCATGACAATTCTTTATGCAGTATTAGTATACATGCAGTAATTCCTTATTAGTATACGTGAATTCGCGCAAAAAATATTATTTGTCGCATGATGAAAATGAAGTTTATAGGACGATTATTGTGTGACCCAATTTATTTGCGTGGATAAACATTAACCATGTAGCATTCTCAATAGATTAGAAGACTGATTTCATATGCGTGCTAATTCCCTTTGTCTTCAACACCCTATGCATTTGTTATGCACAATATGGAACAAGTAAACAATGAGCTCAAGAACTGAGAATTAAACAACCGTAGAAGAGCAACAAAAATGTATCACTTAAAAAATATTGATTAATTAATGTGCGAAATAAAATGCTAGACCATCGAAATTTGCTGAAATCAGGTTGAAACCACTACAAATATCAAATCAATAAAAAAAAATTGAAAATACTGGTTCGTTAAACTTTATGACATGCAAAGTTTTTTTTTACAATGAACCTCAAAATGACATCGAATTCATCATTCGAAGCCTCCAGTTATCCTATGATGTAACCAGAAACTATTGGACAGCTCACAGAAGCAAAAACAAAAAAAATGTGAAACAACAATTTTTTTCGAAAACGATGGTCCTTTCAACGGGTATCAAATCATTTTAAGAACACAGTTACAATGTCATAATTGCGGTTTCTTGTGTTGAATGTGTTGCCAACACAACAAATGAATAAGTTTAAGTAGTCGTTAAACTAAATCTGTGCATAAATCGTT
>OZ038447.1:25625794-25642543 GCA_964036265.1 Daptonema setosum | reverse complement strand
CACGGGTTTCTACGCCGTGCACTATGTATTGGATATACACACAGTTTTCTAGGCTGTGTATATTCCAACAGAAATAATGAACAACGTATTAAAAATGTGGTAAAAAACAACTTACAGACCAAAAAACTAATATCCTAAACAATGCTACTGTAGTTTAAAACCACTAAAGGGTTTGCGAAACGTCAAACGCAAACAGTGTTTTTGACTAGCCCTGTTGTATAAAAAGTTAATGTGCCTAATTGCGCGTCACCGATTAGGAAGTAGAATGTCTCTCTAGTACATAAATACTTGCAATGTTGTGTGACAAAGTGTTGCTGCTGAAAAGTCGTATAAAAACACGCCCTGTTTGAAATTATGCATATATTTTAAAGTTGGTCAATCACCACAGAGCTCGCTTTCCGCTGATTGGTCAGTCCTGAATTTTGCTGCAGATTGAACATGTTTTGTTGTTTGTTTCTTGGTAGCATGTAAACATTCGAACCTTCTGTTCAGTACACAGAAGTACTAAACGGTACACCACAGGCACTTTTGTCTAGCACTGTTGTAACAAAGAGTATTAATTGAAGACAACGGGAGTTTTACGCCACACTAGCCGTAAAGCCTCACAAAAGGTTTATGTGAAGCAGCACACATTTTCCTAAAACAATATTCCCTAAAACAACTTTTCCTAAATATAAGTAATTCTGTATGACATTATAATAAAAATTTAATGCGTTAAAAAATTTCTGACCTACAGACATGTCTTCAAAGCTTCCTTGTCCTGACGCGTGATGTATCATACATATGGGGCAATCGAGTGCCGTGATGTGCAAGATCGACATGCAAATGCAGCTGAATATAACTGAATATATCGTTAATATTGAACATCATTGACCCAATATTTAAGACGTTACAAAACTTTTGACAGTATACAATTTTTATCAAAAAGCCCAAGGAATTATTTGAAACTGACTGCATTAGATCCTAAGCCTCTTAACCGTCGATTGTCGCAGCCGCCAAGGGACCTGTTTTGATCGAGTATTTGCTATATTGTAATACTAAATATCGATGTAAAAACTAATTCAATTACTTCATATGAAAAGATTTCAGCTGTGTGTAAAAATGAAGATTTACGATGTATTACCCTGGTTTGCTAAGAACGGAAATCCATGAGCGGAAGCCACCCTTTTCTGAAAAAATGTGGTTAAACATGACAATATTCTAATTAAATTCGAGTTGATAAGAGAAAAGGTAAGCATAATATGTGAATAACACTTTTGCAAAACTCCGGATATGCATACCAAACTTCTTGATCATGAAGCGTCGTGTCACACATCATTCAACCCTGAAAATCGAAAAAAACGTCAAATTGAAAAACTTCTCTGAGGCATTTCAAATGTAAAAAATTGACGAAACTCCTTCAAATAGGGCTCAAACGGAAGCCAATTATTAGGACAATGATCATCCAGAGTCTGGAGAGTGTTGCGCGAGCTGTGCAATCACAGCAGTCCGACAAAGGGAAAAAAAGACGAATATTTCATCGTTTTTCGGCAATTTTTTCAGAAAAGTGAAATTTTCACCGAAAACTAAGGCGATGCGCGGGGGGTGGGTTCATCAGGTGTTGATAACTAGGTTATGGAGCATTCAACGCCGTAAACCGCTAGTGCTGGGGTACGCGCGAAATTTGGGGATTTTGGGTCAAAGTTGACACCATGACCACATGAGTGCTTATATTGACGTAACTTTTTGAAAAATAAAACTTCAAGCAAAAACCTTCTAATATAGCTCAAAATGACCGCCGTGACTTCAAAAAAAACCTTATAAATTTTCAGCTTGATGCCATGAACCGAACAAAAGTTATAAACAATTTTCGTCAAAATTTGTCAAAAAATGAAATTTTGACTTTCAGAGGCACTTTTTTTGCTAAAATAATGCTTTAATCAAAAAATCGTCTTATACGGTTAATAACCACCCATATATGTATCAAAAACTGCAATAAACTGGGAAGTTGTTGTTTGGACCGCTAACCCCATACAAGCCGTAGAATCTCTCAGGCAACGTGATTTAAACCCTTGAGACCCATTGTATTATCTGAATGTCTAGAATGACTGAAGCTGTATCAAATGCAGAAAAGATGATTCTTTGTGTATTCTTAAAAAATATTTATGAGCCGCCAAAAACCGGTGAAAATTCAAATTCACTTGTTCACGCTGTTTCAGCCACATTTGATTCCAAAAATTTTATTTATACAGAAACAGGATAAACTTCATTTTAACAGGAGGTCTAGAGGAAATAAATTTCTAATAAAATATGGTTTTAAAACTTGATTAGTAATTATAAATAAATTTTTATGATCCGTCAAAATTTACAGAAATAAACAAAAACAAGTCCAAATTTTTTTTTCAAAGTAAATTTTTCGAAGTAAATTTTTTTCTTCGTTTCTAGATTTGTACCAATATTGATAAAACACCTCAAAACCTTTTTATAAGTGGTCTGGAAGTAAGAAAAAAATCAAAAGTCACATGGTATATAGCGTTCGCTGTGAAGTCCAGCTCGGCGCTAACCTAATAATAGTCAAATTTTGAAGCTATTTTCACACTAGATATAATGATACGTTTATGATTTGAAACTAGGTTTGATGTAGCGTATCAACTTTTAAAATATTTTGCGTCAAGGTAGTCAAGTGGATAGTGGGTTTTCAGGTTAAAGGGGTGATGCAGGGTTCAAAAACCCTGAAAATCTAAAACAGTGAAAGTGTTAATTTGTTTTATTTTTGATTTTATATACTTTTCCCGAACTTCAACTGTCTATTTTAAATATAATAAGGCATCTTTTAGTTTACTATACTACCAATTCAGGGATTTTTTCATCATTTAAGTTATGTCTGTTATGTAATGACTCCTTTTACAAAAAAAATTGAAGGGGGCTCGCAAACGATCACTGTTCACAAATATTATTGTAATTCAATATTCGAAAATCGAAGTTATGAAAGGGCTGAAGTTCATTAATGTTATGAAAAAAATTTTAAATCATAAAGCATTTTTGTTACATTAGCACATATACATGTGATTTGTTCACACATAAAAAAGTTTTAGACAAGCAACTAAAAATGCCCTGAAGGCATGGGGAGTAACGAATATGGTTCGGTCCTGGCTAGTCCAATCGTGAAAAAGTATGAGACAAGAAATTTTATTCTCATATTTTAAATAGTCTGATCGTGAAAAAGCAGGAAACAAGATTTGCGATGAATCACGAAAAAAAGGTTGTACTTCATTAAGTCAAGAATCATGCCAATTTCCACGAAACATATTTGGGACTTTTCGGTGAAAACCAAATCCCCTTTATTTCGTCTAGCTCGTTGTGAGCATGGGTATTTTTACTTCGGTTTGTGTGACAAGCCTGCCACGAAATTTTCATTTCATTTTCACCCAAAAATAATTGGATTTCTTTAAGATACTTATGTTTCAAATTTGAATACCAGCATTTTGAATAAGGATAAATCTTATCACAACAATCGTGAAAAGTTCCAAATATGATTCGTGTAATTTGGTATGATTCTTGACTTAATGAAGTACAACCTTTTTTTCGTGATTCATCGCAAATCTTGTTTCCTGCTTTTTCACGATCAGACTATTTAAAATATGAGAATAAAATTTCTTGTCTCATACTTTTTCACGATTGGACTAGCCAGGACCGAACCATATTCGTTACTCCCCATGCCTTCAGGGCATTTTTAGTTGCTTGTCAATCTATCAGTCAGCCAATCACTCACTCACTCACTCACTCACTCACTCACTCACTCACTCACTCACTCACTCACTCACTCACTCACTCACTCACTCACTCACTCACTCACTCACTCACTCACTCACTCACTCACTCACTCACTCACTCACTCACTCACTCACTCACTCAGGTTGGATTATGTTCTTCATTGTCACAAACAAACTCTGGTACTCGCCCATCAGCTGGCCCGATGCTGTATCACGGGTATAGCTATTTCATTTGTACTGTGTGTGTACTCACTCACTCACTCACTCACTCACTCACTCACTCACTCACTCACTCACTCACTCACTCACTCACTCACTCACTCACTCACTCACTCACTCACTCACTTATTCACTCACTCACTCACTCACTCACTCACTCACTCACTCACTCACTCACTCACTCACTCACTCACTCACTCACTCACTCACTCACTCACTCACTCACTCACTCACTCACTCACTCACTCACTCACTCACTCACTCACTCACCCACTCACTCACTCACTCACTCACTAACTCACTCACTCACTCACTCACTCACTCACTCACTCACTCACTCAATCACTCACTCACTCACTCACTCACTCACTCGCTCACTCACTCACTCACTTACTCATTGACAGGTCGTCATGACCATGTTCGATCCACAGTCCATCTGTCTGCCGCTGCTCTCCACCTGGTTCGTCTCTCAGAATCCGTTTCTGTACTTGATATCCTCCAAACATGTACGTCAGGCCGCGACCACCGCCCTTCGTGGTACTGCGGCACTATTCCGACGAACTTGTGGATTGACCAACTCTAACGCAGTTTATGGCATTTAAATGGTCTGGATTACTGGACTTTGAAACATTCCGCTGAGTTATCCGTTGACGTTCAGTATGAACTTGGAATTTTTGAATCTCAAATAATCCATATCTGTATTTGATATCCTCCAAACATGTAATGTCAGACCGCGACCACCGCCCTTCGTGGTATGGCTACCTACAGTAATCCGACGACCATGTGGAATGAACAACCCTAATGCAGTTTATGGGTTTTGAATGATCTGGATTACGGTACTTTGAAACATTCCACTGAGTTATCCGTTGACGTTCAGTATGAACTGGGAAACTTTGAATCTCAAATAATTCATATCTGTACTTTATTTCATCCAAACATGTACGTCAGACCGCGACCACCGCCCTTCGTGGTATGGCTACCTACAGTAATCCGACAATGAACAACCCTAATGCAGTTTATTGCATTTGAATGATCTGGATTACGGTATTTTGAAACATTCCATTAATTTCCGTTGCATTCATTAACTTATGTTTGATTATGAACTATATGATAATTAAAGATGTCAATCGTTTTGTGATTTTGAATCTTGATTTATATTGGTTAAAATCTGTTTCGGGCGTGCGGTAACCGTTTTGAAATTAACTTTTTTTACACGATTTTTGGACAACATTGAGACATACAAAAGTTTACTGATATGATGACGGGTCAAAAGCACAGATTTAATATGAAAATTCTGATTCAGCTTTACCACTGATCTGCTTCGTAACCGCTAACCAACTGAAGGCATTATTTGCTTTGTAGCTTGGCAGAGTACGTTTACATATGATCAAAAAGGAACCTGTGGCCAGCAATGAACTCTTGGCAATTTTCGTAAGTTGTAGACGTTTCACGTTAAAAAAGCGTTTTCTCAAAACTTCAAACGCGCCTCAAATGCAACTTGCGGAATTCAGATTGGGAGCTGGAAACATTTCCTACATGTAACTGAAGTTCAGCTTCTTTCCTAACGAGTTTCGACATTCTCGTTACAACTCACCACTGGCGGGCGAGCCAAAACCTCCAAACGGAGGGGAATTTTTCCAAAGAGGGGGAATTGGCAGAAATTAGGCTATCTTACCTACACCTCAAGGAACAAATTTAACATTTTGAAAGTGCCAAAGAGGGGGAATTCCACTTTTCCCGCCCCTTCACGTCCGCTGGTGCAACTCACAAATTGTTTAATAAAAGAGAAGATACTCACTTGAGCGCTCTGCTTTTTTTGTTTGGATTATAATAGGAATTTGTTTGCTTTTCTTCTACGTTCTTTTGCCAGCTATTCTACTTTTCGTATTGTTGAGTCGCGCACTAGCGGACGAGAAGGGGAGGGAAAAGTGGAATTCCCCCCTCTTTGGCAGTTCCAAAAAGTGGAATTTGTTTCTTAAGGTGTAGGTAAAATAGCCTCGAAACGGCTGATTCCCCCTCTTTGATGAAATTCCCCTCCCTTTGGAGGATTAGCTCGTCCGCCAGGGGAGTCGCGAACACGCGCTTGAACGCGTGTGTTTTTTGCGGGCGAGAGAGTGGAAAAATTGAATTTTCCCTCTTTGACGGTTTCAAAAGGTAGAGTTCCCTAGGGTGTAGGTGAAATGGCGAAATTTCTGCCAAATCCCCCTTTTTGAGGAAATTCCCCGCCCTTTGGATGACTAGCTTGTCCACTAGTGTGGGGAAGGGTATAGAATCTCCCATTCTATTTCTAACAGATGCGAAAATGTGAAATTTCTTCAAGGTCTATGTAAAATTGTCTCTTACAATAATATTAGTTTATCTTATAACCATCATTAATAAAAAACAAAACAATATATAATCAACAACAATAAATATACATCCAAAAACCCTTAACCTAACCTAAGTGGCGTTTCGCTCTGTCTATCAAGACGCCGCCTAAGAATCCCCCAGAGCTCGTCAGTTGACAAGGGATTCTAGCCTACTTACCTATTTTCTTACTAAAGTGTCGTACACCAAACCGACCTTGTTAGTTTTCGGCGATCCTTCCCATTTTCTCCGAATGTTGTATTATCGACACAAATTGACTTTTCTAATATAAACAAATCATCAATAGACATTTAGCATACTTCACAAAAGAACCAAACTTCGTTTTACCCGGCAACAGAAACAAATAGCAAAAAACTTGTGTCATTCTTTTATAAGGAATTTGGTTAATAACAATTACATTCATTGTAGCCCACTAATATATATTCTGTTCAGTATGCTACTATTCAGTTCAGTTCATCATATAACATGTACAGTGTATGCATATTGTCTTTTATCACGGTTTTAGGAAGTTCCTCCGTGACATCTCGTCATGGTCTACGTCAAAATAAATAGTTTTCCCTACTTGGTTTGTTTCCCTTATCCTCAGAAATACAATGCCATTGGAAATAGATCTGATTTCCCATGATTTTTTTTATTATACGAACAGAAACGTAACGGGCATGTATTTTTTCGAACAAGTTACCCTGACTTAGCCATGATGAAAGCACTAGTGGACGAGAGAAGAACGAAAGAAGTGGAATTCCCCTCTCTTTGGGAAAGATTAGGGTTTCAGCAAAGTGGAATTCGTTCCATAAGGTGTAAGTAAAATAGCCTAGAATATGCCTATTCCCCGATCCCCCCTCTCTTTGAGTAGATTCCCCTCCCTTTGGAGTTTTGGTTCGTCTGCCAGTGAATAAATGAATTAAATGTTGCTCTGCGCAGGAAAATTGTCACACGCGTCAAGATTCTTCGAACGCGCAATCCCGCAGAGCCAATAGCGGACCAGAAGGCGAAACTGAAAAGTGGAATTCCCCCCTCTTTGGAAAAACCAGAATTTTTTCTTTAAGGTATAGGTAAAATGGCCCTAAAAACTGCCAATTCCCCCTCTTTGACGAAATTCCCCTCCCTTTGGAGGATTAGCTCATAGCCATTCATGTTCTATCGATCAGCCGTTGGCGGTTTCACTGGCGGCGGATGGGAAACGAATGGGAAGGTGTAATTTCCCGTTTGGCGGTTCTGAAAAGCCGCGTTTGTTCCTGATGATCTCCTCAATCTGATGATCTGGTAAGTGAGCCTCAAAACTGTAGTTTCTTCCGTTTTTGAAGAAATTCTCCGTACTTCGATGGATCGGCTCATCCGCTAGTGATAGGTTTTATTTTTCTCATCCGCTTAAGGCTGTAAAGTATCGTAAGTCACAAACTTGAGTGAAAAATAAGTTAATTGTTAGCTTGTTGGCTGAGCTCGAATAAGGCCACTAGCGGACGAGAAAGGGAGGGAAAAGTGGAATTCTCCCCTCTTTGGAGTCTCCAAAAAGTAAAATTTGTTCCCTAAGGTGTAAGTAAAATGACTTGAAAACTGCCAATTCCCCCTCTTTGACGAAATTCTCCCCCCTTTGGAGGTTTAGCTCGTCCGCCAGTGAGTGAAAAATAAGTTAATTGTTAGCTGGCTGGCTGATCCCGAATAAGGCCACTTGCGGACGATAAGGCGTGGGAAAAGTGGAATTCCCCCCTCTTTGGAATCTCCAGAAAGTAGAATTTGTTCCCTAAGGTGTAAGTAAAATGACCTGAAAACCGCCGATTCCCCCCTCCTTGACGAAACATCCCTTCCTTTGAAGGATTAGCTCATCCGCTAGTGAATAAGGCTGGCTTGGAAGAGACGTAAGATGATATTTATATATTTGTATTTGTTGGGATTTTCGATGCCTTGTTAAAAACATTGACATCTCTATATGTATTTTAACAAATAACTATGCACAGACCGTAGTTTATATCTGTTGTGAAGTTGTTACACCCACTGGCTGACGAGATAATCCTCCAAAAGAGGAGAACTTCGTCAAAGAGGAGAAATCGGAAGTTTTCAGGCCATTTTACCTACACATTGGGGAACAAATTCTGCTTTTTCAAAACGCCAAAGAGAGGCGGAACTCCACTTTCTCGTTCTTCCCTTGTCCGCTAGTGTACACCGAATGTTGGTGCCTAGGAATAGGATGCTAGCCGATCACCTATTATAATTGGATGCTAGCCGATCACCTATTATAATTGATTCTAGCATTGAATAATGTTGTTATGCAATGCCGAATCTTCTATTCAGTAACCCCATTTACCTTATAAAGATGCATTAATATACAACCTATTAACCAACTATAATAATATAACTAACATCTCACCGCAACCATCCTTGCACTTGCTCACTTGCGGACGAGCTAAATCCCCAAAGGGAGAGAAATTTTTCCAAAGAGGGGGAATCGGCAGTTTTCAGGCCATTTTACCTACACCTCGAGTCAACCAAAGTCTAATTTTTGAATTTCCGAAAGAGGGGGGAAGTCCATTTTCCCCCACCTTTTCTCGTCCGCTGGTGCACTTGCCGAGGAAAATAATTACAGATCACTTATTGAGCTATTAAACAAGCCGACGGGAAAGATAGGGGAAAGTGGAATCCCCCCTCTTTCGGAAATTCAAAAATTAGAGTTTGTTGCCTTGAGGTGTAGGTAAAATGACCAAATTTCGGTTCGGACAATTTTGAAAGCCCCCCCCCCCCCTCCCTTGGAGACTCGGCTCGTCCGCCTTGTGAGCGGATATCGCATACCTTAAGAGTGAAATATGTCTTCTAATCATAAAATTAGCTGAAATTTACAGTTTTTGTGTAAAATAGATTTATGCGATCAGGAAGAAAGCACTCAATCGATCAAATTTCAGCCCATAATTCAGGTGATTGACCATCAGGGTTGACCTTGAATTTAGTCATAGCATTTCCGTTTGATTTTTTCAGATTCAGTTGACTAGCGGACGATAATGGGAGAGGTTTAGGGAATTTTACCTGTTTTGGCTGTTGCAAAAAATCGAATTGAATCATCAAGGTGAAGGTAAAAAGGCCTCAAAACTGCTAAATCTAAAAAATTTAAGAAAATTACTAGCGGACAAGAAGGAATGGGAAAAGTGGAATTCCCATCTCTTTGGCATTTTCAAATAGCGGAATTTTTTCCCTAAGATGTAGGTAAAATGGGCCAATGTCTGCAAATTCCCCCCTCTTTGGATAGATTCACCTCCCTTTGGAGGTTTGACTCGTCTGCCAGTACTAGCAAACTGCGGTTTGGGGAAAAAGTTTTAGGGGATTATCCCTATTTTGGTTGTTGCCAAAAAATGAATATGATCATTGTGTTGTAGGTGAAAGAACCCCAAAACTGATAAATCTACAGGGTGTCCCATCCTTAACCGCCGATGTTGACGGCTTGGCGTTTGAGTTGTACTGAGTCTATATAATTGAAATTTCTTTTTCAAATAAACAAGTCTTTGGCAATTTGTTTGACGCCTACCAAAAGCTAATTGGACGTTTGTAGCTAATTTTACAAGCAATTGAAAAAATGTCCATTTTTGGGCTTTGTTTCTTCTTTGCGTGCCAAATTTTTGTCAAAAAAGTTAATAAAGAGGCATTGAAGCGAAGCATCACAGAAAATATAAAAACACATAATGGAACAGAAAAAAGGAAATTGACCCGCTCAACATTCGACTCAGGTATCTCCAAGATCCTAACATCGTTCCCAACAACGAGGCACGGCTTCATAACCTGTGACCATGCCATTTGCACCCGTCTCTTCAAGGTTCAAAAGACGTGAATGGTCCGTATTCTCAGAACTCTCCGGATATACGTACGTGTTCCCTCAAATCACATCTCCTACAGCCAGAAGTCCGGAGGGATCAGATCTGGTGACCTGGCAGGCCACAAAAGTCGTCCTTCTCTGCCGATAAAGGAACCGGTAAAGGTCTCATTGGGTCAATCTCGGGTGATGCTGGCATAATGAGCCGTTGCACCGTACTGTTGCAACAACGAGTAACCTTCACAAATTCAGTGGAAGCAACAGAAATTAGTTGAAGCAACGGAAATTTTTGCTAAAGAGCCAGGGTGGTTCTGCAGCACGTTATGCCAGCATCACCCGAGATTGACCCAATGAGACCTTTCCCGGTTGTTGGGAACGATGTTAGGATCTTGGAGGTACCCAAGTCGAAAGTTGAGCGAGTCAACTTCCTTTGTTCGGTTCTATTATGTGTTGTTATATTTTCTGTGAAGCTCTTTTAGTGCCTTCTTTATTAACTTCTTTGACAAAAATTCAGCATACAAAGAAGAAAAAAAGCCCAAAAAATGGACATTTTTTCAATTGCTTGTAAAATTAGCTACAAACGTCCAATTAGCTTTTGGTAGGCGTCAAACAAATTGCCAAAGACTTGTTTATTTGAAAAAGAAATTTCAATTATATAGACTCATTACAACTCAAACGCCGAGCCGTCAACATCGGCGGTTAAGGATGGGACACCCTGTACCTCTTTTAGAGATAATCCCTTTCATTTGAAGGATTGGCTCGTTCGCCCGTGATTGGACATGCGTGCACTAGCGAACGAGAAGGGGAGGAAAAGTGGAATTCCCCCCTCTTTGGCGTTTTTTTTCAAGTGGAATTTGTTTCCTAAAGTGTAGGTAAAACTGCCTGAAGACTGCCGATTCCCCCTCTTTGAAGAAATTCCCCTCCCTTTGGAGGATTGGCTCGTCCGCCCGTATTGAAAATAAGGCTTCCCTGATTTGCCAGGGAAGTCCGGTCCGGAGCAAAACACGAAATTCAAATAATATAACCTTTGTTTTTCGGAGAAATCTTTTTACAACAATAAATAAGTAAAAAATTTGATTATCAGTGTTTAGTAGAAAAATATTGAACTCAGTTGTTGTTTTTAACATTTTCAGTAGTAATCATTGAACTTCGGCAGAGACTTTCTCAATTCCGCTAGGGCCTCAAGGCGTCAAAAAGGTAACCCCTATATGAAAGCGGACGAGAAAGTTTGAGCGGATTGAACAATTTTAGAAATATGGGCATTGATTATCTTTTTATGTGTTCGTTTTTCCTAATTTTATTCTCATAATAATAGCTCATGCTACAAAATATTTTTGAAAAGGGATAACTATTTTTATCCGCTTTCCGGAAGATAACCAAGAAACGGACGTAACTTCCGGCGTCACTTTCGCTTTCGTGAAGGTCGATTACATAAAATAGTTGGGATTTGCGCGAAATATATTCAACTGGATTATTAATATTCTCTATTCAAACTAATTTCTTTTAAATTTTCACTTCCCATCTCTGCCCACCAATTAAGAACAATAATTTTATTACAATTGTGGTTGTGGTTTTTTCAGAACTTTACATGTTTGGTTTGCGGCACTAGCGGACGAGAAGGGGTGGGAAAAGTCGAATTCCCCCCTCTTTGGCGGTTACAAAAAGTGTTATTTGTTCCCTAAGATGTAGGGAAAATGGCCTGAAAACTGCTGATTCCCCCATCTTTGACGAAATTCCCCTCCCTTTGAGTATTTAGCTCATCTGTCAGTGGTTTGCGGTATCATCGATTTACGATACATGTAACCCCGCGATCATAATCGAAATCACCGTTTTTTTCCACGCCCACAAAACATCGAAGCGTTTGAAATAAAATATTTTAAACGAAAAATAATATAATGGTTTTTCTTGCCCAACGGTTCACGGGATGATTTGTATAATTTTATAAATTCGAAAATTTATATACTAGCTGGCAGATACATTGTAAAAAGAAGTACTATTTCATGGGCTTCTTTATTAGAGTAAGTCTTTTCGTAGGTGAAATGTATCTTATATGACATTATAAATAGCTTTGTCAGTATTTCTTATGTATTCCATTCTCTACATCACATGTGCGGAAAATTCTCGCAGAAAAGTTCGCCAAAATCAATTTCGAATCGAAATAGCGCACCAAAGCAGTTCGGAATAAAATATAACTTTGAATAAACTCTAATCATTATGATATTTCGTGTTTATAAAGACAGCAGTGAAAAAACGTAAAGAAAACCGAATCATGGAACTTTACTCTTTCGGAAAAGAAAATAAAACAGTGCACTTCTGTTCTTTTTAAGTAAAATAAGAAGTAAAAATCTTTCTAAAGAGCTTCTCGAGATTCAAGTGAACAAATGACACGTTAACTTGTCCAACCCGGGTAACACCCCACTGAACATGATGACTGCATGTTATAGCATACAGTTGTTGGTTGAGATGAGTCGCACACTCGGCTGTTAACCATCACCTTCTCTTACATTTGATGCAGCTAACGATTCAAAGTTGTATTAGTTAACACTACAACTTTTCACTTGAATCCCAGGCAGCCCTTTAGTTACAAATCGTTCTAGGGACAAATTGTCTTTTTTGTAACGTTATTCTTTGATGTTCGCTAAAAAAGCCGAAAAAATTGTCGGAGATGTTTTTTTTCACGATCAATCAAGGGCATCTTTTATATCTTTCCGATCGGTGACGGAAGATCTGCGAGCCAATTTCGAGTTACTTGTTGTTATGTTACGTTTGTTACGTTACATGTTATGTTATGGTGCAAAAGTTTTTTTTTTCGTGGAGTTTGGATGGATTGCAAAATGCTATTTTTACATTTATTGAGATTATTACATATGAATATGATAATATGAATTTAAAAGGAGCAGCGCATTAATTAGTAATAAAACACTTTAACTCACTGTGCAACACACGGCAGAAATCTTCTTTACCATGGCTTTTTATTTCTTTTAAAATTTACGAACAATTTATATTGCTTTTTTTATGTTTAAAAAAAGATTTTTCAATGATTTTTATCACAGACTCAGAATAAACGCATAAATCCGAAATGTGTTTCTGCGCCCCGAAACTCCGTTACTATTTGTGTTTGATACTCAGTTTGAATGGAATGTTCGTGGCGTTGGTGTTGACGTTCTTGTCATTGTACACAAACCATTGGACGGTTGGTAAACTCGCTCACTCACTCACTCACTCACTCACTCACTCACTCACTCACTCACTCACTCACTCACTCACTCACTCACTCACTCACTCATGCAAGCATTCAGGTATCATGGCACTGTGGTATCCCGATCGAGAACTGTTTTCCGGTACCGTTTATGCTTTGATGTGTGTCAGCGGAGCTTGCAGGTCTGTTAATCAGTGAGTCAGTCAGTCAGTCAGTCATTCAGGACAGTCTGTCAGTAAGTCGGCCAAACAGTCAGCCAGACAGTCAGCGAGTCAGTCAGTCAGTTAGTCAGTCAATCAATCAGTCAGTCAGTCAGTCAGTTAGTCAGTCAATCAATCAGTCAATCAGTTAGTTAGTCAGTAAATCAATCAGTCAGTCTGTCAATCAGTCAGTCAGTTAGTCAGTTATGTAGTCAGTCAGTCAGTCAGTCATTCAGTCATTCAGTCAGTCTATCACTATCAGTCAATCCGTCAGTCATAGTCAGTTAGTCAGTTACATAGTCAGTCAGTCAGTAAGTCATTTTAGTGCAGCAGCAATGGTCTTACATCATGTTATTGAATGGCTGTCGAGAGAAATAGACGTTGATCCCTACCCAGGCAGTTGGCCGTACTTTTTGAATACGGTTAGGCGAATAAGAGACAGATTGACTGACTGATTGATTGAAATTTATCTAGCTGGCTGACTGAACAACTTAATGAATGTATGAATGACCGACTGACTGACTGACTGACTGACTGACTGGCTGACTGACTGCTAGACTGACTGACTGACTGATTCACCAGTTAATTCATATCCCAGGCAACCACGACCTCATTAGGTCTGTCCTATATGACTTACTGGGCAATGATAGTTGTTGAGCTGATTATCCGATTGTTTATTATGGGTTCGTTTGATTGACTGACTGACTGACTGAGTGACTGCCTGCCTGCCCTGACTGACTGACTGACTGACTGACTGACTGACTGACTGACTGACTGACTGACTGACTGACCTGACTGACTAACTGACTGACTGACCGACTGGCTGACTGGCTGACTGACTGACTGACTGACTGACACTGACTGACTGACTGACTGACTGACTGACTGACTGACTGACTGACTGACTGACTGACTGACTGACTGACTGACTGACTGACTGACTGACTCAGGTGTGTTTGCGAACTACTCGACAGTTGATGGCTGAAAAGGACTTCGAGAGTCAAGCGTCTCTCGGCATGAGTGTGATCAAACAGGATCCCAATAATGCCGTGTATTATATGAGCTCAGGGTGATGATGACTGTATGTGATTTGTAAGGTGTAAAAATGTATAGCAAATTTTCGCTGAAAAAAAATTCGCCCCCATATTTGTATACTGCAGATTATAAAAATGAATATTGGAAACATTATTAACGAGAAAGCTTCAAACGTTGTGTATCATGAGAGTGAAGATGATTGCAATGTGATTTTGTGAGTTGTATTGTAATAGGTGTATAGCAATCTTATTTTGCTAACTTGAAACAGTTTTTGTATTCTGCAGATTTTTTTTATTTCTAGTTGGTCTTTTATTCCTATTGGTTATAGACCAAAGAATGAAAAAAACCGTTCATTTCTTGGGTAACTGTAGTGTGTCTTTGTCTTGATTTATTGTGATTTGTGAACCATAAATTTCTGTACATTATCTTTCACATTGCATCTGCAGTACTCTTATAAACATGCCTGATGTACAATTATTTTTATTACCCTAATTTGAAACTGTATAAAAGTAATATGAAACTGTATAAAAGTAATATGAAACTGTATAAAAAAAATGAAACATTATAAAAGTATTATGAAACTGTATAAAAGTTATATGAAACTGTATAAAAAGTTATATGAAACTGTATAAAAGTAATATGAAACTGTATAAAAGTAAAATGAAACTGTATAAAAGTATTACGAAACTGTAGAAAAATATTAAACTGTATAAAAGTAATATGAAACTGTCTAAAAGTAATATGAAATTGTATAAAAGTAATATGAAACTGTCTAAAAGTAATATGAAACTATATTAAAATAATGTATACAGTAATAAAAGATTTTGAAAAAAATACTAATACGTCATGTCATGTTGGCTCAACGTTAACTGTACATAAAACGTAATGCTTGAAAATAATTTTTGATAGCATAAAACGCTGAATAAGCTATACCGTCTCCGACAATCCGCTTCCCCTTAAAAACCCAAAACCTACAAAACATCTCACATTCGATTTCAGTCACCTAACCATGTTCATGTGCTAAATGTGCATGTGTGTTGCTTAGCAACCAGTCTGATATTGCGAGAGTGCGTGTCCTCTAGGCAGCCGGGCATTTTACCACGGACACCTTCATTTTAGAACCTTTATAATTTCTAACACTGGCGGACGAGCCAAACTTCCAAAGGGAGGGGAATATCTCCAAAGAGGGGGGAATTTTTCAGAAATCAGGCCATATTACCTACACCTTAAGGAACAAACTCTGATTTTTGAAACTGCTAAAGAATGGGGAATTCCACTTTTCCCTCCCCTTCTCGTCCGCTAGTTATTTCTTATGACACATGAATGGGGAAATTCCCCCAGCTTAGGTGACCGGTAAAAAACAGGTTAGTTTACTGTGTTATTTCGCTGAACATAATGTATTCTTTTCATGGTCTCAAACTCTCAAGATAAGCTCACGTTTTCATGAAACCACGTAATGAATTAACTAGCGGACGAGAAGGGAAGGGAAAAAGGAATGCTTTCCTCTTACGCTGTTTAAAAAATGGATTTTGCTCCTTAAGGTGTAGGTAAAATGGCATAAATACTGCCGATTCCTCCTTTTTTCGTTTGGATCGTTCGCAGTGGAACTAGTAATATAAGAAATTTGTAGTAAGTAATCAAAAACATATGCTTTTTTTAATACCATATAATATGTGTTAAAATCGGTAAAAAGTTGCGAAATTTTACTATATGTTTTTGTTTTTGTTTTCTACATAAAATCTTTAATGTCAACCGGCATGGCAGATTTCATTGAGAAAACTCGTGTAATTATCGAAGAATAGTAATCTTCATTGAAGATTGAAGTATTAAATTGAAACGTGATATATTTTTTTTACAGATTTATAAAATGGCATCGAAGGAACGCAGCCGCAGCAAAGATCGAGATAAAAGCAAAGAAAAGGACAAGGAGAAATCAAGTGAGAAGGAAAAACGACAATTGTTTAAAGAGAAAAAATGGCAGCGTTCCCAAGGATAAGAATAGGTTGGTCAATCAGTCAGTTATTCGGTCAGTCAGTCAAACAGTCAGCTAGTCAGTCAGCCAGTCAATCGGTCAGTCAGTCAGTCAGTCAGTCAGTCAGTCAGTCAGTCAGTCAATCAGTCAATCGGTCAGTCAGTCAATTCAGTTCATCCACATCCAACCATCGATCCTCATCGAAGGACAAA
>OZ038447.1:25593817-25623094 GCA_964036265.1 Daptonema setosum | reverse complement strand
AAAACAACAGCAGCATTAACCACTGATATTACGACTTTAACAACAACTCACTTCTTGTTAGCCTTGATTTGAACTTTCGCGCCATCATTTTCTATGGTATAGAAGATGATGTTGCCCATATTACGTTTCGTTAGAACGCGACCTGAAACATGTTATCATTCACTCCAATCACATCAAACGACCACTCACTAACCCACTCACTCACTCACTCACTCACTCACTCACTCACTAACTCACTCACTCGCTCACTCACTCACTCACTCACTCACTCACTCACTCACTCACTCACTCACTCACTCACTCACTCACTCACTCACTCACTCACTCACTCACTCACTCACTCACTCACCCACTCACTCACCGGCCAATGAGTGACTCACATCCAGACGCATGTCATCGGCTTTCAGTGAGTCGTCGAAAGTTTTGACGAACTCCGGTACGGAAATATCCAGATCAACTTTACTCGGATACTGACATACCACCGGACGCTTCTGATCGGTCAGTCGATGGCCGAAACTGCCACCGAAGTCCGGGACGGTGCCCGTGGACGAGTCAGGTGCCGTGGATAATGGTCGATGTCTGGGATAAGTCGAATTCGGCATAAACATTTTCCGGCAAAGTCAACCGTATGCACGAGGGGCGAACGAAAAAAGGAAATTCCCCCCTCTTTGGCATTTTCAAAAAGTTGAATTTGTTCCGTAAGGTGTATGTGTAATGGTCCAAAAACTGCCGATTCCCCACTCGTTGACGAAATTCCCCTCCCTTTGGAGGATGGACTCGTCCGCCAGTGACAGTTTGCAATGGGATATTTTTGGGATATTCATGAAAAGATAGTAGAAAAGTAGTTCGAAAGAAAGTAGTTAGGGAATAGATGGTAATGCGGAAAAAAGTGGGAAAAGTTCACCATGAAGGCAGATTTCTCCCATATCGGTGAAACTGACAATATTACCGTATTTAATTAACCCGGGCTATTTACCTTCACCTTAGGGTACAATTTGAAATTTTTGAAAACCCCAGAATGGGGAATTCCACTTTTCCCACCCCTTCTCGTCCGCTAGTGTAACCTGCTAGATTAGTTTTCAGCTAACCTGTATTGAATCGAACACCGCAATCCTCGCATTAACGTCCCTCGCAGGTTCTGCATCGTAGTACTTCGATCTTAAGACACACGAAACTATTTGTCTGTGTCTGTTCAATATCTTTAATCAGTACTAATATCTGATCTCTTAAATATATATTTAAGTTTTCTAATTACATCAATTCTTCTCTATTAATTAGTTTTCTCCTGTCCTCAAAATATCATCCGATATGTTTACAGTTGTTGTGCAAACGTCAACTGCGTTACATCGAGCTAATAAAAAGCACAAACCAAAGCAACCGTTTATGTACAATATATTTTTATTTTCTTATATATTTTCTCTTTTCAAATAGTGAATGATCAACAAATGGCATTGATAAAATGAGAACTCATTTAATACAAAATAATTTTTGTGTTTCATATTTTTTTCTTGCGATAAAAGTCAATCAATATCACTAACAGGCATAAAAATGAATATTCAAATAATTTTTCATGAATACGAACGAATTTTATTCCTAAAATTTCAAACTAATAATTGCAAAAATGAAGAGAAGATAAAACATTTTTAATCATGGCATGAGTGTGAATTAGATGATTAGCTTCAATAATAAATGTACAATACCTGGTTTATACCGAATAATAATTAACACTTTCGGAATATAACCTAAAAATACGTGGTATGATTTCCTATCAGTTCAGAGAAATCGCGGAAGTTTTCCAGAAAACTGTTCGCAAATTGTTATTTCGAGTACTTTCGAGTTTCTATAAATGTACTTTTGAAACAACAAAATACTTTTTTAACCATTTGCAAAGATTCCGATTCTCGAAACTTCCCGATTTCAGGAAAATATGGATATGGCAGAATTAGTAATCACTGAAAATCGCTAAATTCTGCATAATGTATAAAAAACTCCGAAAAGAGACAGATACGAAAATGCATTACCTATAATATGTTCTAATCTACAGAAAAATACGACTATTTTTTATAGATACAACTACGATTATAGACAGATAGATTCAGTAGGCATTGGTGCCTTTGTAACTGGGATACCATTCAATAGTATAAAACATCAAACTTAATTTTTGTAAAAAAAACTTTTTTTTCTGAAACTGAAAAAAAAACATTTGGTTGACGTGAGATTTAGACAAAGCTGAAACCCAAGTAAAAGATATCCCCGGTTAAAAGGCAAACCAAAATAAGACACAAATTTGTACAAATAAACTGGGGAATTTTGTTTGTGAATGGATGAGTGGTTTGTTGCGTTTGTATTCTATAGGAGAACGAGTCAAATGAGGTGATATTTTAATTGTGATATTGAAGGTGTGGTAAGTTTGAACTGAGACGCAAAAATACGAAAAAAAAACGTGAATACAGAAAAAAGAAAAATTAGGTTTTTTATTAGAAATAAAAAAACTAGCGTCAATTTTTACAACCAAGTGAGGGAAGAATTCATAAGTGCTAATATGTCGGGTTCTACAGCAATGTAAACCTATAACGGAGGTTCGAATATTTAGCGACAGTTTTCCGGGACATTGTCGGGACAGTTTTTTTTGTTAAAAAATTTCAAGCGCACAATTTTTTGTTTGTTTTTTGTAACATTTTTTGACAAGCACATAAATTTCAAATTCTTAATTTAAGGTGTGTGGCAAGAGTTTCATAAAAAAATCCGTGAATTTGTCGCCTTTGTCGCGAAATATTCGAACCTCAGTTATAATTCAGTTTTCAGTGAACGAACAGAGAAACAAGGCTCACGAAATAAAATGATCAATTTGGTGGATTACGAATGAGATACAAAATTATATATAAAACAAACTTTATAATCAAATTTCCTGACCACAAAATGTGAGAAACTGCAAATCAGTAAAGACTAATAAGGACACTGTGTGTGAAAATGAACAATGAATTGACAGCCTAAAATCAAACGAAACACAGAAATCAGTATCAAGTAATCGAGTACACAATCCGAACATCAATGTATACTTTTTTTCAAAAAATAACATTTGAAACATCGTTTTTAAGTTTTGAAAACGGTGATCCTTCCTATCAGACATATATTCGTACGGATACATTGGTTCGAAATCAGTATCAGTATATTGATAAAATTAGATATGTGGTAAACATAGTTCATGTCATTCGGTTATCAGTCTTTTTAATTAAGTTTATGTAAACTTGAAAAATTTCAATATTTTTTCAAATCAAAAATGATAAATAAATTCAATGACAGACAGACTTTCCTAATGAAAAAACACAAAATTGAAGAATTGAGTGTTGGATTGTGACAAAAAAACTGAGTGAGTGAGATAATTGGAGGAAATATCGAAAGGAAAAATTATAGAAATGTGAAACTATTTAACAAACAGCATCATGAATACACGATAACAATAGAAGAAATCATTGAGGGGGGAATTGACCGAAAGTGACAGAATCAATAACATTCATACACAGAGGAATGAGCAATAACGCAATAAAAAAACAAACCTTAACCACATTTTAGTTTTTTATTCGGTTGGGTTGCTGATATTCTGGTGTTTCACAAAATATGCATTAGAAACCTTGAAGTTGAATTTGTTTCAATATCATCGGCAGCAATCCAACAAAATTAGGGTTCAAACTACTTTTGAAAGTGAAAACAATTTGTAAATTACCAATTTTTATGAGCTTTTCAAAAACAATTTGGCCGAAGGTGCATAACATAAATCCAATTCATAGTCTTAAAGAAATCTTGCATAGGTTAAAACAAAGTCCGATCCGCTCGTCAACGCGAGTCGAACCAACGGCCGCTGGCTTCACAGTCTAACGCGTTAACCGATCGGCCATCTCACTCCTCCACAACAACCAGCTCCTCCTCGCTGTGTCCAATGCCACTGGTGTCGCGTCGTAGATTGGCCGATGTTGTCGACAATGAAACATCAGGTTGTTCGTTTTCAGTATTGACTGTCAAGTCCTTTACAGTCGAGGCAGTGGTGGAAGTCGAGTTGGCCGGTTGCAGCAAGATGTTGGCGCCAGTCTGCGGTGTGATGCTGGAGGTCTTGCTGCCGGCGTCTTCGATGCCTGGAAAAATAGTAAAGGTTCAATGTGTAAAAAAATCTGGAGGCTTTTTGGTAAGAAACACATTGGAATTTTAACAACGAAATCTGGTACAGATTTTTCACTCGATTCTGAAATTTTAACAACAATCCTAAATTGAATCTGACTCTTAGTTACATAAAAAATGATAAAAGACGAAAAACTGGAAAACATAAAAAAACTCACCTTCATCATTCTGACTGTTTTCGGAAGCATCTTGCTGTTCCTGCACAATCAGCTCCAGTACTCCATCGGTCACAGCCGCCACATCCGCGTCTACGTCAGCTGAAACATTGAATGCCTTTAACAAAAACAACATCAACAACAACAACAACAACAACAACAACAACAACATCAACAACAACAACCACAACAACAACTCACCCTTTGGCATTCTGTCGGCCACTGTCACTTAACGATCTCGTCAGGTCCTTCTTGCCCTCCTGGTTAACAACAACAACGAAAAAAATAACAACAACACCACAACCAACAACAACAACAACTGAACAACAACAACAACAACTCACCTTTGGCACTCTGTCGGGCACTGTCACTCAACGATCTCGTCAGGTCCTTCTTGCCCTCCTGGTTGGAACCGGGCGAATCGCCCGAGGATATTTGCTGCGACTTACGCGACCCGGCGATCAGCCCGATCGAATTGGACGAAGTCGATGACGTAAGACCAACTGTAAACTCACAGTAACATGTAAAAAACAAAAAATTTATCGCTTTATTTTTTATCTCCTCTATAAAGATTTTTTTAATCTCTTATCTTTGTGACTCCACAAATGATATTCTTATTATAAATTTTTTATACACCCCGAGTGGGTATCTTAGGCATTTTGCGAACGGCTGCCTCATACAAAAAGTGGTGGAGGTCAGGTATATTAAAGTTTCAGTTGAGACAATCGGTTGCTTTGAGCTGTAAACCCGTAGGGGTAGGAATGCCGTTTGAACCATATCGTCATAAGAAATTATTTTTGTAAATCAATAAAATGAGAAGAAATTAATAAGGAACTAGCTTGAGGTGCGCAATCGGGGTAGCGAAGGTGAGGCAAACATGTTGCCCTGCGTGCTGCTGCGAGATCCGAATGCTCCGCCCACGCTGAACGAGTCTCCGTTCACTAAAAGCATCAGGAACTAGATTTTAGAACGTGTAAGATTGAATGAAAGCACTGGCGGACAAGCTTATCCCCTAAAGGGAGGGGAATTTCGTTAAAGAGGAACGGAATCAATAGTAAAATAAAGGTACAAACATCGGCTTATAATGGTTTCATTTATTTTTTTACAAAATTATTTAAATGTTTTAAAATGTTTCTGTAATACCATAACAACCAGTCACATCGAACTGAAAGAACCTGTTATATAAGTCGTTATAATCATTGAATGAGCGTTTGTACATTTCCGATTGATGATTTGGATCAAACCCGAGTTCAGTTGGTGACCGAAACTATTTAAATTTTATTATAAAGCCCGTATCTGCGAACAAAAATCGTGCCCAAAACATCTGATAATGAAACATCAGACAATCAGTGTTAACACGCACATCAATCATCATCACCCCATGCTATGCTTATGCTGTGTTAAACTATGGTGTCAACCGAGTTGAGTTGAGGCTACTGATGTTTCATTATCAGATGTATGCTTGCAGAAATAACATACGGGCTTTATTTCAAAGGTTTTCACTCACCAGAACGACCATCGGGAGACGCGATATCGCTATGACTGTGCGAAAAGCTACTCGTACTTGACATGGACATGTCGTAGCTGACCACACTGCCCCACGCGCCCGAGTCGTACTCCGAGTTGGCCGTCGAGTACAGGAAGGTCAGCTGGTTCAGGTCGGTGAGATCGATTTGCGTGCGATTCTGCAAACAATATAAATAAATTTTAGCTGATGGAAAAGCAAACAACAACAAAAACAACAAAAAAATAACAACAACAACAACAACAACAACAACAAAAACAACAACAGCAACAACAACAACAATAACAACAACTAAAACAACAACAACAACTAAAACAACAACAACAACTAAAACAACAACAGCAACAACAACAACAATAACAACAACTAAAACAACAACAACAACTAATAAAACAACAACAATAACAAAAACAACGACAACAACAACAACAACAACAACAACAACACAACAACAAAAACAACAACAACAAAAACAACTAAAACAACAAAAAAATAACAACAACAACAACAATAATAATAATAACAACAACAACAAAAACAACAACAACAACAACAACAACAACAACAACAACAACAACAACAACTAAAACAACAATGTATTCACCTGCAGATCCATCAGTCTACCCTCCACTTCTTCGATCGCTTCCGGCACCTTGGAGTAGGTGGCTGGTGGGGTGAGACCGAGTTCGGAGAAGGTCTTGTAGTCGTGTGATGTGTGTACGATGGGCTAAAAATAAGGAGGGAGGATCAATGTGAGGAAAGGTGAACCAACATGATCACTCACTCACTCACTCACACAGTCAGTCACTCACTAACTAACTAACTAACTCACTCACTCACTCACTCACTCACTCACTCACTCACTCACACAGTCAGTCACTCACTAACTAACTAACTAACTCACTCACTCACTCACTCACTCACTCACTCACTCACTCACTCACTCAGTCAGTCAGTCAGTCAGTCACTCACTAACTCACTCATTCACGCACTAACTTACTCACTCACTCACTCACTCACTCACTCACTCACTCACTCACTCACTCACTCACTTACCTGATCAGGTCGCTTCAACGATTTCCGATGTTTCAGCTTTTTCATGATCGTCTGCGGCGACATGGACGGATCGCTGGCCGATGGCTGCACCGACGTCGGCATCATCGGCATCAGTTTGGATGCCGGTATGTGCCGGAGTTTTGAACACGGAATCATCCAGTGCCGATGATGCTGATTTACAGGTACCGGATGATCCGCATGGTTCGGCCGGCGGTGGATTCAGTCGCGCACGATCGTCCGTTATTGATTCTGGAATGAGTGAGTGAGTGAGTGAGTGAGTGAGTGAGTGAGTGAGTGAGTGAGTGAGTGACTGATTGAGTGAGTGGGTGAGTGAGTGGGTGGGTGAGTGGGTGGGTGGGTGAGTGAGTGAGTGAGTGAGTGAAGAAGGGAGTGAAGGAGTGAGTGGGTGAGTGAGTGAGTGAGTGGGTGAGAGTGAGTGGGTGAGTGGGATAAACGTTTCCAGAAATTTATTCAATGTTCATGTCTCCGATCAGGTTTACCACATGTTCTCGTTTTCATGTGTTCCGAAAAACTTACAGCAAGCAAACTCAGAAAAAAATTTACAAACCACAATCGCTTTCACATTCAGTTTGCATCTGTTGGGTCTGCTTGACGACATCGGCCCACGACGCCGGCGGTAGTGGCATCGGTGATCGGCGTTTCTCATACGCCGGTGACATCGGGCGATCGGTGTCGTGATCGATAGCCGTCAGACCGGCGCAACCCATCATTACTGAAAAAATAATAATCATTTGATTATTCTGTTAAATATGATGAATAAAATACACGGAATTTTTTTTGTGAAAACATTAGAAACATTCGTGAAAAAGTTGGTAAAACTTTACTTAATTTTTATCATCCTTTATATCGTCTTTCAAAACGCTAGGTTTCCTCTTTTTATCATCCTCATAATGTTTATTCAAGCATATGGATATGAGTAAACACGTAACTCTTCCATTACTTATCACTTACCATTTTCCAGCCAGCACAGCAGAATAGGAAAGAACAGAACATGTTCAACAACCCAAACTATTCTCACTGAAATGGACTTCCCATGCTCTTTTTTCTCTTAGTCACTACTATCTGGCCACTACGAAAACACCATCCTGATATGAATTAAGAAGTCCAAGTAAAAAAATGTTAAATTACGAATATCATATTCTGATTTTACCCACCATTCTGGAGTCTGCACGAAGCACTAGCCAGCACGGCCGATACGCCGGTGACACCGGTATTGGTCGATCCGATTATCGGACTCAGCGCCGACTCACCGAGAGCCAGTGGCGGGAAATCCGCATCACCACCGTTGGCCACCGCGTTCACGTTCACTTCGCACGCCTGTGATTGAGTAGGTGCGTGAGTGAGTGAGTGAGTGAGTGAGTGAGTGAGTGAGTGAGTGAGTGAGTGAGTGAGTGAGAGAGTGAGAGAGTGAGTGAGTGGAGTGAGTGGAGTGAGTGAGTGAGTGAGTGAGTGAGTGAGTGAGTGAGTGAGTGAGTCCAAGTAAGTCGACTTTTTACCAACTTTTTCTATGTTGCTTCTTGGCGGTGGTAATTTTATTGGCGGCGGCCGGCTTCTTACCGCCTTTGGGCGCCGACTGGAGACCGCCGGACGATGACAGTCGTTGATTCTCTCGCCAAGATGTGTAGTTGGCCACCTTAAATGTGGAGGAGAAATGTGTACGAACACATTGAATCGTAAACATATCATTCGACGCACTAGCGGTCGAGAAGGGGAGAGAAAAGTGGAATTCTCCCCTCTTTGTCCGGGTTTTAAAAGTTAAGTTCATTCCCTAAGGTGTAGAGAAGATGGCCTAATTTCTGCTTATTCCCCCCCTCTTTGGAAAGATTCCCCTCCCTTTGGTAGTTTGGCTCGTCCGCCAGTTATTCGACGTTCTACTATATGCATACGCTGCTTCTGCCTGACAGAACCAGTAATACTGCTTCAAGACATGTAGTCTTATCGGAATGAACAGTAAGTGGTCCAATGGAGAGTCGACGGTGAAACATCGGGTATGAATTCACACTAACTGAGTCAATAAGAAAATAATCAACTATAAGGGACCTTCAGGGACTCCCTTCACAGTCGAACTCCAGTTACAAATTAGTTTCGGATCTTCTCATGAAGTTCCGAAACGTATCATTTCGACCGAAAATAAGCTACTCTGTGGCCACATCACTTTCTGTATTGTATGTATCTTTATTCCGTTTGATAGGCAATATGAAAGGCACAAAAGTTGACTAACAAGTTAGTCGTGACGTAATGTGCAGATTGAATGAAATAAAGTAACGAATTACGAAAAGAATTAATTTTAATTATGGAAGAAACGAAAACGGTACCTGTTTGTTATACTCTTCGATGACCTGATGCCGATCTTCGAACCACTTGCGATGTTGTCGTCGGAGCAAGTCGAGCTCGGTCTTAAGCTTGCCAACGAACGAGTAGGCGGTCTGCAGCTGATATGACGTACGGCGGTAGTCACGTTTGTGTGTCTGCAGAGTGAGTGAGTGAGTGAGTGAGTGAGTGAGTGAGTCACGTTTGTGTGTCTGCAGATAGAGAGAAACAATTTTGTTAGTTTTTCTTGCATAAATAGCGAAAGTTGAAAGTCATCTTCAATTTTCATTGTTTGAAAATAAGATCATTGTCACAAGATAAAGATACGATAAAAAGTTTAAAACCAACTCGCCAGAGTTCGTTCTGCGTCCGGCAGTCATCTTCGACGATGCGCAGTTCTTTCTGCGCCTGCAGATATTTTCTGCAAGCAGAAAATACAGATTAGCTGTTTTGCTAGTATAGAAAGTTATCAAAAACAACAAAAAGGTGTTCCCGAACAAAATTAATTCACACAGATATCATTGATTACCACAGGCGGCATGAGAAATTCCCCTCTTCACACTGACGGACGAGAAGCGGAGGGAAAAATGGAATTCCTCCCTCTTTGGCAATTTCAAAAAGTAGAGTTTGTTCCTTAAGGTGTAGGGAAAATAGCCTAAACTCTGCCTAGCCAATTCCTCCTCTTTGGAAATATTCCTCTCCCTTTGGAGAATTGACTCGGCCGTCAGTGCCTCCTCACTGCTGACGAACTTCTAACTCAAAATTTTCAAGGTTTCAATTTCTATTATGCAGTAACACTAGCGGACGAGAAGGGATGGAAAACGTGGAATTCCCCCCTCTTTGGCGTTTTCAAAAAGTATAATTTGTTCCGTAAGGTGTAGTGTAGGTAAAATGGCCTGAGAACTGCCAATTCTCCCCTCTTTGACGCAATTCCCCTCCCTTTGGCGGATTAGCTCGTCCGGTACCCGGTGAAAAATTTATTATGTGAAATGAGGTGAACCGTTGTGGATGAACCCAATTTAACTATGAAGAAAACCAACGGCAGTTTGGCCTTATTCCTCTCCAGTTTGTCGATCTCATCAACGAATCGCTTTTCTTCACGCAGATTCATGGTCGTTGTCCGTTGAAAGTTTTTCCGTATCACATTCAGCCGCTTTTCCAACTTGTCCAATGCCTTGAACATCAGGTCCGGGTCGTTGTCCAGTTCACGCAGCGCGTTTTGCTGTAAAACGGGTAAATTTTGTGAAAGAAATACATGAAAAACAATGGGAAAATAATGGTGTGGGCCGCGTTTTTCAGATGGTACATCCACCTCGTAAATTGGCCAATAAATAAATAAATAAAGTTTCATAGCTTCGTGAATTACTGTTGTTTTTTTCAACAACTCTAGTTATCATGAAAAGAAAACACTACTCTGATAGTGTATTAGTGTGATTTGGTTGGTCGGATTGGTTTCTTAGGTAATGAATAAGTCTCAATAAAATACACTTGCATTTGGTATTCAACTTGGTATTCAACGTGGCATAACAAAACAACTGAATTGATTTAAAATATTTTCCGATTGAAAACACCGAAAATGTACTGACACTGAGTGACAAAAACTTTTATCGCTCATAAATCTCACCTTTTTCTCGCGTTCAACACTCAGCTGTTTGATGGTCGGATCCAGGACTTCGCAATTCTGTTTGTAGCGTAGTTTCTCCGTCTTCAGGTCAGCGAAGGCCTGTTTGGCCAGATAATACTCACCGGGCACCGCCGCTTGTGTTTCCGTGGCACGACTGCCCAGCTGAATCGTACATCAGATTAAAAATGAGCATGGAATAGTAGGAACGCTATTAGTGGAAAACTTTGAACAGATAGGCTTTCAGCTGTATAATTTTGAGAAATTTTATCGCATGACCTTTATTAAGGAAAGTTGGGTAAGAAGATAAATGTAACCAAAATTACCTTGTTGTCCTTCATTGATTTTTTGATTTAATTTTATTCGAGGTTATCTGATGGAAAAATGAGCATTATAAAAATTGAATGGTTTGACCAGAATATGTATATTATCGATAAACCTGGGATAACCTCCTGTTATTCATGATGACAGGAGGCCCAGGTTTTTAGATGAACCTATTCAATTTGTCTTTAATACAGGGTAATTTGAACTATAATAAGGTATTATACGAGTGTCAATCCATTGGAACCTGGAACCTACTATCAAAATAGTAAAACACCAACCAGTTCCATGCGTCGCATGTCCATTTGCTTCCTGGAATCGTGGAACTGGCTCATTTTCTGCTGGTACGCCCGACGGTCCGGCACTTGGGGTGGTGTGGAATCTAAAGATCGTACGTAATAACAAGTAATCGTAAGTAATATCATGATAATATCAATATCATACGTGATACATCGAATCAAAACAAGGTGGAAACGAAACTGAATTGGACGTAAGTGGCGGTTTACTGAAAACCCACCGCTGCGCGGCCCTAAGAAGCTTGTCTTCACACCAGCTTTACGAAAGGTTATCGGGGGTTACCGAAAAGTAACAGTTCAACAGGAACACGTTGTGCTATCAGCTTGAGGACCGACTGTTTAGAAAGCCATCCCAGCCGTCCCATCCATTCAGTTTACACAACAGGGGCGCCGTTTCTTCAAGATTAACTTTTTTGGTATAACTATTAACCTGAGTTCTGACCTGCCGTCTGTCCGTTCATCTCCGTTTCCGTTGCCATTATTTGAAGGAAATAAAATTATTAATGAGCAATTTTATGTTTCAGGTGTCGAGTGTCCGCTCTCGTCACTTCCATCGCCATACCTTTTATATACGGGTCACATTTCGTCGATTATCGGTGCATTTTTTCGTATTATTGCTTGTTGTTTTGTCTAAAAACAAATATTTATTTTTATTTAATCAATTTAACTAATGTTTTTCGAAATAATGAAGAAATTAAATTTTTTTTGTTACCGTAATCAACAACGGAAAACTTTCCATGCACCTTATATTTGAGCGCGCGTTCAAAATTATATAGTACATTCATTCAATTTTGTCATTCATTATTGAAAATTATGAGCATGACCAAGTTATAAAGAAACCAAAAAGAAATAAAGATATCACAAATATCAAACAATGTGTTAAAATGAGACTAGAACGAAAAACATGGGTCAAAAACTAAATCCATCAAATTGTAAGTCAGATCGGAATTGTAAGTTTCTTCAGATCCA
The DNA here is from genome assembly GCA_964036265.1 of Daptonema setosum. Taxonomy (NCBI): domain Eukaryota; kingdom Metazoa; phylum Nematoda; class Chromadorea; order Monhysterida; family Xyalidae; genus Daptonema; species Daptonema setosum. The sequence continues at coordinate 25,610,647 of OZ038447.1, read as the reverse complement.
ATGTAAAAAGTATATCAATGATATCTCTGCAAAGAACCCGAGGACACACCTGGGATACAACATTATATGCCATGTGCCCTAGCAACATACCATACCACACAGTTTTAGTCCCTACCAGCACTAGCGGACGACAAGTGGTGGGAAAAGTGAAATTCCCCCTCTTTGGGGCTTTCAAAAAGTTGAATTTGTTCCCTAAGGTATAGGTAAAATGGCCTGAAAACTGCCAATTCCCCCCCTCTTTGACGAAATTCCCCTCCCTTTAGAGGTTTAGCTCGTCCGACATTGCCTACCAGCAGAACCTCGAAGTGAAGGAAATTTTGCCAAAGAGGGTCTGATATAAATTATTAAAAATAGAAAAGTATGCTGCAATACAACCTAGTCTTCAATGTTTACACTAATACATATTGGTTACTGGGTCCGATCTAGATAAGGGCAAAACAATCGGCATTGATAAGGAGATTGGAATATAATGGGTATCTTTGCATCACTTGTAACTTGTAATGAAAAAACACCGACCGAAAACCTCGTAAGAGTAATTAAGCGTTAAAAAAATTAAATTAAAACAGACGTTTGAGATGCGTTTGAAGTTTACATTTAACTTGAACTCATTAACCAACAAATACATTACTATAAGTACAAGCCTAAGCAAAAACTTTTTCACAACGAACAGCATTTATAAAAGCCATTCACTTTATATAGACAAAGTAAATCTCGGAATATAATTTATGTCAATAACCAATAATGTCATTGTTGGGAAGTCCATGAATTTTTTTTCCTAGGAGAAAATCATGTATTAGTATACAAAGCCATTTAAGGCATAGATAACAATCTCAACTTATTCAACATGGTTTCACTTACTCAATGCTAAAACCAATTATTTTCATAAAATCGTTTAAGATGGTTGCGCGCAAAACACGACGGTGCGCTCAAGTTTTTCCATAAACACTTCCCAATGACCACCAGCGCTAGCGGATGACAAAAGCGTCGAACAAAAAGGGTTTTCCCTCCAACATGAATGCTTAACAGTCAACGTTAAAGATGATAAGCAGTCAATTTCCCTATTAAATAGACACCACTGAAGAGACCAGACCAGATATAAGATATAAATCTATCTTTAATTCTCTCTTCTTACCTTACGATTTACTTTACGATATAACGAGGATGAGTCAGAGTTTCATCAGACTCTGGGTCGGTACAGTGGTATTTTTTGTACAAACATTGACGTTAATACGAACATGTGACTGTCATAAAACGAGGTAATCAAGTAATATGTGTAAGAAGTTGAATGGTTTTTGGTGTGTGGGAAAAACAACACGTACAGTAACACACTGGCGGACGAGCTAATCCTCCAAATGGAGGGTAATTTCCTCAAAGAGGGGGAATGGGCCATTTTGGGGCCGTTTTACCTACACCTTGAAGAACTATTTACATTTTCTGAAACTGCCAAAGAGGGGGGAATTACAGTTTTCCCTCCCCTTCTCGTCCGCTGTAGTAACAGAAACGTACCGTGGCGCGCTTTTAAATTCAGTCTCTTAATAAATTGAGAATGCTATAAATCATCAAGCTATAATTACGATACTGTCTGTATTTATACATCAAGGTTCAATAAAACTATAAGAGATACTGTATCTGAAAAACATTATTACCGGTTAAAATAAACTGCATATTATATAATTTCGTGAACTGATTACTGATCGTTCAAAGGGCGGAGGCGTTTATATATTTTGGCTGGATTCCTATTTATTTACCTTACGCCTTGTTTTTTTTATAAACACGATTGCATGTTTATTCTATGATTTATAGTGAAATTTATGACAAATAAAAAATTCATTGTGGCTTTACATAGAGATTGAATGATGAAATAAATACACACAAAAGAAAACAACAAACGGTAAGTGTAAAGATTAAAATGAAAAGAAATGAGATTGTAAGCCATGGTTTGTTAACTTAATTTTATCACGAGTTCGAGATAAAAAATGACTCATCCAATAAGCACGTGATTATTTTTCAATAGAAAATAATACATATTAGTTATTATTTATGTTTTTCTCGCGCAAGAAATCTGTAAAATTTTTAGATTAACCGTATTGACGACCGTATACCTCAGTGTCATAGCTTTCCTACAACTTTCGCAATATCTGTTCAAAAGTGCCACGGTTTTTTGAGCCACCCTGTAGATGTCCAAGATGAAATGTAAAAATTAAATGTCTCGCTAATGAACTGCAGACTCCTCACTCTTTGACAAAAGTTCTACTCTCTCTATTGGAATACTCGCTTCATCAGACAGTAGTGTTAACAGTAACGTTACTCTGACTCTGACGTATTGCAATGTTTGACAGTGTTTGTTATCAGCAGCCAGTATAATTGATTGGAAAACACAGGAAACAATCATATTTGATTAGAAGAATTAGAAAATGTCACACGGGCCACATCATCAAAATTAAAATCAAAATCAAACATCAAATTTTGATAAAATATCGCCTTTTAGCTGAGATGACTAAATTAAAACAAAAAGTAAGAAATCAAATTAACTAATAAAACAGAAAGATAAAACCTGAACGGTAACAAAAAACAGAAAGTAAAAATCAAATTTTCATCACAAGCATGTTTCGAGAACATCCGAAAATAGTGCACCGACGCAAGAACTACCGCAAAACTACTTTATTTAACACTACCAAAGGGAGGAGAATTTAGTCAAAGAGGAGAAATCACCAATTCTCAGCCCATTCTACCTACACCTTAGGGAAAAAATTCCACTTCTTGAAACTACTAAAGAGGGGGGAATTCCTCTTTTCCCTCCCCTTCTCGTTCGCTAGTGTCCTGTATAAATGAAATAGATTTTGTGTGTAATGGCGGACGAGCCGATCCTCTAAGGGGCAAGGGAGAAAAAGTCTTTCGAATAGGTGGAAATTAGCAGTTTTTAGACCAATTTATCAACATTTTTATAGATAAGTTAAACTTTTTGAAAGTACCAAATTAAGGGAATTCCATTTTATCGTTCTTCTCTCGTCCGCTAGTGGTTTAGCGCGCATTGCGCCAATTTGACTGCACGCAGTTTTAGTGGCGGGCGAAAAAGTTGGTTCAGTGAAGTAAAATTCTTGACGATCAAGAAAAAATGCTGTGCATTATAACTAAGCGGAACCAATTTATACTTTTTTTTGTTTCAAAGTAGTTGATTTTCTCTCTTAGTAATACTTGTATTTTTACGCTACAGCGCTGACTGCATGCGCGCAGGTAGTAGCGGACCACCAGGTAAAAATAAAATTGAAAATAAAAGCCGCAATAAACATCATTTAATAAAAAATTGAACAAAGAAGCATGAATGCATAAACGATGCATTACCATTCCAGAATATATAAACCTTTCAATTTAAACAAAATGACTCTCAAAACGACCTTGGCGCATCAACACGCGTTTGTACCAAAATAACTACCACACTTTCCATTTCCATGTATATGACGGTAATTTATACGTAAACGCACTGGCGGACGAGCTAAATCTCCAAAGGGAGGGGAATTTCGTCAAAGAGTGGGGAATTGGCAGTTTTCAGACCATTTTACCTACACCTTAGGGAACAGAATATACGTTTTGAAATCGCCAAAGAGGGGGGAATTCCACTTTTCCCACCCTTCTCATCCGCTATTGCGTACACGTGTTATGTTCACTGGCGAGCGGAGAAGACAATCCTTTAAATGAAGGCAATGGTCATTTTTCAGGCATTTTCACACACACCTTGAAGTCCAAAAATTATATATATGAAACAGTCAACGAGGGCAGGAATTTCACTCTTTCGTTCTTCCTTCGACAGCTAGTGCACACTAGCGGACGAGGGGGAGGGAAAAGTGGAATTCCCCCCTCTTTGGCGTATTCAAACCGTATAATTTGTTCACCAAGGTGTAGGTAAAATGCTTAAATTTTAGCCAATTCCCCCATCTTTGGGAATATTGCTTCGTTGCAAGTGCTAGTGCATGTGTTCATATTCATCTGGACTGGGAAGACCATCCAAATGGTCGCAATGAAAACAGTCAGTAACTTGCGCGACGATGGTGACTCGGCACCTTCGTGCATATGACCTTGAGGATCTACAGTATTTACGAAGTGTGCATGTTCAACACGAGTTCGCACCCGAATGTCGCGTGCGCGTGAAACGTGACTTTCAGTGCCGTGTTGTACTGAATCGTGGAGATACCATGGAAATAATCAAGAAGATGTGATTTTTTTTCTCGATTGTGTGTTATAAAAAGTTCATACTAATTGACTGCAAGCCAAAGACTTACAAAAAAAGATAAGTAGAATGTCACTCAAGTAAACACTCGTGAGAATACCAGAGCCGAATTTTGTGTTACGATAACTTTAGAAAAAAAGCCAAGCATAAAATGTTAGCGCCTCAATGCTGACGCCTATTTATGCCGTGACAGGAAGTTTAAATAAACAGAAAGATTGGCTCAAACAATGAGGAAGAGGAAACAAAACACGAATGTCTAAGTAATGGCGCCAGCATAAAAGCAAGGAATCCTTTCTTCCCGAAGCTCTTTGATGGCTTTTACCTGCCTTTAGAGTGGAACGGAATAATTACTACAAAAATGAATAGTAAGTAAGACCTGGTCTGGTTGAGTCTGTAATTTCATTTTTTCTAGAAGCTTCTTAGCTGATTAGAGTAAAACTGAATAGTTACTACGGGATTGGATAGTGAGTCTGATCCACTAGCGGACGAGAAGGGGTGGGATAAGTGGAATTCCCACCTCTTTAACGATTATAAAAAAAAGTTTAATTCGCTCCCTAAGGTGTAGGTAAAATGACGCGAAAACTGCCAATTCCCTCTCTTTGACAAAATTCCCCTCCCTTTGGGAGATTAGCTCGTCTGTCAGTGGTCTGATCTGCAGTATGTACTTACATACAGGGTGGGCCAAAAAAACCATACGATTTTGAACGTTAATAACTCGAGCTATGAACATTCGATTCAATCGTTCTTGTTATAATTTGAAAGCCAATACTTTAACTTAAAACCCCTCTAATTTTAGCCATGTTTTATAAAGATGTCCTCAAGTTACAGAAGAAACCCTCAAAAATCGTGTTTTTGGACGAGAAAAACCGAAATTTTGTGGTTTGGCAAAATGTTCCTTTTGGGCAACGAATTTCTGAATTTGAAAAGTTCAATAAAGGAAATTGAGTTTTCTGAGCTCAATTCTAACTTGGAAACTTTGTAATACCATATTTGAGTGCTTGGACAAAAATTCATGGCGAATGTCATATCCGCCATTGACAAATTTAACCCTGAGCTCTAGTTGTTATTTGATGCATTTCATTCATTCATAAACTTAAATACTCGTTTACAGTTTTTAAAACACAATAGCCCATGCATTTCGATGACTTTTTCGCTAAAAATATACGATTTTTCAAATTTTCTTCTGTAACTTCTTGGCAACTCCATAAAACACAACTAAAACTAGAGGGATTTTAAGTTGAAATATTGGCTTTTAAAAGAAAGCAAAAACGATTGAATCGGTTGGTTAAAGATCGAGTTATTAACGTTCAAAATCGTATGGTTTTTTTTGGCCCACCCTGTATGTAGAACAATGTGATATACAGTATGTATGTATCGACCACCATCGTTGTGTCCATCAAGGACAATTATTGGTTACGAGAAGCGAATTGCCGTTTGCTAAGCAATGGTATGCAACAGTTTCGAAACGAACAACCTTGACCAGAATCCGTGGCGCTATACCACTAGATGATGACGAGGATCGACAACATGTGATGGCACTGGGCATCACCACCGAATCATCCCGGTACAAAGCGGTACCAATGAAACGTCGAACCACGAAGAACCACGCATGTATTTATATCGTTATCGATCAGCTCACGCCAGGTTTACTGGGCTTAATGGACATGAAGTTGGGCAGTCGTTGAGCGAATGGCCTTGAGCCACAGCGCATTCAAAAACGTTGTTGGTGATCAGTGATTGTCATTTGTAAATCAGATGACCGTTATTTCACTGTTTGTGAGTTTGTGACTTGTTTTCCTTCTTATTATGGCAGAACAACTGAATAAATTTGATTTTGGATTTTGACCTTGACACGAATAAACTATGGCCGATACTTACCGTCATGATGAGTGGTGCCAGTAGACACGGTACTAAGCGGTACTTAGAGAGTGTCCATCCAGTTTCGTTCTTAATAGCACTATACTTGAAATAAATCAAGTATGACGAGTTATGCTGAACCGAAAGATAAGAACTTATGGAGTTTCCGGCAGCATCTGACGAGTCAGTCGGATCTGATGCAACGGAACACCTGAACCTTGGAGCTAGTTACACTAGGAAACCAGTGGGAGGAACGGTGATCATTGAAGTGGTGTTGACTGATGTCGAGAGCTGCTTACTAGCTTAAGGTTTTGACTGGACGTCTGAGTCAGAGTTTGATTGAAACAATCAGATACAATTGCGTAGAGTGTTGGATCAATATTTTGAAGTTTATTTGTACATATGTACTTGAGAGTGGGTTGTGAACGGGTGAAACTGATGTTATGGTGATGTTTGCTTTAGGTAGCTCACTTGAGGTAGCCCTTGGTACAGACAATGTTAGACAGATTAGCTGATGAGATTTCCAGATTTATTAAAGACAATCAACTGTAAACAAGTATTTGGTTATTATAACAAAAGTAAATATTTATGATGCAATACATGGAACCGAGGGCAGAAAAGCAATCCGATTCACAAAACGGGAACAGTTTTCCTACTGTACGTGTTAAACTGATTTCAAGCAAGACAACTTCTGCGCAGTTTGACCGATAAAATGAACGTTCGGTTTACATCACTCATGATATGAAGTGATACAACTGTTGAAAGATTCAGTCTAGTTTGGTTAGGCATCGCTGTACGTGGTCTCCAGAGTTTTCAGTATTTGAATCTAGCTTTCTCTACGATGATAAGCATTTTATACGACTGACTTTTACGAGTGCGGTGCCAATGAAAAAAAACTGTTAACCGAATGGTAAGAACCGGTTCATGCGGCAATCGTTTACTATGATGTATAACAATATTTAAAATAAAGTTTTCCAATGTGACCGTTGAAAATACAAAGTATATTAAAAAAGTTTCTTTGTCACAAGATGAGAAAGATGAATTAACCCTGCAAGTTGGTAGCTGAAGACGACGTTCAAAGTAACGCTCTACTTTTGTTTCTCTGCCACCATCTTTCTGCTAATATCGTTAACCAACCAGTCAATATAAATGAGCACCGGATAAAATCTTGAAGGATCTACTGGGAACGATTTCTATTTGGCTCTTACAAAAGTTGCGCTACAGCCACAACTCGAATAAAACACAAAAATGAAGTAAAAAACAAAAAAAAGTGATGTTAACAAAACAATATAGCATCGTCATCAAAAATTCGAAAATTGGCTGGCTATAAATACTCTGCTCGCGCAACACAATTGTGAAAAATGATAAATGATCTGTTGCATACGATCGCAGGTGGCGAGACACGACGCGCAGACTCGGGGGTGGTGGCGGGCCCATTTAAGTGGGGAATTTTCCCCAAGAATGTAGAATTCGCTTTCAGGAAGCCTCTTCAGGGAACGAATTCTAACCTTTCGAAATTCCCAAAGAGGGAAAAAAACCACGCTTCCAATACCTTCTCTTCCGCTAGTGGCGGGGTCTGTTTCCTGGAAGTGTGGAAGAAACGGGGTCCTGTGGGTCGGGGAGGGGTGGGAGGGGGTGTTGCGGGGATCGTTGTGGAGGGTAGGAACAGCCAAACATGTATCGACACGTCTTCGCATAATTGGAGTTACAGTAATCAACGAATGAATGATGAAGTGTGTGAATGATATCGATCAATAATACAGTAGTTACATGTTGGGTTACTGTAATTGACATTGGCAACGCAACCTACGGTACACAAGTAGGACTGTATATCCCAATGGATTTCAGATTAGCGATTCACTGTGAGAAGTAATTTATCACATGAACACGATTCATGAACTCAGCAAAAAAAAACAGACACAACGGAATTTTTTCCCGGACTCTGCGTGAGGAACGCGCGAAATCAGCTCATCCTAATCTCACCCTCGGTGGAATCAATGTTAATGCGATCCCTCCATTCCTGGTAATCATTCAAGATTAACCGCATTCAAGTGCTTTCCAAGAACATGCATGCTGGCAACACGAGCGGACAAGCGGAACTTCCAAAGAGAGGGGAATTTGGCCAGAGATGGGGAATCGACAGTTTTCCGACCATTTTAACTACACCTTAGGGAACAAACTACACTTTTCACCCTGCGCAAAGAGGGGGAAATTTTACTTTTCCCGTTAGTGCCCTCGGTACACACACATCGTCCTCGATGTTTACCATGCAAACGGCAAACCCGAACTACTATTGTTGTCATCCATGATCAAAATGATTCCAGGAATCCACGACACGAACTGCCGTACGGCAAAGCGCTAGCAAACGAGAAGGGGTGGGAAAAGTGAAAGAAATTACCCCTCTTTGGCGGTTTCTAAATAAAAAATTAGTTCCTGAAAGTGTAGGTAAATGCCCAAATTTTGCCAATTCCCCCTCTTTGGGAATATTCCCTCGTCCGCCAGTGCAAACTACTATTGTGGTCATCCATGATCAAAGCGATTCCAGGAATCCACGATACAACCTGCCGTACGGCACGGCAATACCGAGAATGGATCAGTTCAAATGCGCGCCCAAGGAAGAGCGTACGTGCTTGTCTAGCTAGACCAGTCAGTTTCGTCGATGATGACTCATCGGTATGTACACGTGGCCCAGCCGGCGGAGGTAGCCAAACCTCCAAAGGGAGGGGAATTTCTCCAAAATGGGGGAATTGTTAGCAAACAGGTTATTTTACCTACACCTTAAGGATATTTTTTTACTTTGTTGTATTTGCTAAAGAGGGGGGATTTCACTTTTACGTTCTTCCCTCGTCTGCTAGTGGCCCGATGCTGTGAGTCCACTAGCGGACGAGAAGGGGAGGGAAAAGTGGAATTCCCCCCTCTTTGGCGGTTTCAAAAAAACCCAGTTTGTTCTTTAAGGTGTAGGTAAAATGACCTAAATTTTGCCAATTCCCACCTCTTTGGGAAAATTCCCCTCGCTTAGGAGGATTAGCTCGTCCGCCAGTGAGTGAGTCTGCACGGAATCGAGCCAGCCCGGATGGTATATTTTGTATAGCCCATCCAGGGTTTCTTGTTAGTCCGAATAGTTTTCGGCGCGCAATTTAAATTCAAAAATAAATATGGCGCGCGTTGAAATTAAAAAAAAAACAGTTTTGTAAATGTACATATCTAATCAAGACGGTACAACTACTGTATGTAATAGAACGGCGGCCTAAATAGGAATTTTTTCTAATAAAAACAGTAATTAAATTTGTACATGAAAGTGCTTATGTCTACATTTGCCCATGTATCGAATTGTTTGTTTACTCGAGGCACTAGCGGACCAGAAGGGGTGGGAAAAGTGGAATTCCCCCCTCTTTGGTGTTTTCAAAATGTAAAATTTGTTCCCTAAGGTGTAGGTAAAAAGCCCAAATTTTTGCCAATTCCCCCCTCTTTGGGAATATTCCCTCGTCCGCCGGTGACTCGAGGATAGCAGCAGCAAACTTGTCTTTAGCCATATGAGTTCGTGCGCTGACGACGGTCGCCGAGAGAAACGACACGTCAGCGTCAGGGGGTGACGGTGCTATTGCGCCATATATTGCATCAAAGGATACATTTTCACAATGAAAATTGTGTTTTTGGGGACCATAATTAAGTTTGATTGGTATAAGTTAATTAGTTAAAGTTGATTAGATTAATCAATTTGTGTGTAATAGGAAAAATGAAATTCAAAATTTTTACCAGTTTGATTGAAAGCTGGGGGAGACAATATTGGGCTGACGCCACTTTCTCCGATGAGTTTGCATGTACTACGACACGACATCTGTGAACACGTTGGCAGTGACACGTGAATTGTTATGTTATGTTATGTTTGTGTTGTTATGTTATGTTATGTTATGTTATGTTGAAACAATTTTATGTTTTATTGTTTATGTTACTTCAGAAAATTTTTGGCGCGCAATTTATTTTTGATGAAAAATCTTTCCTCACATGTCGCTTATGAACAACATGAACATTGCACTTGACTCATTTCGCTTGTGATAACGGAACCACAAAATCTTTAGTTTTTGATTTTGACAAGCAACCCTGTTCAAGCTGTATAAAGTATGTATGATACGATAGTGTCTCCGGGTTATCAGGGTGTGTTCAGGAGTCGTCTTGAGAAAGTCTTAAGTTTTTTGTTCTCAGGATTTTCGGGACACGTTAATGTTTTAATACTCAATCACGCATTACTTTTTTGGCCCACCCTGTAAATACCATGTGAAATATAATCTTCAAAAACGGTTGGCATGAGAGAGTTTGGGATTAGCCAATTCGGTTCATTACGAATTGTAAGAAGTGCTGGATATCATCGGCCTCGAAACCATATTAAATAAACGGATTATCATCAATCTCGTAATGATAAGTATATATAAAGAAATTAACGAACTGGTTCGTTAACGACGTTCTTAGAGTTTCGAATTCCATGTACATGTTTTGCATAATTGTTGTCGGGGGTTGAGGTATTTGTTTAACAGCTCTGCGAATCTATGCGGCGGTAAACAAGGCGCTCAAACGGTATAAATACGAACACGTTTGACGAATCATGCTTTTAAAGCCCGTATGTTGTTTCTGCAAGCAAATTTATAGCCCAAAACATCTGAAAATGAAACATCAGGCAATCAGTGTTAACACACACATCAATCATCATCACCCCATGCTATACTGTGTTAATCTATGGGGTCAACCGAGTTGAGTTGAGGCTAGTGATGTTTCATTATCAGACGTTTTTGGCAATACTTTTGCTTGCAGAAATAATATACGGGCTTTATATGGAAGAGGACGTAGAACATCCTAACACTCGCATAACAGAATATGACTGAAAGATGTGACGCGGGACGCGTCAATACATTTTGCTGATTGGTTCTTGGACGTGTCCGATCAATCAGCGCCGAAGCTCCCGTAGCCACAATGACGTGAGACGTGCTCTATTTTTCATTCAATTTGTTCTATTGGTACCATCAAGCTTACCGAAAATTATCTCACCGAATTCGAACTCTCCGAAAACCGACTCTCCAAATGCGAACTCACCGAGAATGTTCAACTCACCTAAAGTTATCTCACCGAATGGTTAGCTCCCCGAAACTCAACTGCCCGTTTAAGAAACTCATTAATTTATCTTCTTTTTAAAAGTTCGGCCTGGAAGAGTGTATTTATCAGATCTGATTCGTGGGAACGCCTGATCATGAAAGTTGGTGTCCGACCGTTGGATTTGATCGATGGCGATTCACTGGTGCATGATATTCTTCGTAAAGACTGGCAGCAATGTGACGATTTCAGTGATATCGACATCACTCGAACCAATGTTTTGGATGCACTGCAGCGAGGAGAGTTCGATATGTTGTATGCCCCGTTGGTAAATTCAGTATGCAACACTTTCCTTTAAAATTGAGCTTGACACATTGAAAGCCGGCTTAATAATATGTGGTGGAAAACTTGTTCTAATGCGAATTTGACCTTTTCAACTCAAGCACGTTTTTCTTTTGTTTCAGCTTTGTGGTAACGACGAACAGGTTGGCTTCTTTCAACTTCTCGACACCGGTGAAGATCGTTCGCATTGTTTTCCAAGTTGGGTTTTACACAATGTTTAGTTACACTTCATTCCAAAAAAAAATATATTACTATAGATCACCAGCACCAGCACGGTCGACGATCAGTCTCGGTTTCTTGGCCTCCGATATCTGACTTCAGTATTCTCCATGGAAATCTGGTTTTCCATAGTTGCCCTCTCACTGCTCTTCGTCATTTCCGTCATTGTGTCCAACTCGATCAACAACCATGAACTATTCGAGGATCGTACATTGACTATGTGGTCTGTGTTTTCTAATTACATCATGCAAGACACCAACACTACTGGATATACTGTAGCCGCGAAATTCCAGATCATATGCGTCGGCCTACTGACTGTTCACTCGATGCATTTGTATTCGAATGCATTGCTCTCGCAGGTTACACCTCCATACATGATTTACTATCTTTCGATTAATGTATTAGATGCTGAATTAAATACAGATTGATCTCAAATAATATACAGTAGCTAACTACATCGGTTTTGGCGAGAATAAATGAAAGAATCAAAGGTTTTAATACTCGTCGACGCATATCAAGTTATCGGCAGCACTGAAGACATACGAAGATCACCATCGTTCGTATTTGCAGATGATCCTTGTCCATCACTATCGTCCACCATTTGATTCGTATGATGATGTGGTACAAATGATAAACAGTGGTCAAGCTAGCTTGAATCTCATTAATCCGGAATTCTTCATGGCCGGGCAGATTCTCAGCGAAAACCAGGAGAACGGCATGAACGCGTTCGATGGGTTGCGTTCGGCACTAAAGAACAATCCACCAATTTTTCTGGAATCATTGGTCCGAGAAGATTACGAAGAGCTCAAACGGTTAACCGAGTCCGGTAGACCAGTTATCACCGTTGATACGGAGGATCGTGCTTTACGCAATATCAGGTTCGGATGACATGTCCAAGTTGTAAAACATGTACACGCTATCAAAACTTTTCGACTTTGTCCTGTATGATCATTAGTAAAACTCTTTTTGAATTACAGCCGTGATCATTGCGACTTTATTCTGGTGCGCAGCGAGATTTCAGTGAGCCGCGCTTTTATGTTTTCGCCAGCGACTGTTAATGACACAACTTTGCAATGTCTGAACCGAGGACTGCGACAAAACGACGAGTCAATAACGATGGTTTATGATACGTTTGCCGATAAGAGTAATTTGATCTATGAAAAATGTCGTGAACGACTGCATCGGCAGCATACTCCGAGACCGGGTGATTCCCTCCGGATGAAACGAATCATCGGCGCATTTGTGATCTGGTCATTAGGTGTCGTAGTAGCTGTGATGTTCTGCATAATGGAAAAGATGAGTCGTACTGAAGATCAACGTGTGAAACATGAAGTGTTATATTAGTGATTAACTTGGTAACTATGAATAATTGTTAATATTCGCAATTGTCATTAGGGTTTAACTAATTTTATTTGCAGACTATACACAGGGTGTCCCATTCATAAAAGTGTTTGATTTGTACTGAGCCTATATGAGTGAATTTTCAATTTCAAATAAACGGGTATTTGGCAATTTGTTGAAAACCTACCATAAGGTAATTGGACGTCTGTAGCGATCGAAAAAAGTCCCATTTTTTGATAGATTTTCTGTCATTATGTACAGCTCATCGGTCGAGCAACATAAAAATAAGGCGTCAAAAAGAAGAAATCATAACAAGAAATAGCACATTACAGATTGAAAATTCGTGTTTCGGAAAAATTCAACAAGCATTGTACGGTAAATGTTCGGATCACATCTCCGTCACTAAAACACTTAAAAACGAATGGTTTTCAGTCATGAATTTTTTGGGATTTTCATGGCTACTAACGATTCAATCTGCACTGCATCAGACACTGAACTCACCAGTTCCCTTTAAGTGCATGAACAGTACATCTATTGTCTGGTGTACATGTACAGATGTAGCGGTCTGAGATTTGTGTTTAACCTGATCCAAATACCCAATTACAGAAAACAAACAAAAGCTAGTATTACTAGCACAACTGGGTTTTTGTGCAGCTCTGTATTGGACACACAATGGTTTGCAAACATTGTATAGAAGGCTCTATTTTTTGTTGTGAATAACTATTTTAGGTTAAGACTAACCACTGGCTGACGAGATAATCCTCCAAAGGGAGGAAATTTGTATCAGAGAGGGGGAATTGGCAGTTTTCAGGCCATTACATTTCCACGTTAGGGAACAAATTATACTTTTTGAGAACGCCGAAGAGGGGGGAGGGGGATTCCCGTTTTCACATCCCTTCTCGTCCGCTAGTGAGGTTAACTGTCCGTTGTCTGCTGACCTAATCAAAATACTTGGATTCCATGCATTCTCGCGCTTACGTGATAACTTACCGATTAAAGCTGACGAAGTCTTGCGCATTTCGTGTCTCTTTGTTTATTCCAAAATATGCGACCAATAAATTCAGATGGTTCAAACTCCGAATCAACATAAAAAAATTATAAGTGTCTTTTTAAGTTAGTTAGCACGGAGTTCATCCCTGATGAGTTCAAGCTCCGTTAGACTGGCGTCGGATGCTATTTGACGAAACGCCAAATATTGGGGTTTTTTTGTTTTTGGAAATATTTTTCTATGTTAGCAAGATAACAATAATTTTACTGTTCTAAATTGTTATGTTCATCTCATTAAATAAACCTCTGTGTAACAAATTGCAGCAAAATATATTTTGCTAGCTATGCGAATGGGCGTTGAGCCGTTCGACTTCGCCGAGAACGATCGACGGGTGCTGGAGATTCTCAAGAAAGACTGGGAGCAATGCGACCACGTTGTCTTGATCAACATCTCACAGATTGATACGCTCGGTAGATTGCATCGAGGGGAATTCGACACTGTGGCCAGCCCGTTAGTGACTTGACCGAGAGTTACGGATTATGGAAGCAGTATGGTATAACTTAGACTGAAGAGTGGTTTTCAAACTAACACGGCAATGGGATAGACAGATTATTGTTTTCTGAAATGAGCATGCCGTATGCACACATAAGAGTGTGGGAGATTAAATAACTGGCATTATTAAGATCAGCCTATAGCTAGAGATATATTACAAGAAATCGCATGATATTGTAGATTTTTGTTTCAGCTGGGTAGTCTCGCCGGGTCGAATGTCTTTAGTCAACTTCTCACGTCCAGTGAAGACGGTGAGAATCGTCTTTATGGTTTGTTGCAGACTATAATACTGTTTATGAGCAAACATATCGACGCACCAAAATTTGATGTTCCACCGCACAGCATTGCGGCCGTCATGACACGTGTAAATTTTTCCAGTTTTATGATCAGTAGTTATCAGATTCAGGCTACTTATTTTGCAGATCACTAATCGTATCCTGTTCGAAACCGACACCTACTTTCTTGGTTTGCCTCATCTGGCGTCGGTGTTCTCCTGGAAAGTGTGGTCATCGATCGCTGGTCTCCTTCTGCTTTTCATAATTCTCTCAAGTCACCAATCTAGCAGATTTTTTTGCAACACTGTCGGAAGTAAGGTCAACGAGGAAAAACCTGCCAGACAGATATCGAAGTCTGTTCGTGTTTTGTCAGAGACCGACCACGTCGAACAAAGGATGTCAGCGTGGGCGGTCTTTACCAACTATATCATGCAAGAAACCAACTCCGCTGGGTATTCGGCAGCCACAAAGTTCTTGATTTTGTGCATAGGCCTGCTGACTGTTCATTCGCTGAACCTCTACTCCAATGGATTGTTATCGCAGGTGTCTGACAAACTACTTGATCACTCACTCACTCACTCACTCACTCACTCACTCACTCACTCACTCACTCACTCACTCACTCACTCACTCACTCACTCACTCACTCACTCACTCACTCACTCACTCACTCACTTCAGATGCTCATCTCCCATTCATACAGCCCGCCCTTCAATTCATACGACGATGTCGTCCGTCTGGTGAGCAGCGGCCAGGCTGACCTGAATCTGGTCAACCCCGATTACTTCATGGCCGGAACAATCATGAACAAACCGCAAGAAGATCAACCGGATCCGTTCTATAAGCTGCGTGATGCTATCGCCGAAAATCCTCCAGTGTTCTATGACTCACTAGATCAAAAACAGTATGAAGAACTTCGGAAACTAACAGACCGTGGTCGACCGGTGATCACTGTGGATACAGATGATCGCGCTGTAAAGACTGTCAGGTCTGTCCTTTCAAGATAAGGACTGATGATATTCCTGAGACTGTCATGAGAAGTCCTAACAGTGACAAATTAGGATTTCGATATCAATAAATATACACACCGATTCAATTGAAAAGATCAATTATTTTGTAAATATCTTAGAAGTTTATGCAAGAGAGCCCCCGTTTTGATACCGGTATAAAAATAACTTTTGTTGCATTTAATATGTAATTTCCGAGCATCTTCCATATTGGATTTCAGCTTTGACCACTGCGATTTTATGCTGGTCCGCAGCGACATCATTATGAGAAGAGCGTTCATGTTCGCACCGACCACAGTCAACGCTTCGATGCTGCGATGCTTGGACGCCGGGATTAGCCGTCACCAAGAGTCACTGTCAATGGTTTATGATACTTTCACCGAAAAGAAGCTGAATATTTACGAGGAATGCCGACAAATGATGCATAGGAACCAGGTTCGGAAGCCTGGTGATTCCATCGAAATTGAACGAATCTACGGCGCTTTCGTGCTGTGGTCGACCGGCTCATTGATAGCTCTGGCAGCTTGCTTGATGGAGAAATTTCTCACAATGTCCCATTTGAAACCTAAAAAGGAAATTTCAGATATGTGGTAGTCATCAAGATACACTCAACGCAAACATTGTATGCAGGAATGAATCTTTATTTATGATTATTTGTTATGTTCAATTGACTTACTATGATAATGAATGATCAGTAGTTAACAACGTTAGCCAAGCTGCTCCATGGCACATAAACAGGTAGCGGCCAGTAGTCCGATGAACCACAGTATGAAGGCACCCAACAACCGCTTGAACCTGAATCATCGTTCATCTTACCTCAATGCATTCATTCACAGTTTTCCATCTTATCATCCACGAACCGTATAGGATCCCCCGGTTGTTTCGACTGTAATTTGTACATCATTTGCCGACATTCATCATGGATGGTTTTCTGCTTGAGTA
>OZ038447.1:25552223-25586117 GCA_964036265.1 Daptonema setosum | reverse complement strand
GTAACTTTTTAAATGCCTTTTGCATTGGAATATATGTTAAGCTTTCCTCTCTATCGGAACTTCTAATAATTTTTATATTGATTATTGTCTTTTATTTCACAATTTCTTGCACAAAAAGTGAAGTTTGTTTGAATGTTTGTCATTTTTTGGAACTTCACTGCTATATAGCACTGGCGGACGAGTTAATCCTTCAAAGAGAGGGGAATATCACCAAAGAGGGGGGAATTGGCAGTTTTCAGACCATTTTACCTACACCTCAGGGAACAAATGAATTTTTGAATCGCCAAAGAGGGGGGAATTCCACTTTTCCCTCCCCTTCTCGTCCGCTAGTGCTATATAGTATACAATTGGTAATAAAGGAAAAATGGCGGACATTCAATCTTAGTTTTTTAGGCCTTGTTCAAAAATTATATCACACCTTAGCGATTTTCGATAAAACTGGTATGTTTTTTCACAAAAAATTGTTTTGTCTGATTATAAACATTATGTACAGCTTTTGAATTTTTTACAAAAAGCTTCTAAACCAAATTCAGCATACTAGTTTTTGGGAAGCAGGTTTTCTCTCTTTTTTGAAAAATTCTTCTTTCATATTGCTTTCGCACAATGACATTATATTTTCTGGGACCAAATATTGTGATCTGTGATTCAAATGTGAGCTATGTAAATTTATTTATAATTATCAAAATTTCGTTTATTGAGATATATTGATGAAATCTGATCGATAAAATTTCGGTTGTTAATTCAATCAATATAAACAAATAAACGTCATTCACAAAGTATTTGCAGGTTATTATTTCTTATCAAAAAACATCCGCATCAAGAGATGAAAGGTTTACGAAAAAAAAACTGATGAAGTGGAGGGCCTGAATTAAAAATTTCGAATATGTTTAGAGAATGAATTTTTGATAAATTCGATTTTGTTGTAGACATTTTCATGCGCCATAGAAATCACTAACCAGAAGAAATAACAATTGTGTCTTGGAAAAAATCACACTGATTTAAAAAGTGGATAAAGAAGCTATTTTCACACGATGTGGACAAGTTGGAACCGAGGTTTGTTGCCCAATTGAAGCTCAAAATGGTCCAAAATTGGTTCAAAGTTCGGTTATCACACCAATAAAAAACGGGGTGAATTCGTGCAACCTAGACACTGACAAACTTCAGTTTCAGATGAATTTGTAGAATTTGTTCACAAAGGTCTAGGTTAAATGGCCAGAAAACTTCCAATTCCCCCCTCTTGATGAAACTCCCCTCCCTTTGGAAGATTAGCTCATCCGCCACAACGCGCAGAGGTTATTTTACAGTTCCCACTTTTTCCTTAGGTCGGGGAATATCTCCTTTTTCACAGATCACGAAAGTGGTTTCTGGTTTCGTGCCAGGATGCGTCTTTATCGGCTCTTTATACCAGTGACGTTTCGTAAGCGGGTCGTTCGCATTGGCAAACATCAAGATCGCACCCGCGAACTCTGCATGTGAGCGAGTGAGTGAGTGAGTGAGGTGAGTGAGGTGAGTGAGTGAGCGAGTGAGTGAGTGAGTGAGTGAGTGAGTGAGTGAGTGAGTGAGTGAGTGAGTGAGTGAGTGAGTGAGTGAGTGAGTGAGTGAGTGAGTGAGTGAGTGAATGAGTGAGTGAGTGAGTGAGTGAGTGAGTGAGTGAGTGAGTGAGTGAGTGAGTGAGTGAGTGAGTGAGTGAGTGAGTGAGTGAGTGAGTGAGTGAGTGAGTGAGTGAGTGAGTGAGTGAGTGAGTGAGTGAGTGAGTGAGTGAGTGAGTGAGTGAGTGAGTGAGTAAGGGAGTAAGTGAGGAACAAGTGAACATGAGATGAGTGAGTGAGTGAGTGAGTGAATGGATGAGTGAGTAAATGAGTGATGGAGTGAAGGACAGAGTGAATGATGGAGTGAATGAGTGCATGTATGTGTCTGTGAGTGAGTGAATGATTGAGTGAAAGAGCGAGTGAGAGAGTGAACGAGTGAGTGAGTGAATGATGCAATGAATGAATGAATGAATGGATTAATAAAGACTGAGTGATTAGATTTCTGATAGATGGGAATGAGCGATTGATGGCAAATATTACTGACAAAGTGAATGACAGGTTAATGTGACGACAGACTGGTTGGTGATATGACTGACACCCATCAAACTCTTCGCTTACTATTTATAGATTTCAGAATAAAGTTTGAATTATACTCGATATTATTGAGCTCATTAACGTAGAGTTCGAGCGAGCTCTCAAACATGTGTCAATTCGGACAACTGTCGGTTCGACCACTGAGTTATACTGTTTATAGCTTGGTCAGGGTTTAATGTTATTAAAAATTTATTTTAGGAACCAGTTACGCACGCATGCAATGAATTAAGCTAGATTTTCCATGTGGTCCGAATGTTAGGTGAACAATACTTTGGTTTATAGGAAATTTGAAAGCGCGCCGGAAGCAGTTTTGAATTCGAATTGCGCGCCAAACACCTTTTTGCTAATAAAAACCCCTGAATACGCTATATCAGTTCATTTTCCCTTCAAATAGAAACTTTTTTCAATAATGGAAAATTCATCACTTGAAATTTGTCCTCTCAGTGGAAACCTTATTCAAGAATGGAAAGTTCATCACTTTTTTTGTCCTCTATTTGGAAACCTTTTCCAAGAGTGGAAAGTTCATCAAACGAATTGTTTTACGACAGTGGACTATTCATTATAATGATTAGTCCACTTCGTAGTGAGTCGATTGATCCTCCGGACAAACGTCGATTCGGACAACTGAACAACAGCCATTTTTATTTTATTTTTATTTTTTACTTTTCAAAATAATTTATATAATAATTGATATATCAATTTCAACGTGCTTTCTTGTTGTTGCCGTGTTTGTTCAACAAATTAATCGAGTAGATTAATGAAGGATTTAGTTGCAGATCTGATAGAAAATGTTCCTGGATTTCGACTCGTACGCATCGCGGACACTGACGTTCGTGTTCCCGGAGAACTGCTTCGAGGAATTCTTCTATCGGTACAACTTTCTCGATGGTTTGTTTCTGCGTCATGATGTTTGGACTTGATCTGGGATTGGTTTTATGTTTATTTTTGAAGATAATACAGAGCCCGCATCACGCTGGCATTCAATTACCACCTTAATCAGTGAGGCTCAAAATCACTATTTCTTCTGCAAACCTACTCACTCAATCCTATCTACTCTTCCACTCACTCATTCACTCACTCACTCATTCACTCACTCACCTCACTCATTCATTCACTCACTCATCCACCCACCCACCTACAGTTGACAGTTGCACTTAGTCGACAGTCAGTCTCACTCACCTGTACTTACAGTATATACACTCTTATTCAATTATTCATTAGTTATTATTTAATAACGTTTGATTAATACTTGATTAGTTTTATAATAATTGCAGAAAAATGTACCAAGCTCGTGCTGAGTCGTGTGCTGGGACTCGCCGTCACTCTCGGCTCTTCGCTCGGTTGGTTCCGTTTAATAATTAATTAATTAATTTAAATAATTAATTTTTAGTTAATTAATTTTTTTTATTTGTCTCGATCATTGGGTTGGTTCCGTTTGCCGTTTTTTATATTAAACTTTTCTATCGTTGGTTGATTTCGGCATTGTAAGTCAAAAAAAACCATTGGTCCAATGGCTTTTTCACTTTACCTATTTAGAGTTGGACTATTACATTACAGCACCGGGTGGCCCGAACTCAATCAAACTCGGATAAGGTTACCGAGTTCAATTAAATAGTATTTTTGGTAACTTTTTGCAGTGCTGCTACCACAAGTGCTCAAGATCTTCAACGCCAAGTCGGGTCGCGGTATCTCGCTGATCGCCTTCTTGCTCAACTGGGTGGCGTGTGTGGGCACGTCTGGTTACAGCTATAAACAACGATTCGTGTTCAGGTGAGCGTGAGACACAAGCACAAGCGGACAAGCGAAACTTCCAAAGGGAGGGTAATTTTCCCAGAGAGAGGGGATAAGCCAATTTTTTCCACAATTTAACTACACCTTTGGGAACACAAACTACTTTTTGAAAGCACCAAAGAGGGGGAATTCCACTTTTTTGGGAGTTCCAAAAACCAGATCTTGTTCTTTAACTAGAGTTGAGCATGAGCATGACTGATCAATATTTTTTGGAGAAATGGTTCGTTCGCTAGTGAGGTGATGGGCGCCGGGCAGGGTTCCTCCTGATTTCTCGGGGTGAGTGACCTGCGACCTGCAATCGCCTTTCGCCCAACAAAACGTACGTTGAATTGTTTAACACAGTGATGGAGCGGGCACTAGCGGACGAGAAGGGGAGGGAAAAGTGGAATTCCCTCCTCTTTGGCAGTTTCAAAAAGAAAGGTGTGTTCCTTCAGGTGTAGGCAGACATCGGCACGCGCAAAAATTCTAGGGTGACATGACCTCAAAATGCTTGCGCCCGTGCGCCCGCACATTTTTTACAGAGGTTCATAAAAATCAATTTTATGTAACCTAAAGATGTTTTTGGTGTTATCGTATTGATATAAACGCAATGTGAGTAGCCTTATGTCTCTGTATCACGTTTTTATAGTCAGTCACGGCCACACAAAGCTACGCTGAGCTGTAAAAAGATCGCCGATTTGTATAAGAAACATATCTGAAAACTGACAGGCTGACTGGCGCGCAGCGCCGAAATTTTGGCATTTGAAGCGCGCTGATTTGTATTAGAAACATATCTGGAATGAAACTGACAGGTTGACTGGCGCGCAGCGTTGAAATTTTGGCATTTTGAAACCCGCTGATTTGTATTAGAAACTTATTTGAAACCTGACAAACTGAGTGGCGCGTAGCGCCGAAATTTTGGTATTTGAAGCTCGCTCATTTGTATTAGAAACATATCTGAAAACTGACAGGCTGACTGGCGCGCAGCGCCGAAATTTTAGCATTCGAAGTGCGCTGATTTGTATTAGAAACATATCTGTAAACTGACAGGCTGACTGGCGCGCAGCGCCGAAATTTTAGCATTTGAAGCGCGCTGATTTGTATTAGAAACGTATCTGAAAACTGACTGGCGCGCAGCGCCAAACTTTCAGCGTTTTAAAGCCCGCTGATTTGTATTAGAAACGTATCTGAAAACTGACAGGCTGAGTGGTGCGCAGCTCCGAAATTTTGACATCTGAAGCCCGCTGATTTGTATTAGAAACGTATCTATTGGCGCGCAGTGTTGGTTGATATCATGAAATGCGGGTGCAAAATTACTGATTGCGCGCATACTTTTATCTGAAATCATGAAATACAGGCGCAAAATCTGTTGCTTGCGCGCGCAATATTGGTTCATTTCATTAAATGCGGGCGCAAAATTACTGATTGCGAGTGTACTTTTGTCTGAAATCATGAAATACAGGCGCAAAATCTGTTGGTTGCGCGCGCAATTTTAGTTTTTTTCATGAAACGCGGGCGCAAAATTACTGATTGCGCGCGTATTTTTGTCTGAAATCATGAAATACAGGCGCAAAATCTGTTGGTTGCGCGCGCAATACTGGTTCATATCATGAAATGCGGGCGCAAAATTACTGATTGTGCGCGTACTTTTGTCTGAAATCATGAAACACAGGCGCAAAATCTGTTGGATGCGC
Source organism: Daptonema setosum (assembly GCA_964036265.1). Lineage (NCBI taxonomy): Eukaryota > Metazoa > Nematoda > Chromadorea > Monhysterida > Xyalidae > Daptonema > Daptonema setosum. The sequence goes on along the minus strand of OZ038447.1, from coordinate 25,580,530 downwards.
GCGCATTATTGGTTTATTTCATGAAATGCGGGCGCAAAACTACTAACTGCGCGCGTATAGCTGGTTTCAGAATCTGAAATTCACTGAGAAAATGTAACATTACATTTTTATTGCATTTTTGAACGCTTTAGAACAAAGTATTTTTTGCACGGGCTGCGCCCGTGCGCCCGCACCTGTCACCCTAAAACACCCTAAAACACCCTAACGCCGACGTGTGGGTGTAGGTAAAATGGCCGAATTTTTGCTGATTCCCCCTTCTTTGGGAAAATTCCCCTCCCTTTGGAGGATCGGCTCGTCTGCCAGTGGGAGCGAGGCCCAATTATTATATTAGTTTCAATCAATAACAGGTTTCATACCGTTTTCAACCAATTATCACACAATTTTCCATCTGTCAAATGTTTTTTATTTTCTACCATACCAATCATTATACCATTGTGCATTTTCAACGAATCATCACACTCACACACTTTCAATTAGTTATCATACCATTTTCTTTCAATTATCATACTTTATCAACCGCTTATCCTACCAATTTCAGCCAATGGGGCGACGCGTTCTTCATGACGCTGCAGGTCACGCTGATTATCGTCCAGATATTCTACTACTCGAATCAGACATTATCCGCCGTTCTGTTCCTTATGGTATCGGGAGCACTGGGCACGGCCATCTATCAGGATCTAGTACCTGGCCACATGCTGACGACACTTCAGGCCGCCACCATTCCCATTACCGTCGTGGCCAAGGTTAGATTTTAACCTTGATCTTATCTAACTAGCGGCGAGAAGGAGGGGTGAGAGTTAAATTTATTTTTTTAAATTTTATTCGGTTGTTATGCCATAATAGCAAAGTAGGATACCAAGTCACAATAGTGAAATAACGAAATAAAGTGGAATTCCCCCGTCTTTGGCGAGTTTGAAAAGTGCGGTTTGTTCCCTGAGGTGTAGGTAAAATGCCCTTATTAAATGCAAATGCAAGTTATTATATCAGTTCCGCTTATTGCAGTCTTAACTGCAAAACTAAAGAAATACAACGATATTCGCAGTTTTTGCTTTGGAATTTGAACGCTTTCAATGTGAAATATATACAACAATAATCTCAGCCACAGTTGAGGTATGTTGACAAACTATGATTGTTTGGAAATCGGGTTATCAGTGAAGCAGACCATAAAACAAGTAACAAAACAGTTCTGACGTGTTTTTTGTGTTTTGAATCGAGTCTTGAACGGGGAAGTTTTTCAAACGTTTTCTTGCTATGACTTACAATTTAGCTGTATAGAAAGAAAAATAAGAATGTTTAAGCCAACGTTTAGTTTCTAGAATCAGCTAAAAAACTAACTTTTTTATTCTGTTTTTTTACTGACTACTCCATTACTGAAACTGAAAATCTGAAACACATCAATACAATATGGTATTTCCGTGATAACCAGAGGTTGTATAAACCGAAAAGTAGAAACCCCTGAGTCCAGAGCAAATCCTCGATCTGTGTTAGCTCTTCTGGCAGGTTTCGAACTTGAGACCTCCGTATTGCCAGTCGGAGGCCCATAATCACTAGGCTACACGATCGCTAAGTTGTATATTAACCATGCAAGTTTTTCATAAATCAATCTCTATTGCAGGGTTTGCAAATCTTCACCAACTTCTCCAACGGCAGTACGGGTCAGCTTTCGGGTATCAGCGTGTTCTTGCAGTTCGCCGGGTGTTTGGCTCGGATTTTCACGAGTATGCAGGTTCGGTTATAATAGGCGGTTATGGTCGATTATTATATTGACACATTTTTTCTTACGATATTTTTGCATAATATTTTGCTCTATATTCGTCAGGATTTAGGAAGAGTTGGCGAAATTGGTGACACGCGATTTATTAACAAACCTGTTGATGAGAGGAGGCGAGTAATAGTGTGATTGGTTGAATGAGTGAATCAATGGGGAGTGAGTGAGTGACGAGTTAATATTGAAATTGAACTGAACGAAGACCCACGGATGTGAGTCAGGGTGTGAATGCTTGGGCTTGGTGATTAAATAAGTGAATAAATATTTTTACTGTAATTTCTTCTTTACTGAACCCAACAGGGCACGGCACATGAATACCATATCACATATCAGAAGGGTGTTGGTGTTTTATTAGTGGTCCGTGAGGATGAATTAACATACGGGGAATGGCAGGAACCCCAGAGCATTGTGTCAGGGTATGTGTCTCAAGTTTAAAGTTAGGTTTCGAACCAGAACGACCAGTTTTCGAGGCTGTCACCCTACGCGCTAGACTATACAGGTGACACTAGAGCCTATCCATGGTTTCTTGTTATTCAAAAACTGTTTGGCGTGCAATTTAACTTCAGATCTGTTTTGGCGCGCGTTCAAAAATTCGAGGAATAAATTCTTTTTCACATAACATTTGGAAAACACACGAAAATTGCGAAAAATTCATTGCATACGTGCGTGACCGACATGCAGAATTAATTTTTAATAAACAGAAACCCTGACCAAGCTATATCAACGTTTTATTGTTTTTTTTCCAGGAGACCAACGATCAGCTGGTCGTGGTCACCTACACGGTAGCAGCCATACTCAATGGACTCATCTTCGCGCAGATACTTATATACTGGGGCAAGAAGCCGGCCACCAAAATCGAGTAGATCTACGCCGCAGTCTTTCTCTACCCGGAAGTTTTTCTTTTTTATTGTTTCTAGGGAGTATTTCAATCTTTTTTTTATTTTTCAAAACTCCTAATGATCATTTTTTCTTTGATTCATAAAATTGATAAAAAAAAACATGTCAGATCAAATTTGCCGTGAATGATTCCTGTGTGGTTTTTTTTGCGTTTTTTGTTTTCTTCGGAATTGCTGATGATGGTTTTTTCTTCCTTCTTCTATTGAACTGATAAATATCCGTCTTCATAAAATTTGCAGTGAATGATTATGTTGTGGGGTGGGTAGTATTTCTGTTCTGTAAAGAATTGCAAAATTGGTTTTTCCACCTTTTCATTTCTACCGTATGTTCATCGCCTCTCTATAATAACATATGCACCTCTTCCCATACTGTGTTAAAAGTTTTTTCATCTTATTTTCTTTAGAATATTTTGTTCCTTCGATTATTACTCTTGCGAGCGGATGTCTCGAAGAGTTTCAATATACAGTTGATGCTTCTTTTTTAACCAATGCAATGTTGTCCGTATTTTCTCTTCCTACACCTTCTTGTACTGTATGCAACTTCTAATGTCAAAAAATCGTATGCTCTTTATAGTTATTTCTAAACATTCTCTGTTTTGTTACTCTCTAATTTCAGTTCGTCTAGCCAGATGAGGTCAATATAGGAATAACTGTCTAACGAGTAGTTCAATGTTAACCAAAATTGTATTATAATATGATAATTATGTGATTGGCCTTTTTTGATTTTTTCAAAAGTTATCTCTCTGTTTTTATTACAACTTAGACAACAGTGATCGCTCGAAATAAAATAAAACCAAAATATATTAACGCTTGTATTTTATACATTCCGCCTCGCTCTTCAACTAGTTCTTGGTTGTTTTATATTGTCTTTTTTCACAATTATTATTATTATTCGATTAAATAAACAAATGCATGATCATTTTATTTATTGTAAATGATATTTTTCGTATTATTGAAAATGAATGAAATTGAAAAGAATAAAAAATGTGGTGGTGTTACTACTAGTATGTTTGCAGCAGCCAGTCACTGCATTGCGTTAACGCGCTATGGTTAAACCAATATTTTTGACATTTTAAATTGAAGTAAGAAGAATGAAAAAATAGTTTTGGAATACGGATAATATATTTTCCTACCATAAACTTTCAGTCAACATACTACTACTATTTCGTATCTCCTAAAGTTTTGCACAGTACGCCTCTGGAATGACACACTAAACTTCTAACGGTCACGTCATTCAATCAATTCACGTTTTCATTTGTCGACTTCAGATTAAGTAATAATATAAAAATTAAATGTTAAAATTTTTTAATAAACAATTTTTTCCAGAATCAACAAAATGGCAGCTTCCACATCGGCGGCGGCTGTGGGCCAATACCTGAAGGCTGTGCCGGGACGTGTGGGCGCCTGGGCCAAGTCGCTACCACGCCGTACCTGGGACTACACCAAAATGATGGGTAATGACTACAAAACTGGTTGGTAAAATATCTCTATCTATTATATAGCTAAATCAATTTTTTATAGCTCAATCAATTGATGTACAGGTTGAACTTGAGATCGCCTACTTTTTCGGGTTTAATTAAGTCTGTTAAAGCCTTATGTTGTTTCTGCCAGCAAAACTATTGCCCAAAACGTCTGATAATGAAACATCAGACATTATTGTTAACACGTACATCAATCATCATCACCCCGTGCTACACTGTGTTAAACTATGGTGTCAACCGATTTGAGTTGAGGCTAGTGATGTTTCATTATCAGACGTTTTCGGTAATAATTTTGATTGCAGAAGCAACATACGGGCTTTAAAAAGATTTGGAAATGACGTGCGACCTGCATTAACTTTGTTTGACCCTATCTAGAGTAATATTTTCTCCAGTTTTAATCGGGAGTTTCAGTTAAAATTTCGCGATTTTTTACCAAAACAGACTTGGAAAAAAGTCAGCGGGTTTTAATGAAGATTTTTGCTAGTTTCAGTAGCTTTCATGTTATATTTTTTCTTTTCAGCGGCCATCGAATGCGCGGAAGACTGTTGGGCGCACAAGATCCGATCGACGTTCGTGTTTTCTGGTATCGGATTTGGGTTTCATGCGTATCGGACGAATCCGTCAATGAGTGACTACGTGCACACGTTGGTGGAACGACGACAGATGCTTTGTGTGATTAGTTGGTTACTGACTCACTTGCTCACTCACTCACTCATCGACTCATTCAGTAACTCAACTCACTCATGAGTCATGCGTCAATTAGTTACTCACTCACTCCGTCATTGAGTGACTACGTGCACACGTTGGTGGAACGACGACAGATGCTTTGTGTGATTAGTTGGTTACTCATTCACTCACTCACTCTCTCACTCATCGACTCATGCGTATGCGTCAGTTAGTTACTCACTTACGATTTACTCGCTCATTCAGTCACTCACTCCGTCAACGAGTGACTACGTGTCACTAACTCACTCACTCACTAACTAATTTACTCACTCATTCACTCACTCACTCACTCACTCCCTCACTCACTCACTCACTCACTCACTCACTCACTCACTCGCTCACTCACTCACTCACTCCCTTACCCACTCACTCACTCACTCACTCACTCACTCACTCACTCACTCACTCATTCATTTACTCCCTTACCCACTCACTTACTCACTCACTCACTCACTCACTCACTCATTCACTCACTCCAGCTCCCGGTGAACGTAACGCCGCCTGTGCAGATCTGATTGCGCGTCGTTCTCTACAGCTGGATCAGTCGAAGATCCGTCACGTCTCGCTGGGTCTCCTCTCGATCCTGCTACCCGTCGATGCCGGTATCAACTGCAATCTGTACTCGGCCGGGTGTACGGAGACGTTGCCCAGGTTAATCACTGGCGGACGAGAAGGAGAGGGAAAAGTGGAATTCCCCCTCTCTGGCGGTTTCAAAAAGTATAATTTGTTTCCTAAGGTGTAGGTAAAATAGCCTGAAAACTGCTAACTCCCCCCTCTTTGACGAAATTCCCCTCTCTTTAGAGGATTAGCTCGTCCGCCAGTGAGGTTAATAGATCTAATGGTGATGACTGTCAGATTAATATTTAGGTTAAGATAAAGGCATTAAAACAGGGTGGGCTAAGACTTTGTGACATTGGACAAGGGTAGGGTGTATTTTGAAAATGTTCTGACATCATCCAGAATCATCGAACTATTAGCTAGTTTTTGAGAGTGAAAAGGTTATCAGAAAGGTAACGTCTAAGGAAAAGCATGGTAGTCGACAGGCTGCTGATTGACATGATGTTACATGTATAGACTCTGAAACCGCCTGGCCGGCCGCACACGGGTTCGAATCCCGGGGCCGTCACCAAAAAGCCTTATGGCAGTCAAACAGAAGTGTGACCTACTGGCTGATGGTCGTTAAATAATATGCCTTGAACATCCGATGGAGTAACTTGGAATTTGATTCCATGACATGCCTTATGGCAAGCACCATTCGTGATTGGGACCCGGCGAAGTCTTGATCCGAATGAGACAGCCCAACAATTAAAAAACAAAAAGAAAAAGATAGAAAAGATTCAATTTATTAGTTTATACTAATGGCGGAACTGAGTTGGTGTGTCAAATACTACATTTCTTCAAAAATCGTAAATTTAAAAACATAAGATTTCTTCATTTCCCACTGACTGAGACTTTCTTAGAATAACTTGAAGAAAAACGAATTTCATAAGAGTTACGACCAAACTGATTTGCATTTTGCACGATTTTTCATTAAAAAGTATTATAAACTAAATTTTTTTGTATCATTTTGTGAATTTCTTTACAGATGGCGTGATCTCCCGTCCCGAGTGCTGGACATCGGCTTCTGCGGTCGATGGATTTATCTGGATCGGGAATTCGTCAACTACGACATCAGTGAAGAAACATTGGCTTTACCCGAAGCTTCCAAGGAAGAAGATTCATGATAACTTTTTGTGCCATTCGTTGATTTTTAATCTATGAATTGTGTTCTTTTAAGTTGGATCTATCTGGATCGGAAATTCGTCAACTACGACATCAGTGAAGAAACATTGGCTTTACCCGAAGCCTCCAAGGAAGAAGATTCATGATAACATGTTGTGCCATTCATTGATCTTTATTCGATGAATTGTGTTTTTTTTTAAGTTGGATGTATCTGGATAGGGAATTCGTCAACTACGAGATCAGTGAAGAGACATTGGCCCTACCTGAAGCTTCTAAGGAACAAGATTCATGATAACGTGTGCCATGCGTTGATTTTTATTCAATGAATTGTTTTTTTTTGATAAAATTGGACGAACTGGTGCTTTTTTAGTTTCATTTCTCAGAATACGGGATTTGTAGACTATTGTAGATTTGCAGATTCATACTGAAAAGAAACCTATTTTTGTAATTTCTTTCATGCGAAGAATTAATTGGTCCGACTCAATATATCCAGATTTTTTTTTGTTGAAAAATGGACTGCATTAAACGGCTATAATAAATCTGAACTAAAACTGAAGAGAGAACTCTTTTTATGATTGCTATCAAGAGAAGCATTATTTGGTCCAGACTTAATATATGCATGTTAATGTATTAAAAAAATTAAATTAAAAAAAAACTAATTAAAATTTTTTTGTGAAAATGCAATACACGAAATGGCTAAATCTTACATTGTAGATTCCTACTGTAATGTTGCTTATAAATAACGCTTGACCACTGGGGACGAGCCAAACCTTCAATGGGAGGGTAATTTCCTCAAAGAGTGGGAATCGACAGCAATTAGGCCATTTTACCTACACCTTGAGGAACTAATCCTATTTTTTAAACCCCCTAAAGAGGGAGGAAATTCCACTTTTCCCTACCCTTCTCGTCCGTTAGTGCGCTTGACTGACTTATTTATGAGTGACACTGTGCCAAGTAATAGAAAGGTTTTGGATTAAATGGAGGAGTGTAGTAGTAACAAACAGTGGGCGTTTTACTGCTTTTATAGTTTGTTGGAGTTGTTTTGTTATATTTCTGTTCTGTATACATTTCCTCTCCTCACTGGACTGGCAAGGAGTTGCACGCGCGTTTAAATTAGCTTTTTCACAATGTACTGATGACTGCAAGTTCTTGAATGTTTCACAGATGGAAAGTTCTATCCTAGAAATATGTAGTTCAAGATGCTCTGAAGTTGATATTTGTCTTGTGTTTACTTACTTAGTCACTGGCTAGTTGATAGTTGAGTGAGTATATAAATTGTCAATATGGATTTTGCATTTCGGTGTTTTATCTTGTTCTAATCCAGTTAAGCGGAGAGGCCCAACCAATTAGTTGGACTTCCTTGATTTGCTGTTTTCAATTTCGTTATCATTATCATTGTTTTATTAGTCTTGATTCTTGTGATTTTGCTCAAAGTTCTAGCAGATTTCGGAGATGTTATTGGTATATGGTGGTTCTTATGTGGTGTTTGTGAAATACTTCGTTATGATGATCAAATTGCTTCGTGTTATATTTGCATTCGTTATGGGTGCTTTCAGAGTAAAAAGGAAAGTAAAACGGAAAGTAAAATCTGTAAACCAATTGACCGGAAAGTCAATTTTGTTATCGAAATTTTATTTTCAGTCAATAGGTTTACAGATTTTACTTTCCTTTTTACTTTCCTTTTTACTCTGAAAGCACCCTATGAAAGTGAAAATGAATTATCAAGACAAGATCGAAGTATGTTGTTTCGAGTGGAGATTATTGTCATCGACTAAATGTTTATAACATTGTGAAATATCTCAGTTATTTTTTGCCATGGGTCATAATTTATAAATATCATATTTTTTCGTGACATTGATCGTCTAGAGCGTTTTCAGTTGTTCAGACTGAATTAGCGCATTCATGGGAAAAAAATGGTTTTATTGACTGTTCATGTTGCATTAGCGGACGAGGGTATAACTGAAAGGTGGAATTCCCCCTCGTTAGCAGTTTCAATAAATATAATTTGTCCCTCAAGGTGTAGGTAAAATGACCTAATAACTAGGAAATTCCCCCTCTTTGAAGAAATTCCCTTCCCTTTGGAGGGTTGGCTCGTATGCCAGTACCATGTTGGACTTTTTGCAGATAGGTTAGAGGAGTCTGATATCCACTGATCTCTATGCATAAAAAAGTATCACTAAGATCCGAAAAGGACGCTGCAAAATTACAACACCCTGAAGTTTTTCTAGAATTTTTACCAAACGCCAAAATTTTCTGTCACCAAAAATAAAATTCCATATGAAGTTTTTTTGTTAACCCCCGATTACCTATCATTAGGCTGGCCTGTCCGAGCGGGAGCGAGGACAAGCGCTTTAAAGCCCGCGCAGCGGTGGTATTTCCGTTATTACCCACCTTTGTATGCGAACATAAAATTTCGTGTATGGGAGAAATTATAGGAAAGTTTCTGGGTTTTGGAAATATGCGGACGTGCGTTATAACTTTCGTTTCCTAACTAATTAACAAAACTATATCTTTCTGTTTTCACAAACATTCAGTAGAACGTTGTATCAATAGATTCATGCAGTTGGAACCGGTAATTGTTTGTTCACATCCGTGTTTGTTTTCTTAGCCTAATGATGGCCAAACAGCCAACGACAAGCAAGTGCATATATTGCTATGCTTGGTCAGGGTTTCTTGTTTACCAAAACCTAATTTCGTATGTCGGTTGCAATGCAATGAAGTAAGCCCAATTTTCGTATGATGTCCATATGTGATGTTAAAAGATTTTATTTGAAAGTTTAGAAGCTGACCAAAAACAGATTAAAATTCAAACTGCGCACCAAAAAAGTTTTTGGCTAACAAGAAACCCTGGATGGGGCTATACATACATTTTATCAGAGTTCGATCGGCTTGCAGATTTCTACTTGCCTATTTCGGATGTACCTACTCTGCCTCTAACAAGTGAAGGATTTTTGGGAAAGATCGGATTGTTTATTTATTATACAAAATCACTGGCGGACGAACCAAACTCTCCAAAGAGGGGGGAATCGGCAGAAATTAGGGCATTTTATATACACCTTAGGGAACAAACTCTACTTTTGAAAACCGTCAAAGAGGGGGGAATTCCACTTTTCCCTCCCTTCTCGTCCGCTAGTGTACAAAATACATTTATTTGAATGAATTACCAAATTCCGCTTTTCAAACCACCGAAGAGGGTCAAATTCTTTTCAATAGTATTCCTGTTATGCATTCTTGGTGATTATTTAGGAATGTTTACCACATCGAGTCGACTGCGTAAAACTGTCACTTTCCAAGTTTCAAACTTCTTTCACATTCACGTCGTGTTACAGTTACACTGCAATGTATTATGCAACCGTCTTATAGGCCCTGTGCACGTATAAGCTTTGGGCTTATAATTATAAGCCCAGGGCTTATAATTTACGTGTTAAAGTATATAAAATTATAAGCCCTAGGCTTATAAATTATAAGCCCTAGGCTTATAAATTTATACTGAGTTATATACATTAACACGTAATTTATAAGCCCTGGGCTTATAATTATAAGCCCAAAGCTTATACGTGCACAGGGCCATAAACTTACATAAGTTCACTCACTACACCGACATGAAATGATGATAATTTGCTAGAAAAAAATTGGGATATGCTGAATGCATCTGTGAAATTTTGACGTCAAATCTGCCAGCCAGTTTGCGTCATTCGGTTTGTAGTCAGATGACGTCATTCTTGGTTTGGTTCTGTCACTGTGGATGAGCAAATTGACTAAAAAGTACCGCATTTCTATTTTGATCATTCTCATGTATACTTAGAAGAGCTACGAAATTTCATATTGAATTTCTAAATTGATAAAATATAATTATTGCTGTTTTCTGCCTTTGTTGCTCGAACTACCGGTAAAAAGAAGTACAGAAAACAGAAATACCTCGCTTTTGGTGGTTTTAGAGAATATGATTTTCCAATACAATGTGAAAAAACGCTTCGAATCAGCGACTGCCTCATTATCTTGGGGAGAATCTCCTCCTAATAACAACTCACTCATCCGCCAGTGCATTAGCGGACGAGAATGGGAGGGGAAAGTAGAATTACCCCCTCTTTGGCTTTTTCAAAATATAGAATTTGTTTTCTAATATGTAGGTAAAATGGCCTGAAAACTGTTATTTCTCCCCCCCCCCTCTTTGAAGAAATCCCCTTCCTTTGGAGGACTGGCTGGTCCGCCAGTGTATTAGCGGACGAGAAGGAGAGGGAAATGTAGAATTCCCCACCCTCCATGGCGTTTTAAATTGAAGGAATTTGTTCTTTGAGGTTTGGGTAAAATTGTTTCAGAACCTACTTTCCCCCTTATTTGGGGAAATTCCTTCCATTGTGAAACTTTGGCTCGTCCGCCAGTGCGTTAATGTTGGCATGCGATTGCACTGCGTTGCACTCACTAGTGGACGAGAAGGGGTGGGAACAGTGGAATACCCCCTCTTTGGGAATTTCAAAGGGTAGAATTTGTTCTATAAAGTGTAGGCAAAATGGCCTGAAAACTGCGAATTCCCCCTCTTTGACGAAATTCCCCTCCCTTTGGAGGTTTAGCTCGTCCGCCAGCGGCTGCACTTGCAGTGCTCGTGCACGTGCTCCTGGCTTTTTAGATGCCCGTTTCGTTTCCATTTTCATCTCAGCTTCAATCTAACTTAAAAGGAAGACAATTCTTCATATTTTAAAATAAACACTCAGAGATTTAGTTTTTTTGTATCTTGTCATACTAATCAGTTTTCATTTTTCTGTAATTGTTGGGATATTTTTCATTCCGTCTTCGTGATTGTAATTTAGGAATGACCGTTGTTTCACTTTGTGGCTTCCTATTCCTCGTTGCTATTATGGTGCGGAAACTGAAGAAAAAGTTGAAGTTGTAGGCAGTTTATTATCTGTTTCCTGTTCAGTATGCCGGTCTAATATAAGCAATGTTTTGATGACTAACCCGAGTGTGTTTTTTATGTGCCAGCACGCGGGTCGATTTCATAACTAACGTTGAAAAAGTTGGAACTGCCATAGCCATTACATTTTTTATAAGTAGAGTTAGAGTTGGTATTCACTTGCAGTTGCATTCGGTTCGCACATTCATTCACATTTCACATAATAAGTCTATTATATATGTTTATTTCATTTCACGTGAATGTAACGTAACTGGAACTGAACTTGATATTCCGTGCTTTTACTATCACAATTTGATTGATTTCTCGACTTATTTGTATTTCTTATGCCAATTCCAGTCTTATACATTGATATTCAATTCAATTCTTCCAAATAGTAAAAATACACTACGAATAAATAACGGTTTTTTTCAGACAAACCACAACAATAATAGTTGGACGAATCTCCATAAATAAATGCGATGCCGTTTTTCCATCGCAAGCCGAAGCAGAGCCGACGCGGTCAGGAGACGATGCAGAAGAAGCTGTTTCTGGTTGGGCTCGTGGTGACGGGGGATTTTCGCTATAAACATGTAGAATTTTCACTATCAAGTTCATTTCGGGGGGTTTTCGCTATAAACATGTAGAATTTTTACTAATGAAGTTGCAATTCACGACACTATACACTTGTTGGTGACCATTTTCTCGAGAACATATAAACAAAGTGAATTATTTTATAATCGATATGTACGTAATAAAACGAAATCCGCCAAAACCCATGATCGGTTTGGGAATGACCGTTATTTCACTATGAGACTTGGGATTCCTCGTTGCCATTATGGTGCGAAAGCTGAAATAAACTAGGAAATTGAACTTGGAACCCGGATTCGGACGTCCATTTAGTGCATATGCATATTTAGTTCTAATGAAACTTGAAACTTGAAACTATATCTGCAGTGTTTTTCATTTTTTTTTGACTTGTTTCAGGCACGTCAGGCTCCGGACAGTGTGTTTGATATCTCTGAATGTGACCTGTATAACATACCCGGCGAGTGCTTCTCGCTTTTCAATGTCCTGTTGAAGGAAGTTGGTTTGGTGGAGGAATTGATTGACTGGTTCATTGATGTCAAGTTTATGGATTCATAGTTCACTCGCTCATTCACTTCCTCAATCAACTTATCTCTGATTCAATCACTTCACACTCACTCATTCACTTACTTATTTATCAAGTCACTTATTCACTAATTCATTCGCTTTTCCACTCACTTACCAACTCACTCACTCACTCACTCATCCACTCACTCACTCACTCACCCACTCACTCACTCACTCACTCACTCACTCACCCACTCACTTACCAACTAACTCACTCACTCACTCACTCACTTACTCACCCGCCCACTCACTCACTCACTCACTCACTCACTCACTCACTCACTCACTCACCCACTCTTCCACTCACTTCCTCACCCACTTACTCACTCATTCATTCACTCACTCACTCACTCATCCACTCACTCACTCACTCACTCACTCACTCACTCACTCACTCACTCACTCACTCACTCACTCAACAGGTCTTCATCGTTCGCCACAACCGCCTGACCGACTTCAAAGACGAGGACGGCAAAGACGCTCTAAAGAAGCTGAAAAACTGTCGACTTCTGGCGGCTTCCAAGAACAAATTCCGCGTTTTACCCCAGGAAATTTCTCTATTGAGCCGACTTGAGGAACTCCATTTGGACGGAAATCATCTGCGACATTTGCCGCCTGAGATCGGGCTTCTGAAGAAGCTACAGGTGCTGAACGTGGCCGGTTGGTGATGTTTATTATTATTTATTAGTTTTGTTTTTTGTCTGATAAGCGGGAGTTATACTTCGGCGCACGCACGGCGCACGCGTAAGCCCTGTGCACGTGACGTGCGCCAAAGTGATTATACTTCCGGCGCACGCGCACCAGCGCACCATCCTGCCTTCTATAGAAAGGTGCGTTGCGCACGTGCGCCGAAATCGGTGCAGAGCCCGCGTGCTCCGTACGCTGAAGTATAACGCCCGCTATACAGTACAGTGGTTCAGATGATCACAGTAAAAAGGTGCATTATACCCTTTTAGTTGGATGGTATTGCTCAAAAACATTTTTGTTTTTTTTCTGCAGAATTTTTTGTAAATTTGTCGAGAATTTCGGGAAAGTGAAAATTCAAAATTAATAATTCCACTCAATTAGAACAAACCTGAGAATGATATACGAATTTTACTCCGGAATATACTTCATATGTTGTTGTGGATTGTGATATTGGTGTTGTTGGTTGGAAACGTTCTCTTTATTCCTCTAGCTCTAGTATAAATAAAGCCCGTATATGTTTCTGCAAGCAAAAATATTGTTCAAAACTTCTGATAATGAAATATCAGACAATCAGTTTTAACACACATCAATCATCATCACCCCATGCTATACTGTGTTAAACTAAGGGGTCAACTGCGTTGAGTTGAGGCTAGTGATGTTTCATTATCAGACGTTTTGGCATTAATTTTGCTTGCAGAAACAACATACAGGCTTTATCGGCTATTTGCTTAGTGGCTCTGGAAGCCCTCAGATATCATGTTTCTAATTCAATGACTACGTTTTATCGTTCAATCCCACATCGTTTTATTGTTTACAATTACAACAATGAACCTTTTATTATTAAAAAATTTATTCGGGCTTTTAGAATTTCATGATTTACGTTTAATATCCATTTTTCCAGTGTTCCATTACTTAGTCCCACTGGCAGACGAGTCAATATTCCAAAGGGAGGGGAATTTCGTCAACGAGTGGGGAATTGGCAGTTTTCTGGTCATTTTACCTACACCTTAAAGCAGGGGTGGGCCGGGTTTTTTGGCGTTTTGCAGGGGGTGGGGGGTAGCCGACAGAAAATCCCATCCTACCCGACCTGTCCGAAAAGTGGGGGGGAGGGGTAAGGTCGGGTAGGGGGGGGGTAGAAAAAACTCTTGTTTTTGCTAAAAAAATCTTCTATTATAAGGTATAATCGTATAAACATCACATATACCGGTTTTTTCAGGTTTTAACCAAAAAAATTGACCTAGAAAACGTGTTTCTTCGAAAAAAAATTCTCACAGCCAGAAAATTTTAAAAAATGAACCTCAAAATCGAGGTTTTGAGGCCGATTTTCTAAAAAATTTCGAGTAGGGGGGGGGGAGGGGGTAGGCGACCTAAATTTTTGTCTAGGGGGAGGGGGTCGGCTACCCGCCGACCCTGAAAAGTGGGGGGGCAACCCCCCTCCCCCCCCCCCTGCGGCTCACCTCTGCCTTAAAGAACAAATTCTACTTTTTGTACATGCCAAAGAGGGGGGAATTCCAGTTTTCCCACCCCTTCTCGTCCGCCAGTGTACCCGAACCACGATCTCATTTTCCAGACAACGAACTCCACGCCCTACCTGAGGAGCTCGGTGACTGTTTGAGCCTGACCACTCTGAACGTGAATGGCAATCCGTTGAAGAAACTGCCACTGACCTTGGCCAATCTACGACATACCCTGATCCAGTTGGACGTTGAGAACACACATCTACAAGAGCCGAATGATGGTTAGTGATTTTTTCTATAAAAGTTAAAGTAACAATTTACCATTGCTGTTATATCGTTTTTCGCTGGACTTCTCCATTATTGAAGTCGATAAGGCACTCCGTTCCGAATGGGTGTTTTCGTAGTGGCCAGCAAGTTTGAGTAAACTGACCGGGGGGGGGCAATAACAGAAACTTCGCGTCAAGCTCCTCGGCTCAACTCAAGTTTCGAACCAGGACCACCAGTTTAGTTTTCGAGGCTGACACACTACGGATTAAACTAGTCATAAAAATTTCAGTCGATAATGTTAATTTCAGACGTAATCAAAGCCGGCACCTCCTCCATCATCAAATACCTTTGCGATCAGTCGGGCGTGGACTTCGATTCGATACCTGAAAACGGCAAACTGATGATTTTCGTCAGTGGCGCATCCGATGAAACCGATGGTGAGGCGTCGCGGCGCAAGGATTCGGCGATGCGCGAGCGGAGTTCGTCCAATGCCGCGTTTGAGGAGATGATCGCCCGACTGGAAGCCGATAAGGTTGGTATATTGTGATTTATAGACTAGCCTCTGCGCTCACTTGCTCGAGTTGCTGTCGTTTCTGACCATTGTAGTCGTCCCTCTGACTTTCGTTATTCTGTGAGAAACTGTGGTTAAACAGGTTATCACTACCTCGGTGGAAAAACCACCGCTGCGCGGGCCTAACGCGCTTGTCCCCGCTAATCCAGCCTCACGATAGGTAATCGGGGGTTAACGGACAGTAAAGCTTCATATGGAATTTATTTTCGGTGGCAGAAAATTTTGGCGTTTAGAAAAAATTGTAGGAAAATTTTTGGGGTTTGGAATTCTGCGTGGGGGAAAGACACCGTGTACCGTGTAATTGGGTAGTTTTTTCTCAAATCTGGAACTGTTTTTCAGCGTCGCCATTCTTCCGCCCATCTGGAGCATGAACGCGACTCGAACCATTCCTTATATAAACGAATGTTGGGCAACAACCAACGGCACAAAGAGCAGTTGATCGAGAAGCTGGCCAGAGTTAGTGCAGTTTAGTGAACCGGGTCTCCCGATGGGTTGGTCCATCTTTCTTTTTGCCTCTTTATGGCTGCGAAATGTTGGTTTGTGATGATCTAAAAAATGTATCGTCTGTTCTGTTTTAATTTCAACCATAGCTTGGAGAAGTCTTACATGTTGTTAACACACAAACAACGTTGACAGCTGTATGTTTTTATTGAATTGTATCACTGGATGAAGCAAATGGAAGGAAAAAGAATTCTGGTCCACGTTTTACTTTCACGAAACGATTGAAGCCTGCTTCTAATAGAGATACCTTGGTTATTTTTCAACGTGCTAGGTGATGTGTGTTTATTTTTGATAATAATGTCGGAATTGATTTTTTCCCATTGATTATGATATTGAATTCACACAGGATCAACAACTGATCGACTCACAAATCCACTCGTTAACCGAACGCAAGCATCTGGAGCGCAAACAACTACTTGATGATATCGCCAATAGTTGGTCCGGATTTTTCTCAATTTCAATGTTTGAGCAATAAAAAAATAAAGACAACTATAATAAAAATGATGCAACACAACAATTAAGAAAAATAAAATGTCTTTTGATGAATCTTTCTAACTCATTGAGGCTGAATTATTACGAAATTTCTTGAAATGCATTTCGATCAGATCGTATCTCAGTTAATTAGATAACTATAATGAAGGATAAATTCGAAAAAAAAATTATGAAAACTGATACAAATTTTTAGAAAATTTCTCAAATATTTTAGTGGAACGTCACGCCACGTCATTGATCTCGAACATTCTGACGTCAAACGCGGCCGTGACGCGGGCAGAACGACGTATCGAGGAGGAGGAGGAACGAAGGTAAGATAAAAAAATATAACATTCTCATCTGATTTGAAGACCGAATTTGAATGCGCGACTTATTTCTTGTTGGATTTTCAGTTCTAGTTACAAGAGTATGTGTCTTTTTGCCAGCTATAAATTATATTGAAACTTTTATACATTTCAAGGTACATTATGTGTTAGGAAAACCGTTCACACACTGTACGTCTTGAATACACAATATGATGAGGAAATGATGCAAAATTATAATAATAATAATTTTTCTGTCAAATTCTGTGATTGACTAGGTTATGAAGAGAGAAGTGTACAAATCATACATTGAAAAATTGGTAGGATAGTAGAGGTGAAGTGAAACCAATGTGTTATGTTATGTTATGTTTGTTAGGTGAATTATGTTATGCTACGTTATGTTATGTCAATGTTATGTTGGCAGGATACAAGACGAACGATGGTTCACGGCCGCCTGGATTGAGAGGGAACGTCTGAAGAAGGGCGAGACCGAACGTGCCATGGCCACGATACTTCAAGAAAACTATACCATGCAACAATTGTGGGATCAGTACGCGCAGAACAAGGGCAATGCCATCAACCATGCCATTGAACTGTGAGTGAGTGAGTGAGTGAGTGAGTGAGTGAGTGAGTGAGTGAGTGAGTGAGTGAGTGAGTGAGTGAGTGAGTGAGTGAGTGAGTGAGTGAGTGAGTGGAGGTGAGAAGTGAGTTAGTGCGTGAGTGAGTGAGTGAGTGAGTGAGTGAGTGAGTGAGTGAGTGAGTGAGTGAGTGAGTGAGTCGGTTCGGTGGGTAGGTGTGAGTGACTCAACATAATGGAAAAGATGTTGCGATGCTGTTGTTGTGGTTTTCGCTGTTTTGTAGCTGCTATTATTATTGTTGTCATTATTCATGTTGTTCTTGTTCCATAAACTGACGATTTTGCAGTGAACGTCACACATCCGGTCTAATTGATTCGGCATTGCGGGATCGCGACGAGGTGACGGCGGTGTTGTGCGAACAGATACTCGAAGATCAACAGATGCAGAAAGGTGTGTTGTTGTTGTTGTGATGGTGGAGGTGGTTGAAATTTAAGGTGTTGTTGTTGTCGTTGTTGTTGGGAGTTGCAATATTTGTTGTTAATGTTAAGAGTTGTAGGTGTTGTTGTTGTTGTTTATGCTGTTGTTGTGGTTTTTGTCATTGTTGTTGTTGTTTTTTGTTGTTAATGTCGTTGTCGTTGTTTTGGGAGTTGTAATATTTGTTGTTAATGTTAAGAGTTGTAGGTGTTGTTGTTGTTAATGCTGTTGTTGTGGTTTTCGTCTCTATTGTTGTTGTTGTTGTGGTGGTGGTTGTATTTTAGGTGTTGTTATTGAGGCTGGATTTCTGGCGTTGTCGTCGTTGTTGTTGTTTAGTAGTAACTGTTTTGTACATAGGTGTTGTTGTTGTTGTTGTGGTTTTTGTCATTATTATTGTTGTTGTTGTTATTGTTGTTGTTGTTGTTGGAAGTTGTATCAGTTGGTTGTTGATGCTAAGTGTTGTAGTTGCTGTTGTTGTTGTGGCTGTTCGGGGTTGTAGGCCATGTTGTTGTATAAGAAATGAACATTTGCAGACGCCCTACTGCAACTGATGGAGCAGAAGGACAGTCGTACCAACCGCCTCAACTGCCAGATTGAGTTGCTACAGAACGAGCTGGCCACGTTGTCAATGTTGGAACGCGATAATAAAACATTACGAGTGGCTAATGAACATGTGGGTTTTTTATTTAGTTTTTCTTTCTCTTTTTAGTTAGTTTTTTTTATTCGGTTTCCTTCACTGGCGGACGAGCTAAATCCCCAAAGGGAGGGGATTTCGGTCATAGAGGGGGGAATCGGCTGTTTTAGGCTATTTTACCTACACCTTAGGGAACAAATTCTACTTTTTGAAAACGCCAAATAGGGGGAATTCCACTTTTCCCACCCCCCAAAAACAGGGTGGGAGGGTGCCCTTGATCGATCGACCGTAAGAGAGATTTTCAGAATTGACCCATTGACCGTAACGGTCAAAATTTGAGAGAATGTACTGTCAAAATGACCTAAAATTACACGAAATCGCCTAAAAAAACGACCAAAAATTGGTCGAAAACGTTTCAAGTTTAAATTTTTTTTCAAAAATTCGTTGAAAACGTTTTAAATTAAAAAAACAACAACCAAAAATTGGTCGAAAATGTTTCAAGTTTTAAAATCAGTGTTCGTTGGATCGATTCGATGCACGATATGATGATTGATGTATGGTGCTGGATGATATACTCAGTACTGTATTATCAACCAACACTGCGCGCCACTAGATACGTTTCTAATACAAATCAGTGGGCTAAATGCTGAAGTTTCGATGCTGTGCACTCAACTTGTCAGTTTTCAGATCTTTCTGATACAAATCTGCGGGCTTCAAAATGCAAAAATTTCGGCGCTGGGCGCAACTCAGCCTGTCACTTTTCAGCTATGTTTCCAATACTAATCAACGGGCTTCAGATGCTAAGATTTCGGAGCTGTGCACCACTCAGCCTGCCAGTTTTCAGATATGTTTCTAATACAAATCAGCGCACTTCAAATGTTAAAATTTCGGCGCTGCGCGCCAGTCAGCCTGGCAGTTTTCAGATATGTTTCCTATACGAATCAGCGGGCTTCAAAATGCTTAAGTCTCGACGCTGTGCACCACTCAGCCTGTCAGTTTTCAGATATCTTTCCAATACAAATCAGCGCGCTTCAAATGCCAAAATTTCGGCGCTACGCGCCACTCAGTTTGTCAGGTTTCAAATAAGTTTCTAATACAAATCAGCGGGCTTCAAAATGCCAAAATTTCGGCGCTGCGCGCCAGTCAACCTGTCAGTTTCCAGATATGTTTCTAATACAAATCAGCGCGCTTCAAATGCCAAAATTTCGGCGCTGCGCGCCAGTCAGCCTGTCAGTTTTCAGATATGTTTCTTATACAAATCGGCGGGCTTCAAAATGCTTAAGTTTTGACGCTGTGCGCCACTCAGCCTGTCAGTTTTCAGATACGTTTCTAATACTATTCAACGGACTTCAAAATGCAAAAAAATTCAGCGCTACGCGCTATTCAGCCTGTCAGGTTTCAGATATGTTTCTAATACAAATCAGCGGGCTTCAAAATGCCAAAATTTCGGCGCCGCGCGCACTCAGTCTGTCAATTTTCTGTTATGTTTCTTATACAAATCAGCGGCTTTCAAAATGCCGAAATTTCGGTCATTATTTCGAGCCATTACTGATGTTTTTGAGTAAAAAATTCGACTTCATTTAATGTTGACCGTCATGCCCCCCCCCCCAAAATCGAAACCCGGGAGGGTGCCTGACCGTAAGACCGATTTTTGAAAAAGTGTATGACCGTAACGCCATTTTGGCCAAATTCGCTGCCCACCACTGTGTCCAAGCAACTGTAATATAGAACATAGAACAAGGACCAGAACAGTTTCGTGCGTAAAAATTGTGTTAAAAATTGTTTTTCAATTAACAAGAAACCCTGAACGTATGTCACTAGGGGACGAGAAGGGGTGGGAAAAGTGGAATTCCCCCCTCTTTGGCGTTTTCGAAACATTTGAATTTGTTCCCTAAGGTGTAGGTAAAAGGACCTGAAAACTCCTGATTCCCCCCTCTTTGGAAAGATTCCCCTCCCTTTGGAGATTTGGCTCGTTCGCCAGTGACCTATGTTGCTCAGTTTGCGGTACTTTACAGAGTGGTTCGCGGAAACCGCCGCTACCGGGTGGCAAGCGCAAACCTCATAAAGTGAATTCTTCGATAGTAAAAATATACCAAACCATTTCCGTTTTCGCACAAGTCCCTATCTTTTCTATGTTGAGAGTTTGTTATCCTAAAACCAGGACGAAATAATTCAGTTTCACCATTTTCGTTACATTAGTTGATGAATTTTAGATGTTTTGTGTTTCTTTTTCTGAAAAAAGTATTATTTGTTTTCACAACACTACGTTTTTCGTCTTCCGAACGTGATGTGTGTGTACGAATGTCTGACTGACTATTTTTTATCCTGAAACACAGCACATTTTTTCTTTATGTACAGGAAATCTCTCTCTTGAGAATAATAATAATAATGCATCCTTTGAGAACATAATGCTAGATTATCAGTAATTGCAAGCGATTTTTATGTTTATATTTTCTTCAGGTGTGCCTGGAAACACAGCGCAAGGACCTCTTGCGACTCCTGATGCAGTTGATGGGTGAACGCGATCAACGCTCAAAGGAGCTGCAGAAACGTCTGGTTAATATTTATGTAGCAATTCTTGACTGAGGGGTTCTTGATTTTGCAACCTGGAAGAGGCAAAAGCAGAGACAATAATTTAACGTGTATTTTTTATCTATCGTATTGGGTGGATTATAAACCTCAATTAGTTGAAAACCTCGCATCAATTCCATTCAGAGGTGGGCCGCAGGGGGGGGGGGGGGTAGGGGGGGTTTACCCCCCCCCACTTTTCAGGGTCGGCGGGTAGCCTACCCCTCCCCCCTAGACAAAAATTTAGGCCGGCTACCCCCTCCCCCCCCCCCTACTCGAAATTTTTGAGAAAATCGGCCTCAAAACCTCGATTTTGAGGCTCATTTTTCAAAATTTTCTGGCTGTAAGATTTTTTTTTCGAAGAAACACGTTTTCTGGGTTAATTTTCTTGGTTAAAACCTGAAAAACCCGGTATATGTGATGTTTATACCATATAATAGAAGATTTTTTAGCAAAAACAAGCAAAAAACAAGCGTTTTATGCGAAAAATTTTTTTTTCTACCCCCCCCTACCCGACCTTACCCCCCCACTTTTCGGACAGGTCGGGTAAAATGGGATTTTCTGTCGGCTACCCCCCCCCCCCCCCCACCCCCTGCAAAGTGCCAAAAAACCCGGCCCACCCCTGATTCCATTGTATTGTTGTTATTTGTTATGAGTCAATATTTGATATTTTGTAACTTGTAACTTGACTGTATTTATTGTTTATGACAACCAAAATGATGGATGGAATCACGTTTTGCAGATCGAAATGGAGGCGGCACGCGAGGATGAACGAACCGACTTCTGGCTGGTCCAGTACCAGAAGTTGATGGCCACCAAACCCGTGTCGTTAATTGAAGAGGTTAGAGATTTGTTCTCTCATTTATTTCATTTTATTAGGGCCATGCCCAGGACGTACAAAAGCATGAGAACACGAGAAAGCTATTGTATGACCATGAATCCGCGAGAAAATTAATTATATTTTAATTTTAAAATTCACTGGGACTTCTTCATTAAAGCCGTAAAGCACACTAATACTATAACAGAAGTGGTGTTTTTGTAGCGGCCATAGAAGTTGTATTAACTGACGGACATTAGCAAAAATCGCAGAGGAACGCGTTAAGTAGAAAGAACTCATACTGCCACTGCCTGCATGTACTGTACATTATCAGGTTTCGGATAGCTTAGAATCGAAACTGTGTTTCAACTTGGTTTGATTGAGAAACTTTCGAATCACAAGCATTGGTCTCCTACAGACCTACAACATGGCTTGCCGACGAAATAACTGATTTGAAAAAAAAATTATGTTTTACAACTTTGTGAAAATGATTTTTGATAATTTTGGTTTGAAAACGATTCCTATCTATTTTTTGGGTAATTGGAAAAAAAAATCAACTAATTTTTGCAGGAATCCACATTCGACATCGATCTGATCAAGGTGCTGAATCGGGCCGGTGCCGGCGACTTCGCCCCGAATCTGGCACGTCATGGCATAAATAACATGATGTTGTTGGCCGAGTGCGATGATGACACGAAATTGGCCAGGGTGAGTGAGTGAGCTAGTGAGTGTGAGTGAGTGAGTGAGTGAGTGAGTGAGTGAGTGAGTGAGTGAGTGAGTGAGTGAGTGAGTGAGTTAGTGAGAGTGTGAGGAGAGTGTGAGGAGAGTGTGAGTGAGTTTGGAAGTCAGTCAGTCAGTGAATCAGTGCGTAAGTCAGTCAGTCAGTGAATCAGTGCGTAGTCAGTCAGTGAATCAGTGCGTAAGTCAGTCAGTCAGTGAATCAGTGCGTAAGTCAGTCAGTCAGTCAGTGACAGACATATATACATACTGAGAGATTGGCTGACCGACCGACTGAACCGAACTTGTTTGCTTATCTCATTATCTAGTTTATAACCCATTTTAGCTAGGCTTTCACTCAACAACCCATTTTAGCTCGGCATTTACTCCATCTCCACACGGGCCCGTTTACTAGATGAGATCCGCCACTATGTCCAGTCCCAGCACTACCATCCCACTCCGTCGTCATCATCCGCCAAAGGCAAACAGCTGGATCCGGACGAGAAGTCGGGGAAAAAGAGCGGCAAAACCGTGGATGCCACCACGACGGATGGTGCGGAGGCCAGGTGAGTGTTGTTGTTGTTGAATAGAAACTATTTTCGTTCTGTGAACTGTTTTTTTACTGAAAAACCCCAACTAGCATCGTACAGGTACAATGCCTCGTTTTATACTGTATTCTTACAGACTTTCAGCTCAAAACATTCAGTTTTCCCACATTTAACCATGGTTTTCCTCTTAATCTCCTCTTAATCTCTTCCTCGGGACTCTTAATCTAACGGTCGTGGGTTCGAGCCCCACGTCGGGCGTCAGTAAAGCGTACAAGACTCATGTCGGGCGTCAGTAATAAATACAAGACTTGTTATTTGTATTATTAGTTGTTATGATGTTTCAACGGTTATATGTAGGTTATATGAGCTACTGATATGTATCAACCAAGTCCCACGCCTAGCCTCCTTCCTCAAATTACATCTTTATTTAGTTTGCCACACTGAACCAGTCTCGCTGCATCAACCGACAGAATGACTGAATGACTATGAATGACTGAATGAAAAACCACGTATAAGAATAGCATATGTTATACAGGGTGGCCCAAAAGTCTCTACCCGCTGTTTGATCATGAATTTCTCGAATTTAATAAATTGCATGATTCTCTTTTACAACCTAAATATACGTAATAACACCTGAAATTTCTTATTATGTGGTTAATTTTTTTATAGGATTGCTCAAATTTTAGTTTTTGCCGAAATTGATGGATTTTTCGTGTATTTTTGGCAATTCTGACCAAAATACTATGGAAACAGGACAAAATGATGCGATTATATGTTCAAATAATTGTAAAAGAATTTCACATTGCTGAAAACAAGTGTTAACTGGGTTTTTATAATAATTATATAGGAAGACAGGTTGATATTAAAGAGATTTACGACAAAAAAGTTTGGGTAACCAAAGAATATCGACGTTTTTTGACGAAAATCGAAAAATTAAAAAGTCGGTAAATTAACTTCTAGTCGGGATAATCATGCTTCAACAACTCCCAATGTGCGGATGTATCATCATAAAACCCCAATTAGGGCTATTAAAACAAGAAAAAGGCTGAAAACTGCCAAATTGCCGATTTTGGTCCGAAAATTGACTTGCGCAATTTGGCTCATATTTCACTGGTCGAAGCCAATAATCATTTTATTTTGTGATAAGTTCAGTTCAAACATCATCATAAAACAGAATTATGCAATTCTTGAGTCTTATAACACGTTTGCATTTGAAAAAATTCGACTGAAGATCATAGAAGTACAAGAAAAACCTGAATTTCGCCGAATTTCCACAAAAAGTCATAACATCCTAAGAAATAGGTCAAAACTGACAAGATAATTCAATTTTTCAGGTGTTTTTACATGTATTTGCATATTTGAACACTATTCTTCAAATAAATTTTTTTTGAGAAATTCGACGTTAAACAGCGGGTAGAGACTTTTGGGCCTCCCTGTATGTATGTAAATTATAACCGTAGGTATAGGTACAACACTAAGGTATAGTCAATCCAACATAAGGTAATGTTTGTATAAAGACATTATAAAGGATGTATAAAGACATTATAAAGGATGTAATAGGAATAGGATGGTCTCGACATGAAGTATACTAGAATGCGGTTAATAAATAATGATGACAATCATTTCTCTACCCCTGTCCCAAAAGTACCTCAAAGAACCCGGCCCATCTCTGCATAATATTTCATTATATTCTTCGTTGTCGCTCATGCTACTTTACATACAGTCACTAGCGGACGAGAAGGGGAGGGAAAAACGGAATTTCCCCCTCTTTGGCGGTTTCAAAAACCTATTTTTGTTCTTTAAGGTGTAGGTAAAATTGCATTAAAACTGCCGATTCCCCCCTCTTTGAGAATATTCCCCTTCCTTTGGAGGTTTGACTCACCCGCTAGTGCATACAGTTACTGAATTGCTTGCAGACCTTCGACATCGAGTCCCGAACCAACGGCACCTTCGCTGCCATCACACGTGGCTGCCCGATTCGAGCTGGAGTGTGTCGTGTGCATGGAGGCACAGGTGGTGAGCCGACTCACTCACTAACATCGTTTCATTCACTCACTCAGTCACTCTTTCACTAGCATACTTACTCACTCACTAACTAACATCGTTTCACTCACTCACTCACTTACTTACTCCGGTGTTTTGATTTCGAATGTTTTCACGTAACTCACTCACTCAGGTATGTTGATTTCAAACGGTTTGCCGAATATCTCGCTCACTTACTCAGTCACTCACTCACTCACTCACTCACGCACTCACTCACTCACTCACTCACTCACGCACTCACTCACTCACTCACTCACTCACTCACTCACTCACTCACTCACTCACTCACTCACTCACTCACCTCAGGTCAACATGCTGTTCATCCCGTGCGGTCACGTGTGTTGTTGTATGAAATGTGCCGACCCACTTGCCCAATGTCCGTTGTGCCGTGCCAATCTGGAGCACAAGGTGGATCTGGACGGCTCCAATCAGCAGGTGCCCGTCCACGAGGCGTCCAGCAGAAACTGAAGATGATAGTTCAGTGCGTAGGCGGCCAGCCTCGGAAACTGGTGGTACAAAGTTCGATACCCGACTCGCGATATTATTGTTTGGGTGACCGTTATTTTACTATATTTGTGACTTGGTATCCAACTTTGCTATTATGGCATAACAACTGAATAAATTTGATTTTCGAATTTGTTTTTGAGTTACAGATACCCTGAAACGTTGCTCTGGGTTTTCCGCCATCGCCCGTCAGTTTATTCATTCGCGCTGGTCTCTACGTAAACACCATTCTGAAATGCGTCTATTTTGCCTTGATAGCTTCAGTAACGAAATCGCAGTAAAAAGGTATTGGTTGTATCTGCAACCACGAAACCCCAGTAAAAAGATTTTGGTTGTATCTGCAACCATACCAGTCATAGCTGTCGTATGTAATCTCCGCTAACAACAGGGTTGTTTCATTCTGTGTATTGCTTTGTTTCAAACTTCAAAAAAGTTTAATTTGAGTTTGATTGTTAGAAATTTCTTGACTTACAAAAAGAAAATTGTATGTCCGGATTCCACTGATAATGACGAGCTTGTGTGGTACGCGACAGTTGCTTTATTCATGAAAAATTGTGGTACTCTCGGATGAATATTCTTCTTCAATTCAGAATATTTACGGGCATCTTTATGATTTATGTCATAATCACTCGAATAACTACGCTGATTTCCATGTTTGCTGCTTGAAAACTGTGCCCTTTATGTATAACCTCATGTATAGCAGTATTCATTAATTGGAAGACTTCAATTCGAAACTCCGCCCAATTTCATACGAAGTCAAGAATTCAATATGCATGCATAGACATTTGCAAAAAACCACGGGATGATCTCAAAGAAAGTCAATGAGTAGAATGGCGTGCGTTGAAATTTTAAGTCTCCTAATCATTTAAGAGTACTATATGCTATTTCATATTATGTGTTTCATTATATAAATATACCATATATATATTATATCTGACAGCGCCCTTCCATGAAGGTGGACACTAGGATGACCATAATGAATTGCGGTTGAGTGATATTTTGATTTCATGAGTTATAAATGTAAAGCAAATTTTATATAAACTTTTTTATGCGTGTCATTCATTCAGCTGAAATATTTTTACTGTTTCAAATACCAACTGTACAAATCCCGCTCGCACGTGCGTTGCTTCACTTTTATGTTAGAAATTCATCGATAATTTGTTTCAAACCTTTAAAAAAATTTATATACTTCAAAGATTACAGAGTAGATCATGACTTTATGTTATAAAAATTACATATTTCTACGCAGTTTTATTCGGATTTTGGCAAATTCACCCATGCAGAAATTTATCATCGACTTAATGTATATATTTATAAATAGAGCCAAGTTATATAATCTGGTCTGAGTTATTATGCCATTCAGTGATCACCACAGTATTTTGAGCTGAAATTTCAGAATTTGTATATATTCCCATATATTCTATCACAGATATTTCAAACAGAGTTTTGGCGGATTTTATTCCCTACTACGTGTTCATCTTCAAAATTTCTAAAAACTAAAATAGTTTTATTACAGTTTAATTTCTGTGTTAAATTTATTAAAATCTTCGTTTTGTGATGACATGTTTTTCCTAATTTGACCTCTATTTTGTGGGAGGTGAATATATTAACTTGTAGTGCTTGCTTCTTGTATAATCATTCTCTATTATTGGTCATTGGGGTCGGAGAAAATATCACGAGTAACGTTATCTATCAAATTTATCCACTTATTTCTGTTGTTGTAATTATTCTCCTAGAATTTCTCCTAAATCTCAACAAGAACAAGAAACTATTTTCGTGCTTTTGTGTGCTACAATCCTGACTTGTATCTCCTGCAAATTCTTGATCTTTTTATCCTCATTTATGTACATTTTTATTCATCCAAATGGCGACCGCACAATGAAATATCGAATTATTATTTAAAGACTGTTAATGCAACAGAAATTAACATGATTAATTAAGATACGAACGAACATTGCAACATCGGATGACAATGATAAGGTGAAATTCCACTTAGTGAACATAAGATAGACGTCAATTCACTGGTAAGTTTGTATTATCATGTAAATGCGTACAAAAAGCCAATGACTTCGGCAAATACACTTTTTTTCTCAGGCTCTTAAACCAATTTGGATGATGCAGATAATTGTACATAAAGTCGATTTTTTTATTACGACTTTTTAGGAACGTTTTCTGTGTAAAACTTTTTCCCCAACCTCAAATTGTTGCTTCCGACCGACATATGGGTTCCATTAAAAATTCTAGGTCAAGTCGAACACGCTCTACACGATGGAGTTGAGTTTTCGCCGATCTGAGTTTCGTATCGCGCGGTTGGAAGCAGCAATTTGGGGTTGAGGAAATTGAGGTTTTTTTACACAGAAAAGTTCCTAGCAAAAGTCGTAACAAAAAATTTGACTTCACGTCTTTTAGCTTCAATGGTTAATTAAGACTATTGGCATCACTATCACATCCTTCGTCCTGATCCTCCTTCTCGTTCACGATCTCCATCTTCTGTACAATCAGCTTCAGCAT
>OZ038447.1:25531293-25552023 GCA_964036265.1 Daptonema setosum | reverse complement strand
CTATGTAACAGGCGGTAATTTTTTTCAATCATTCAATCAATCAGTCAGCCAGTCAGTCAATCATTCAGTCAGTCAGTTGATTGAATGCGCTCAACACCTGTTTGTCCATCGAAGAAAACAATCGATTGGAGTCCGCTTCTTTTGTGCGTCCACACATAGAAAGGCGATTGACAAACAGTCGGTTAATGAATCCTTTGTCTGTCAATTAGTGACTGGTTGAATGAGCAAGTGAATGAGTGAGTGAGTGAGTGAGTGAGTGAGTGAGTGAGTGAGTGAGTGAGTGAGTGAGTGAGTGAGTGAGTGAGTGAGTGAGTGTGTGAGTGAGTGAGTGAGTGAGTGAGTGAGTGAGTGAGTGAGTGAGTGAGTGAGTGAGTGAGTGAGTGAGTGAGTGAGTGAGTGAGTGAGTGAGTGAGTGAGTGAGTGAGTGAGTGAGTGAGTGAGTGAGTGAGTGAGTGAGTGAGTGAGTGAGTGAGTGAGTGAGTGAGTGAGTGAAAAACGTGGTTATTTTCTTCTTCCTATCATGAGGCATCATGCATGACATAACTTTTACCAGAGTCTTATTTTTACCAGGTATGATTCTTCTTCTTCTCGTCAACCTTGATTCGATGGTTCTTTTCTTGAAAAGGGGGAAATTTTTTCAACCAAACTTTCAATCCGAACTCAGTTTGTTCCCCTCTTCTAATTATGATCTAACCTCCACTTATACGACCGGGCTTTCCCTTTTGATCGGGGCGCATGCATGCATGATGTAATATGATAATAGGCAGGTTATCATAGTGATAGTTATCCTACCTAACAGACAATAGGTTAAGATGGTATCCTACCTAGGCGACAATAGGTTTAGATGCTATCCTACGCAGCAGAACAATAGAATAACAACGTCTCCGATTGCATCACCAATTAGCCATGC
The DNA here is from genome assembly GCA_964036265.1 of Daptonema setosum. Lineage (NCBI taxonomy): Eukaryota > Metazoa > Nematoda > Chromadorea > Monhysterida > Xyalidae > Daptonema > Daptonema setosum. The sequence goes on along the minus strand of OZ038447.1, from coordinate 25,551,113 downwards.
ATAGCGTGACCGAGTAGGTGTTGTAGGTTAAGCGTAGGTTTAGGTAGGTTAATCTGAGTAGGCTTTGACATGAACCGCCTAATATATAACCGGGACCCCAATAAATTACAGACGTCATGTTGTTTGTAAAATCAAGCAAATCAGATTAGATTTCCGGTTTAGAAGATTATGGTAGGGTTATGTTTGGCAATACAGTTCATTTACAGTTGTTTCTTTGGGTCGGGGTAAACTGGCCAAAAGGTAAACTGGCCAAAAGGTAAATTGGCCAAACATTTGGCCAGTTTACCTTTTGGCCAATTTACCCTTTGGCCAGATTACCTTTTGGCCAATTTACCTTTTGGCCAAATTACCTTTTGGCCAATTTACCTTTTGGCCAGTTTACCGTTTGGCCAGTTTACCTTATTTTGGCCAATTTACCTTTTGGCCAATTTACCTTGTTATAAGAGTACCTAATTATGTGAACTATTAAGTACTTCTAATTAGTTTACTGATTGAAGTTTATAACCGCCTATCAGCTTTTCCTTCAGCCAAATTATTTCACTTTATTAATTAGGAACAATTACATGTCAAATGTTTACATTATTCTAAACCTAATTAATTCATCTTGTCGGATTAGACTATTATAACCAACAATGAATATGTAGTCTACGTGCATATTGCATCACAAAATGATTCATAAAGTTTTCGAATCGTACGTATGTACATACATATGAAGACAATAGTTTGGAGTCCAGCTCTATATGTTGACAGTAAGACATATATATAAACGAATATAAATTTAAGTATATACAGGGTGGGCCAAAAAAACCATACGATTTTGAACGTTAATAACTCGAGCTATGAACAACCGATTCAATCGTTCTTGTTATAATGTGAAAGCCAATACTTTAACTTAAAACCCCTCAAATTTTAGTCATGTTTTATAAAGTTGTCCTCAAGTTACAGAAGAAACCCTCAAAAATCGTGTTTTTGGACGAGAAAAACCGAAATTTTGTGGTTTAGCAAAATGTTCCTTTTGGGCAACGAATTTCTGAATTTGAAAAGTTCAATAAAGGAAATTGAGTTTTCTGAGCTCAATTCTAACTTGGAAACTTTGTAATACCATATTTGAGTGCTTGGACAAAAAAAAATCATGGCGAATGTCATAGCCGCCATTGACAAATTTAACCCTGAGCTCAGACTTTGGTGGTTCAGAAAAATGGTCAAATCGAGTGAACCATTCATTTATCTTCGATCAACAAGGTTTAGCTAGTTGTTATTTGATGCATTTCATTCATTCATAAACTTAAATACTCCGTTTACAGCTTTTAAAACACAATAGCCCATGCATTTCGATGACTTTTTCGCTAAAATTACATGATTTTTCAAATTTTCTTCTGTAACTTCTGGGCAACTCCATAAAACACAACTAAAACTAGAGGGATTTTAAGTTGAAATATTGCCTTTCAAATGAGAGCAAAAACGATTGAATCGGTTGGTTACAGATCGAGTTATTAACGTTCAAAATCGTATGGTTTTTTTTGGCCCACCCTGTATAAACTGTATATATATATATATATATACTGTATACCACGAGAAATCGCATGGTTATCCACGCATAGTAGTAGTGCACGCCATGAATCTCGTCTAAAACTCAGACTAGTCTGTATAGCATAACCAAGGTTTCTTGTTAGCCAAAAATTTATGAATCGAGAGATTTACGTTGTGTCTTAGTTACACAGGTCTTACACAGATGACCAAGTAAAATTGCAGCTATAACATTCACAATTCATCAAGAGAAGATAATTCGGGCTATAATTCATGATTGGGGGCACCAAAGTATCTAAAAACATCATGGACCAACTTTAGCAAGGTAATCGGTGAGGACCTTCGCGAAGAGACTGTAGGTAGATGTAGTTGATAAGATGAGATGAGCTCATAATTTTAAGTTAACCTTTGATAAACGGGTTGATTTTATGTTGTTAAGTGTAAAGTTTTTATTTTGGCCAGTTTACCTTTTGGCCAGTTTACCTTTTGGCCAATTTACCTTTATTTGGCCAATTTACCCTTTGGCCAAATTACCATTTGGCCAGTTTACGTTTTGGCCAGTTTACCTTTTGGCCAGTTTACCTTTTGGCCAGTTTACCTTTTGGCCAGTTTACCCTTTGGTAAAAATTATTTGGCCAGATTACCTTTTGGCCAGTTTACCTTTTGGCCAGTTTACCCGACCCCGTTTCTTTCTCGACCTGTTCGAAATATCTTTTCTGTTCTGATTGAAAAAAAACATTATTTGAATCATTTCTTGGTAGCCGGATTGATTAATTCACAAGTCAACCCTCCAGAGAAAAAGTAATCAATAAAATTCAGGCCATTTTACCATTTGGCCATGTATGTACACCTTGAAGAACAGAAGAACAAACTCAACTTTTGGAAAACATCAAAGAGGGGGATGAGTTTCATTTAATTACAATTCCTTCAATTCCTCCCCTCCTCCCCGCTAGGATTGTGTGTCAACTGCCGCCACTGCCAACTGCCGCCACTATTTTCGAGTCAACTGCCGCCACTAATTCCTGAAATTTGTGGCTGCAGTTGACTCACTCAAAAGTGGCGTCAGTTGTCGTACTATGTCAACTGCAGCCACTAAATTGTGGAATTTTCTGGCTGCAGTTGTCTCGCTGAAAATTACGTCAGTTTCCATAAGACAACTGACGCCAAGTTTCGAACGGATCCAACCTCCGCGCTCCGCGCGGTGCTAACAGCCTTACGATAGATTATCGGGGGTTAACGAACAGTAATACTTCAAAGAGAATGGTAAAACTTCGAAAGAACTCGTCTGCGACCTTATCATTGATTGCATGGATGATTCTTCATTGATTACATGAATCATTCTTCTTTTATTCCTTGGTTGGATCCGTTCGAAACTTGGCGTCAGTTGTCCTATGGAAACTGACGCCACTTTTTGCGAGACAACTGCAGCCAGAAAATTTCAGAGTTTTGTGGCTGCAGTTGACATACGACAACTGTCGCCACTTTGAGGTGAGTCAACTGCAGCCGGAAAATTTCAAAAAAAGTGGCGGCAGTTGTCTTGATAATTGTGGCGGCAGTTGGCAGTGGCGGCAGTTGACCGATCCCCCCCCCCGCTAGCATGTTAACCAGCAAAAGTTGTGTATAGTATTCTCCTTTGATCAGGAGACTGAATTTGAATGACTGCCCTTTTCTCCGTCATTTCGTGTAACTTCACCGTGTTTGCCAAAGGGAGGGGAAAAGTGCAATTCCCCATTTTTGGCATTTTTCGAATTTGTAAGTATAATTTGTTCCTCAAGGTGTCCTAAGTTCTGCCCGTTCCCTCCTCTTTGGGTACGTTCCCCTCCGTTTGGAGGGTTAGTTCGTCCGTCAGTGTAGATGAGCATTCCTCTGCCGACAGGAAGTCTAGCGACGTGTCAATCACCGACTTTCCATACTAATTACCATAACTTGCGCAATTAACGATTTTATAGACTTTTATAATCATCACATGCCCGCATAACCGACATGTTGTATAAAGCCTGGATATCCTCCATACTATGTGTAAGTTAACGTCGGTAGGTTAAGACAGAGGTAGGTTAAGACGGAGATAGGTTAAGGCGGTAGGTTCCGAGTTTCCCAGACCCTAAAAGGGCGGTGTCAGTGAAGGTGAAGAAGGTTTATAAAGACGTCACGTGGTGATGATGATCTCTTAATTGGGTGTTGGGTGCTGGGATACCCTTTGATAGCCCCGTAGGATATCCTCCCACCACCTCCTGCTAAACGATAGATGTCATTTGAGTCGATTCCGTCTTTGCTTCCGCGAACATTACGTTCTTGTTTCTTATACGTATTTCTAATTCTAATTTTTAATAATCATTTACTCTTGTGGATGAAAGGAAAAAGTGGAAAATTAGTGAATCTATTTTTTGCGACTGACGTGAAGTTTTCATCCGCACCGACGTATCCGAAGTCAAGCGGTGAGGTGAGAGCCACTTGCGGAAGAGATGGGTGGAAAAAGTGGAATTCCGCCCTCTTTGTGGTTTCAAAAAGTGGAATTTGTTCCCCTAAGGTGTAGGTAAAGTTACCTGAAAACAGCCGATTCCCCCTCTTTGGAGAAACTCCCCACCCTTTGGAGGTTTGGCTCGTCCGCCAGTGATCCGAAGTCAAGGGGCGAGGTGAGAGCCTAGGCATTAGCAGACGAGAAGGGGGAGGAAAAAATGGAATTCCCCCCTCTTTGTGGTTTCAAAAGTGGAATTTGTTCCCCTAAGGTGTAGCTAAAGTGACCTACTTCCTGCCGATTCCCCTCTCTTTGACGTAATTCCCCTCCCTTTGGAGGATTAGCTCGTCCGCCGTTGAGTCTAGGCTAACACCATTTAGCTCAGCAGGCGGTGGGACTTGAGATGAGCGGTCTAGACAATATTGCCGATAGGATCAGTCAGTTAGCTGGGAGAATACATGCCCTTTTGTAACATCGGAAGCCAGAGTACGTTTATTGGTGTTTGCTTTGGTCAGTTTGTTTATTTCTAATTTGCTTGTGATGTTTCTTGCTTCTAAACTTTGTTCCTAAACATGCGTATCCACGGAGGTCTGAGGTCTGGCTATCAAAATTTACTGTTACGCACACTTTACTACGAAAGAGGCAACGTTCGTAGGTCGTCAATGTGCCATGTATCGAAATATAATGTTTGCGAAAATTCGAACGCTTGCCAAAACCAGTTTCAAGTTCACACTTCTCGCCAAACTCCTTCTGATTCACTAGCGGACGAGAAGGGGTGGGAAAAGTGGAAGTTCCCCCTCTTTGGCATTTTTGGAAAAGTAGAATTTTGTTCCCTAAAGTGTAGGTAAAATGACCTGAAAACTGTCAATTTTCCCTCTTTGGCAAAATTCCCCTCCCTTTGAGGATTTAGCTCGTCCACCAGTGTTCTGAGTAATGCGAGACCATGAGTAGGCTTCAATACAGATAGCATACAACAGCATCATTAATTATAAAAAAATAAGTAAAGTCTCCAAGTTAACCATTGAAAAAGGACTATAATTATATTATCTCACCTATGTATGTATTCTATGGTAACAATCACTTTCCCATGGATCCGACTGCCAATTAAGATTGAACTAACCTGATTAGGAAATTATAGGCCCATCAACACCTCTTTTATGAATCTGTCGCATTGTTCTGGTATTGTACAACAGGTGATTAAAAAGGCTGCCTGGGATTCAAGTGAAAAGTTGTAGTGTTAACTACTCCAACTTCTGAATCGTTAGCTGCACCAAATGTGAGAGAAGGTGATGCATAATAGCCGGCTGTCCGACTCAACTCAACCCAACAGTTGTATGCTATAACATGCAATCATCATGTTCAGTAGGTGTTATCCGTGTTGGAGACTTTAATGTGTCATTTTTTCACTTGAATCTCAAGAAGCTCTTTAGCACTTGATTACACTTTTTAACCTGAATAGAACATCATGTTTAGCCTAAATAGCCTATCCAAGTGTTCCTGGTGTTGTTTAACCTGAATAGAACATCATGTTTAGCCTAAACATCTTATTCAAAGGTTTCTGATGTCTCAGAAAGTTTTTCGACACGCAGCAATCAACACATCTTGTATAAACCTGTCTGATTGTTCTGGTGTTACCCCACATTGTAACAGGTGATTAGCACTTGAATCAGATTACACTGTTTAGCCTGAATAGAACGTCATGTTTTTAGCCTATCCAAGGACTTCAGGTAAAAGTTTTTGGTTTGCAATTGAAGTTCAAAACAGTTGTTTTGGTGCGCATTCATAAACCTGAGCTGTAAGTGTAAAATTTGGTTTCGTTCAAGTAGTTTTATTACTTTCAGTCTATACGCAAAAGTACCCATCGAATGAATATTGCCAATACAAGACTCTCTGGTTCATTTTGGTTCTCATTAGCTTACCCTGAACCTACCCTTAACCTACAACCTCCATTTAACCTACTGTTTCGCCTACCCAACGTTATCAGTGATACAGATGTGTCCGGGTCCGGTGTTGGTTGTTCCTACTACTGACTAAAGAAAGATTGGTTCAACTAAACAGTAAAATAGAGAAAAAAACTCCACGGAATCGTACTTCTCGGTTAATTTAACCTACACTTTTTACACCAGCCTTCAAATTATTTTTCTCTAAGAAAATACTGTAGGTTCTTTCCTGCTCGTCCGCTGATGGGAAGCACTGTCGGACGAGAAAGGAAGGGAAAAATGGAATTCCCCCCTCTTTGACGTTTTCAAAAAGTAGAATTTGTATCCTAAGGTGTAGGTAGAGTGGCTTGGAAACTGCCAGTTCCCCCTCTTTGACGAAATTCCCCTCCCTTTGGGGATTTAGCTCGTCCGCCAGTGGTGGGAAGCACTAGCGGACGAGAAGGAAGGGGAAAATGGAATTCCCCCTCTTTGGCGTTTTCAAAATTAAGAATTTTTTCTCCAAGGTGTAGGTAAAGTGGCTTGGAATCTGCCAGTTTCCCCCTCTTTGACGAAATTCCCCTCCCTTTGGATATGTTAGCTCGTCCGCCAGTGATGGGAAGAACGAAAAGAAATAATTTTCTCAGTAGCACAATATTGCGTAATTATTCGCCTATTTACATACCGTAATCATCTGTTATCAATGATTTATATGATTAAGAATCTATGGTATTTAGGCTGTTGATGTTGTTGATTTATGTTTTGTTTGTCTTTCAGCTTGGCTACTGAACCATCTTTCGGAGGAGTAGGGGGGGGGGGGAGTAGGGGGAGTGTGGGTGGGAGTCGGGAAGGAGTCGGGAAGTCAGTAAAGATGCTCTCTGGAAAGAGGAAAAGAAAATCTGTGAAACTGTTGACCGAAAATATCGATTTTGTTATTGGAAAAACTTTACTCGGTCAATAATTTCACAGATTTTATTTTTTCTTTCCTCTCACTTTTCTTTGAATTCTGAAAGCAGCCTAACAGTTTTCGCAATTTAACAATCGTGATCTTCGTGGATTGTTTCATAACACGGTATAGTTGTACTTGGATTGCTTATTTTCCCATTCTGTTGATTGAGTTTGTGATAAATGTTAAATGTGTTTGCGGTCGCTTCTCTAATTAGGGCATAAAAACAGTTCACTGAAGTTTGCAAGTATCTTTTTCATTGTTTTTGAATTACCTGTTTTTAACTCTACATGACCGTTTTGTCTAACTAAATAAACGAAAAACAATGACTTTATGGTAAAATTGCAGGTAATAATAATCTTCTTTTTATCGTGTGAACCCTCTTTCGATAGGCGTTTTATGCCTTTGCTCATTTGCCTTACGCTATCATTGAATGAGTCAAACTCTCTAGGCTCTAAACGTGAAACGTGAACGATATCATGCCTGGTTTGATTTATATAAGTCAGTCAATCAGTCAGACCGATTACAGTGCGTCATCAATAATTGAGACTGTCATTTTGGTCAGTCAATCAATCAAATTAGTAAGCGGTTTATTAATCCATACAATATCGTCCACTCATAGTGACTGCATTCCAAAAAGCTAATCCATTAGTGAATGATAATGCATTTCAGTCAATAAATAAATAAGTGAAGATTTCCATAATCTACTGAACTGTCATTGGCATTAAAATATTGGTTAAACTGCTTCTTCATTCTATATCTGTTATTTTCTATGAAAGAAACACTTCTCTTTATAAACACCCAATCGGTCAGACCATCTTAGTCTTTTACTGTCTGTCACTGTCTGTCAATGACTGTCACTGTCTGTCACTGTCTGTCAATGTCTGTCACTGTCTGTCAATATATGTTAATCAATCAGTCAATCAAACAACAAGTTAACAACCACTTAGCTACATCACACAAATGTAGCCATACAATCACACTTATCAAGTAAGGTAGTGAACACAGTAACCTAGACCATTGAATTCAACACAACCTTAGCTTATATCACCCACTTCTCCCACTGCTATCCTATTCATTCATTTGTCACTAACCTAACTACATACCTACAGGAATCTGTAAACGATCCTTTGTTTCCAATATAACATTGACACAAGACTATTGTTGAACCACTTGAGGAGCTAACCTTCAACTAATGTAGGTTAGTGTTTACATAAACCTACTAGCTCTCCTACACAGCATGGTAGGTTAAGGATAGGTATGTAGTATGTACGTAACCTTCACACTGAATCTTAAAAAGCCTATGACCCCCACCACCAGGATGCAGCTAACATGGTATTAACACACAATGCCGATCATAGATTGTTTGATTAACTGACGTAAGAGGTGACGAGAAATCATTGTTCTTTGTTTCGACTAAACAGTAGGTCTTTATAACCAGGGATTTTCGTTAAAAAGCAGTCAAAGTCAATTTGACTAGATTAAAAACGTTGAGACTTACTGAAGTCTGTGACGGGTTATAACCTTCTATGATGACATGCTACTGGGCCGATCTAGTTTCCCTAATTGACATATATATTAGAGGCATTTACTCTCTTAATCACTCACTCACTCAGTCACTCACTCACTCAATCACTCACTCACTCACTCACTCACTCACTCACTCACTCACTCACTCACTCACTCACTCACTCACTCACTCACTCACTCACTCACTCACTCACTCACTCACTCACTCACTCACTCGCTCATCATTCATTCATTCTCACTTCAGACCCAAAACCTAATGATGATGAAGTTTATCTCCACCACCACAACAACTACGCATACCGTATACTCAGATTACGGTAGTTCTATTGATGAAGCTAATGAGTTTTACGGTCACGATGAAGGTGAATACGATCTACCTCAAATGCCGCATCCTCAGTACTGGACCTCACCGTCAATGCGTGCCGGTGAGTGAGTGAGTGAGTGAGTGAGTGAGTGAGTGAGTGAGTGAGTGAGTGAGTGAGTGAGTGAGTGAGTGAGTGAGTGAGTGAGTGAGTGAGTGAGTGAGTGAGTGAGTGAGTGAGTGAGTGAGTGAGTGAGTGTGTGAGTGAGTGAGTCATTGTTGCAGCGGCGAACAACCGTCGATTCGATCGTCACCGAGTAGCCGATCAACGTAGGCGTCAACAGGTGGGTTGTTGTTGTTGTTGTTGTTGTTGTTGTTGTTGTTGTTGTTGTTGTTGTTGTTGTTGTTGTTGTTGTTGTTGTTGTTGTTGTTGTTGTTGTTGTTGTCAATCAATCAATTGCCCACACGAACATGTTTGTTGCACCCCAACATGTCAGCATTACTGCACTTGTGCCTAATTTGTTATAATTTCGTTATTTGGTTGCTTTTCGTTATATTTTTTGTTTTATCCTGTTTCTCCTCCCTTTTCTCAATGGTCATCTTGTAAAAATCTTGACATAAGTGTCCGATGTTTGATTGATTGAGACCGATTTTCTGTAAAATCTAAAATTATGGCCCGTGTTGATTTAACCGCGTTTTTTACTGGTTTGATTGAGTGTTGTACGCGGCTGTCGTGAAATGTTACATTTGACAGTAATCTGATATCAGTCAGTCAGTCAGTCAGTCAGTCCGTCAGTCAGTCAGTCAGTCAGTCAGTCAGTCAGTCAGTCAGTCAGTCAGTCAGTCAGTCAGTCAGTCAGTCATTCAGTCAGTCAGTCGGTCAGTCAGTCAGTCAGTCAGTCAGTCAGTCAGTCAGTCAGTCAGTCAGTCAGTCAGTCAGTCAGTCAGTCAGTCAGTCAGTCAGTCAGTCAGTCAGTCAGTCAGTCAGTCAGTCAGTCATTCAGTCAGTCAGTCAGTCAGTCAGTCAGTCAGTCAGTCAGTCAGTCAGTCAGTCAGTCAGTCAGTCAGTCAGTCAGTCAGTCAGTCAGTCAGTCAGTCAGTCAGTCAGTCAGTCAGTCAGTCAGTCAGTCAGTCAGTCAGTCAGTCAGTCAGTCAGTCAGTCATCCAGAGGCTCTAGACGATCATGTTTCATGAGACAGGTAGTTAACGCCATAAATCTTTTAACAATCAATTGATAACCCTTTTATAATCAGTCAGTCACACACTCAGTCACTCACACAATCGTAAAACCAAACTGGCGCCAGTCAGACTCAACTTCAGCCTACCGTTCTATCAAATAACCTACCGTAAAACCCTATCCTACTATCCCGTAAGCTAAAGGTCATTCTGAAGTCAACTAACCGAGTGGCGACTGAAGGCCGAAAAAAATTTACTCAACGTTATAAAATATCCTCCAAATTAAATTCATTTCGTTCATTTCCGTAGTTTTTTATCAGCATCACGGAAGTTTTTCTTCATTATTGTCGTTAGAGTTCTGCTTTATTCCCGGGATCCGCTACCTGGGGTTGGCCAGATCGTCTATGTAAACATGATTCATGTAAATCGTGACCGCCCAAGCCTAATGGAACATGACGGTCTACACACTCGAAACCAACCAAAGCCTAACAGAACACTAATTGTCGACAGATTGACTGACACATGCAATTAGGTAACCTACTACAACCTACTAAGCCTACATGAGTAGTGAGTAGGCTTTCAGAACGGATCAAATAACATGCATGCCTCTTATCGTAAATTAAGAGCACGCACGTGTCAGCCCACCCCGCTTATTGAAGCCTACCATGTTCAAACCTAAGCCTAACCGTCATTCGTACATTCAGCTAGGCGCTAATTGGAATTTTATGACCGGCTCCTATACTACAATCTAACTGCTAACCTACAAAGCCTACTATGCAACTTTGCGCAACCTATTTACAACCTACCGACTAACCGACGTAATACTTACTGGAATCGAGTAGGTATATAAGCTGAAATAGCCTGCAGGCTAGTCTACCATTTGTGAAAGGAGAATCTACGATATTTCGAAGTGATTACGGTATCGACATACGTATCTGACTCGTGAAGGAAATACTTGGAAGTCTCAACAAATTGACGAAGTCAACAACTCAGTGGTTGGTGGAAAACTTTCGTTTATTTGGTTGTTCAGTTTTTTTCGTCTTTTGTGTGGTATGTAATTTCTTTCGTTTATTATTGTTTCATTTCGTTCGATACTTTGATTGATTGGATGTTTTTGGTTTGGATTGCATTGGTTTTGTGTTATAGCGCATTGAGATTTCAAGTACGATTGAATGATTGATTGACTGTAGGATTAGATAACTATGTGATTGAAATAATGTATGACTGAATGTACATGTTATATGATTGAGTTACAGATAAAGAGATTTCACATCCACTTGACACACTTACGGTTATTTTATCTTGTATTTTGTGGGAAATATTACATTTGTGAATTAGCGGTGCCATTTCATCATTCGTTAAATGTCTTGATGTATCTTCAAGTATTGTCAAAAAACATCAAGTGCCGAAAGGGGTTTTTCCTCTTTTATCTTTCAGTATCATTCCACCCTTCTCTTCACTTAACAAGATTACCTCATCGTCCTTCACTCGTCAAGTATCCATTACGACGAAATTCTTGCTTGCATTGTTCCATGATTACATGAGTAACTCAACTACCGAAAAGACTCCATCAACCCCTCCCTGTATTCCGAACATGATTCAAACAATAGCACTTCAATGGTCAAACAAAGGCGTCTTACCAGACGAAGGCAGTTCACCTTTCACCCTTTAAAAACTCCTGAATCAGAAAAGGGGTGATTCGTAAGATTAGTTACACATATCCGCAGGCGCTATTCTTATAACATTGATAGGTTATGAGACATGTAACAGGCGTCAGGGTTAAGAGTAGGTTGGTGAGTAGGTTAAGAGTAGGTTAATGATAGGTTAGGCTTAGGACAGATAGGTTGATGAGTTGTCAGATAGACACTGAGATCAGCTGTTCGATGTCAGTTAAGTTTATGCCAATTTCTTGGTATAAAGATGGTGGTAGATGGATCTGATTTGTAATCTTAGATTTGATTGTTAGTAGATATATTTGTGTTCTCTGATGATGAGTGGTTGTTCTTTTATTAGTTACAGAGGATTCAAAAACTGAATTTTGAATGCGCGCCATTTTTTTCTATTCTTTTTTTAGTTATGAGACTAGAAGATATTGTCTCTTCTGGCAAATGTTTCTGAACAACCGATAACATTTAAATTGAAATCAGTATTATAGTCAATTGTGAGTGCTTTAGTACGACTTTTGATGTTAATCCAGGTCTTTTTTTCTAATTGAATCTTCATTTTATGGAATAAAAACTTTAATTTTGATTATCTGATTTTTATTCTGTCGTCATCTAATCAAGTCACAATGACACGATGTTCCTACCATATTCAGTTAACATGAAGTCATCCAATGAAACATTACAGGGTGTCTCAAAAATACACCTTCCAAAAGTCTCACTATATTTCCTTCGGTGTATTACCCTACCCCCTTCCATTCAACCAACTATTGGAAGGAGGTTACTATGAGAGGTATTAGGTGATGTAAAACGTCACTCGCCCGCGGGTCACCTCTATATAACATGTCTACCCTATGTAGCCTTTCTACCCCATTCAAACCTACACTACCCCTTCTACCCCACAGTCTGCACCTAACCGCAACCTACCCCATACACGTTAGGTACGCGTTGTAGGTTATAACGTGTCACAAGGTGCAGCCTTAATGATCGGATGAGAAGGAATAGTATAGTAACATAGAAAAATAAAGTTGAAGATAAAATTTCAATTTGTTCAAACATGAAGTTTTTGGTTAGTCTTCCAACTCCATGTTTCACTTAATTTAGGTAGGCTAATAACCTACACATTTACACTACCACCCACTTTTAGCAGAAACCTGCAACGTGTCAGGGTAGTAGCCTACGCGTTTCCTGTCCTGTTGTAGGCGTTCCTCGTAGGTTTGGTAGGTTTAGCGAGTAGGTAATTGTTGTAGGTGTTTTTCGACCGGAAACATAAAACGCGAAGGTTTTCCAGGACCTGCTGTGAACCTGAATTGAAATTTCTTTTAGGGTCTGGATTTGCTTGCGCAAAGGCGACACGCTTTTTTCCGGATTCACGTAAAGGAATAAGTGGCTAATTTTCGGTTCGTCTTCCCATTTTGTGGGAACCTAATCGTCTTTGAATTAGATTTTGTACTAAATTTAATGTGTTTATTGAGTGTTTTTCACAATTATTTCTTGAATTCATTAATATAGTACGTATTTTTTCATGTATACTTATGTATGTCCAAATGAACACATGTTTTTCATGTATTCTGAAATTCAAATTCTCAAACTAGAATAATTTTGCTCCTCCCTGCCGTTTGAATAACTAACACCTGCTCACTCGTATTTCTTATAATCGTTTAAATAATCGACGAAATCAAGGAGACGGCATTTCCGTGGAATTGATTTGATCGTATCATTTGATTTTCTGACAAATTGTTGTCATTCAAAATCTTTCTTGTTTAATTCATTAGGTAAAAAACAAAAATATTTTCTTGTTTCGGGTTCCATTAACTTCATCAGTCTTTTCACTAACTCAAGAATTTATCTTGTCGAAATCGATTTCGATTCATCCGCATTGTCGAAATTTCGAACCGGTTCCACGAACAAATTTCGACTTGTTTCGCACCATCGACATGTCAATTCGAAGTCCCCCCTGATGTTATGGTATGGAAACACAACATGTTATTTACCATTGTTGGTAATCCTTTGACTACACGAACATGATTCACAAACAAAGTCGAAAAACTCTCTAAAAATCCTCCCTCTTTTTGACATCGTTCTCTCGTCTAGGTCTAATATTTGCTTTTATCTCTTTCTGTTGTGAAATAGCTTTACAGAAATGATAACCATTATAGGAGAAACGATTATTTTCATTTATGCTGTTTTTGTGAAAGTCAACTTATTGTCCTATTTCAATTCAAAACGCTTAAAGTGTCATTATTCCGAAACCCCATTCCAAAAATGTAGATGTTACCCATTTTCCCAATAAATTACCAATATTTCCCATTAACCGGAATATTGTAACAATCATCCAGTCAGTCGGGCGCCGGCAATGTTGCCAAATTAAATAGTTTTCCCCGAAATTTCGGACAATTCTCGTAAAATTCGCCACAATTTATGGGATAATTTGACAGTTTATTATGATGACAGTCAACCGTCTTGTTTCCCAATACCGGATGTTCATCCTTAACGCTCGAAAGGTCGAATTCACAATAACGTTTCATTTTTTTCAAATTTGTTCCTCAATTTTTTTCCGAAAAATCTCAGTCATTTTTGCTTTATTTCAAGACCGATCTCAGAAAAACACGAAAATCTTCACGAAAAATGGTGAAACTACATTTCCAATAATTCTCCGTTCCGCTCGAGTTACTTCCATCGTAGGCCATTTTGACACGAACAGGCCTCGTACTTCCATCATAGGCCATTTTGACACGAACAGGCCTCGGAACAGCAGGTCGCGAATTTATTATTTATGTTCCTCCAGCCTAGACCCTCACGTTCCACGGGTACCCTACGCCTTGAAAAGCCTTAGCCCGGGGTGCCTAAAGGAAACCAGCTTGACTGGCTTTTACAGCCTTACCTATTAAATGAATGTAGGATAGTACATACATACATACATGTGTTTGCATGTTTTCCTAGCGCGCCTAAAAGCTAATATCATTAGCCTAGTGGTCATTAAGGATACGTCTATGTAGGTTTAGGCATATGCAGGCTTTTTGCAGGCTCCACGGTAGGTTGCGGGCAGATGTTCGACTCTGAGGGTAGGCTCTGGGCTGCTAACCTATCAGCGGATGGGTGGCTGGTGGTTTTTCCATAACGATAGAGATTTAGATTTTGATTTAAAAAAATCTCTCACTTGTTCTAATAAGGAAATTAAAAAATAAAATCTTGAAATTCCGTTATTAGCACCGAGGTACGATGTATCTCATGAGTCATATGCTCAGATATTTATTTGGACCCACGAGTCATCCACATAACATCTGCACTGGATATGTAAACAACTGATATTGGGCATTCCCGGTAGCCAGGATCGGTGATTTCTTACACCCGTTCTTTCAGTGAATTTGCCGAAACGCGATACTGCTGTTGTTGTTGTTGTTGTTGTTATAAATCTGCTGGGCTTACTTCCTAAGTCAACTAAGAAAAAATCCACACCCTATCACTCGTAGAGACATTAAAATTCTTCGGAACAATACCTTCCATTAAAAAAATTTCTGTACCCCACCACTTGGTCTAGGACTAGGATACAGATATTTTGTAAGTGTAAACCAACACCACTTCACCCAGATAACGTCAAACGATCATGACCGAGATTTTTTTCTACTTTTATGGGCTATGTAGGAAAAAACGTGGTTACGATGATCATTACAATAAAAAAAACAAGATAATGTCCTATATTTTTATTGGATTTCGTGGCGAGACCAGATGTGATGCTCCGATCTCGATCTCTTATCGATGATTATGATGCGGAAAATCTGTTGAATTTTTCGAGAAAAATGGAATAACATGACGTTTTGGTATATTATTTCCAACAGGGTAAGGAAGAAAAAAGGGGAGAACGTTGTGGCATTCAGTATCTGATGATTCACGTATCCGATTCGCTACGATTTCCATGTTCAATTCGGAGCGTCACTATTTACTATTTGATCAATACATAAAAAATCGCTCGTATCAAGGTCGTGATTTCGGTTACCTCGACTGTGAATTTCGTACGTTCATGTACCGTGGAAGTGGCTGGTAAACAAAATTTTATTTTGGCGGAAGTCCAAAGTTTTGTAAAAAAACATATTGATAAAAATTCAATTCTCTTATAACTTCACCATAGGGTACATTGACTCTAATCCTACCTCTAATCCTCCTCATATTAACTCTATTCCATTCCAAGCTCCATGTATTCATCCAAGGCCACATAACGGATCGTGAAATCCCGTTGCGAATGGGAAAAACTCTTCAACACAGTGGTTGATGGGGAATTTCCCCATCCTATTAAATTGTGTTTTCAGATTTTTCTCAATGATAAAAAAAATATATTTTTCAAAATAGAATTTCCATTAACCTGCCTCTTTCTCAAACCTATCTTCTGCCGCTACTAAACCTGGATATCATGACTAAGACTATCTATGGCCGATTACGTATACGCGTCCTATTGTTCTTTCCGTCTATAATAATACACTCCGTTTCATGTGAATGTAGGATAATATATCTGTAGCCTACCCAGGCTCGCCTCAACCTACCCCATAAGACAAATGATAGGCTACAGCCATGAAGCCTATCAATCATTTCAGTTCTGTCACTATAACGTCTTGGCATAATATTGCCGTCGAAAATTTCGAATTTCATACTCTGTCTTCGATAATCATATGCAAATCCTCTAATATTATCATAGCCTACCCTTAGCCTACCCATAGCCTGCATTTCTTCATCCAAACGGGGGTGAAAGTGTCACCACCATCTTCGATGGATGAAATCCATTAACTAGCTGGAGATTTATGCGTGAATTTATCACTTATCGTATGTGGAAGATGTAACATTTCAGCATCACACACATAGACTAATAAATTAATTTGGCACAAACACTAATTTACATAAACAATAGGGGCAGTGAAATGTATGCCAATTTGAATACGATCGGACAGGCGTCGGAGAGGCATCGAAGGCATCGTCGACTTCACCCACAAACAGTTGACGATATTGATGATATAGAGGACGACCTTTATGAGGATCTGGAGGTTCAGCCGATGCAACTGCAGCAACCGCGCGCCAGCAGTCCCATTGATGATCGACATGTTCGTGTTGTTGTTGTTGTTCGTTTTGTTTGTTGTTGTTGTTGTTCGTTGTTGTTGTTGTTGATAATGTTGTTGTTGTTCGTTGTTGTTGTTGTTGTTGTTGTTGTTGTTCGTTGTTGTTGTTGTTGTTGTTGTTGATTCTATTCTTGATCAGTTCTCCTGTCACCAAATATGCATGCCAATCATAAATCTACTGAGTGAGTGAGTGAGTAAGTGAATGCGTGAGTGAGTGAGTGAGTGAGTGAGTGAGTGAGTGAGTGAGTGAGTGAGTGAGTGAGTGAGTGAGTGAGTGAGTGAGTGAGTGAGTGAGTGAGTGAGTGACTTCCGTGATTACATCCTGATTAAATGCAACCTACTATATATCAAATGTTGTAACCCTATTTCATGTTGCCAAATTTTTATGACTTTATCGCACGCCATCTTGTATTCGTTTGAACTACCGACCTAATCTAAGCCTATAAACCTACCGGATATAGGTTAGGCTGAGCCCATAAAGCCTAGCCTAACTACCTACTTCAATATTCACACTCTGACCTGTTTTATGTACTGCCGCGTATGCGAAGGTTCGGTAGGTTACGATTTTGAAAATTCATTTAGTCGTCAAACTGTTAACGGGTCCGTTAAATTACCTACCTACCTACCGAAATCTTCGCTAAATTACCTACCCGAGTTTCCTGCGCTGACCATTAGTGAGTGAAAATGCGAACTAATAGCGGTTACTCCCCCAAACTACCATTTTTCGAATTGCGTTTATTACTTCGTTGAAAATGGCGGCCGGGCCTGCGTGTTAACCTACCAATTACCTATAATTGACTGACTGACTAAGTGACTGACTGTCTGGTAGGTAATAAAATGCCGCTAAAATGGTAGTCAGTCAGTCAGTCAGTTCTCTTTATAATTTGATTACACGCCCGTTGTCTCCACTCGTTATCAATTCACTGTTAGCCTATCAAATCATCATTAAGCCTACACATTACCTACACAACCTACCCCATGTAAGCCTACTTTATTACCCTACATTAAACCTACATGTACTGTTGATCAAACATCAGAGACAACCGCTCCTCGTACCGTCATGATATCGAGTTTCATCAGTACTTTATTTGTCTTACAGATTTTATAGGCGCGCGCCTACCCATAAGTACCATAACAAGTGTTGACTTTAGGTGTCGTAGGTTAGTGTAGGTAACGGCATAGGTTAAGGCGTAGGTTAAGGGGTATAGGTGTCGGTTAAAGGTGTTGGGTAAGACATTGCGATTTTAGTACCTTTAACTCCGTGCCTACCTGTGTAGGCTCATGTTTAGTTAGGTTAACGGCGGCTGGCGAACCTTTGATGTTTAGACTGGTAAAGTTTCATATTCTAGGTTTCGGTTAGTCATCAGGTTAGGTATTGTTGTCGTGTATTAGGTTTAGGTAGAAAATGTATTCATGTAAAATACAATTAGTTGTTATGGCAAAAACGACCGAATTGATATGAATATGTATTGAATTCTAGGGATTTCTTTTGATACCTACTTAGTCATATCTCCCTTTACCTCCACCAATCCGTTACAGCCATTTCTCAATGCCAATTGTAACCTTGACGGGACAGGCAAAAAGTGCGCTGAGTGATGTTTTTCGGATGATCATTCAACATATCGCTTTCTTCTTGATTGTCGAAAAAAGCGGATCTTACATCACTCTATACTTACACTTGCTTTTTATTTAGAAAAGCTTGAAAGGTCATGTGGAAGTATATAAATCGTTTGTAAAAAAACCGTTCAAAAAAAGTTCGAAAAATCACCACTTTTTAGTTAAACATTCCCCCAATCCAAACGCCACCGACCAAAAATGATTGATCGTTGATCAAACGGTTATAATTTTGATTGAGCATTACTCTATCATTAAAGGTCAGTGCACCCACTGAATTCTTCGTTTTTTTACCTGAATCCATAATCCATAAATTCCTCATTTCTGGTCAAATGACCGATGACCAGTCATTTATGGTTTACACAGTAGTTTTTTTACCCGATCCCACATTTTGGACAAGACAAATGTCCTTCCATAAATGGTCGTCTAATCGACTATTACCATATTCACTATCTAGTTTACTGAAAGAAAGACATTCGTAGGTCAATTATCTCCGGTCATTTTTATGATGTGATCAAGCACTAGCCGATGAAAAGAGGAGGGAAAAATGGAATTCCCCCTGTCTTTGGCGATTACGAAAGTAGAGCTTGTCCCTCAAGGTGTAGCTACAATTGCCTCAATTCCCCCCTCTTTGGAAATATTCCCCTCCCTTTGTGGAGGATTATCTGGTCCGCCCGTGATAAACTGAAAAGGACAAAATGCCTCGTAAGATTTCGTCGGTTCACCATTACTATCGATGATGATAGCGATGATGATGAATGGCAAAAAGACATATCATATCATCACTCGCGATCTGTCTTAACTCTTATTATAGGTGCTTATTAGTGAACAGTAGATATGGTAACGGTGACTGGTTAAGATATTATCAGCGCACCTTTTGGCGTTCAGAATGTATTCTATCGTAAATAGAAAGGAGTAAATAATGCATTACTTAGAACACCTGTTCTGCACTTTTTTTGCCACTCTTTTTTTGCCACTCTTTTTTGCCACTCTTTTTTTGCCACTCTTTTTCACTGAATTCTGCCATTCAAAACGCGTTCGGATTAATTATGCATTCGGGCTTGTTTTTGAGTGATACTTGTACTGGACTGATTCTTTTGTATTGGATACTTTGAATTGTGCTGCTGTACTGACTGACTGTCTGATTTTGAGTGACTGACTGACTGACTGACTGACTGGCTAATTTTCTGTGACAGACTGTCTGGCTGACTTTATGTGACCTCAAATCTGGTGAATTTCCATGTATTTTCATTATCTTACGCAATAATTTCAATAGGTTGACAATGAAAACTTCTACCTTCTCACCCCCTTAACCCCTGAAAAAGTTGACAAATCGCCTTTGAATACGACCTAGAGTTACGACATAACTTTTGACCATCTGTCGTTTGAGACACGTTAAAGTTTCTCCCCTTCCCCCGCTTTTAACCTACGAAGCCTACATAGCCGACCCACTCCATTCTACTTCAGTTCAGAGTCACAGGTGCCGAGTTGTTGACTATGACAGTCTGCTGTGAATAATTCGCTCAACTATTCAAACTTTCACCAGAATAATCATTTTTACACCTTATTTTCTGGACAGTTGTTTATTT
>OZ038447.1:25512242-25527242 GCA_964036265.1 Daptonema setosum | reverse complement strand
TTCTTGTCCGCTATAGTGCTACAAACGACCACTAGGGCTGTTTCGAGCTCTCGTCGCGGGCTCCCGCGCTCATAATAAAAGCTATAATTTTTCGGTCGGCAGTGCTATTGAAAATTTGCCAAAAATTCTCGAAATTTTTATTAATTCAAAAAAAAATTAATTGAAAAATTTAGAATTTTTTAGACAATCACAGTGTCACGCACACTAGGATAACTGTTTCGCGTTCTATTAATCATTTATTCATTTATTTACTATGTGATGTGAGTCACTGCCTAGATGCTTTAAGGGGCTTCTATTCAAGAATCCGACTTTTAATTAGGATTTTTATTTATGTATGTTCGGGATCACCAGCGGACGAGAAGGGGTGGGAAAAGTGGGATTCCCCCCTCCTTTCAAAAAGTGAGATTTGTTCCCTAAGGTGTAGGTATAATGACCTGAAAGCTGACGATTCCCCCCTCTTTGACGAAATTCCCCTCCATTTGGAAGATTAGCTCGTCCGCCTGTGATCGGGATAGCAGATTCATAAAGGCACTGGCGGACGAGCAAAATTCCCAAAGGGAGGAGAAATCTGTCCAAAGAGGGGGGAAATGAGCAGAAATTAGACCATTTTACGTACACCTTAAGGATCAAAATCAACCTTTTGAAAATGCCAAAGAGGGGGGAATTTCACTTTTCCCTCCCCTTCTCGTCCGCTAGTGCATAAAGGTGTATCCATATGTTTTCTATTATCGTTGCTGCTGCCCGGCACTTTTGTATCGGGAATCATAAAACTTCGGCGAGCTTAGGATTCGGCGAAAAAAACCTGGATTCGCCGCAACCATCAACATCTGCAGAGAGATCATAAATTCACTACTCGTACCATTTTGATTATGGACCAAATACCACTTCATATGCACCAATCGAGCTGCGGCTTTACGATTTGATGCCTTCGAGTCAACTGAGAATTTCGCCGAAAATCAACCCTGATCGCCGAATAATTTCGGTGTATCGCCGAAATTGTACTTTTACTCGAAAATTGCGACCACCGAAACTTGGCGGAAACTCGTCTGGTTTGTGCCGATGGACACGCAGTCGACCAGTCAAGTCAGGTGAATAATGAATATAGCAAAAAAAATACGGGCGAGAAACAAAAAAATAATTTTTGCAATTTTTTTAGATTTTTTCAATTTTTGCAATTATTGCATTTTTTGCAATTTTTGCAATTTTGGCGCAAATTCGTCTGGTTTGTGCCGATGGACACGCAGTCGACCAGTCAAGTCAGGTGAATATAGCAAAAAAATACGGGTGAAAAACGAGATATTTTTTTGGCCATTTTTTTAGGAATTTTGCAAAAAATTCTTATTAGTAGAACGCAAAAAAAACAGTTTTCACGTGTGTAATACAATATAAACAGGTTGTTCACGAAGTTCACGAAAAATAATTGTGCGTAGTAGCCTGATTATCACATGCGTGCGTGGAAAAATTTGGCAAACTCTTGGACTTTGTTACGACACTATAAATGACAGTAATTCAATCGCAGCAGGCATTATTATTATTATGTACATAAAAGGACTGATTTATAAGACTGCCAATTTCGGCGAAAGCGTGGGCTGGTTTTATAGTTTTTTATATACAACGTAAAAAAGAAATAATGGTATCAATGTTCCCGGTTGTTGTTTAGAAAGCGTTTTCTTGTTAATAATGATCAAAGCTTGAAAAATGTGAAGAATTAAGCAAGATTTTCATCCCCCAACCCAACCCAAACCTCCCCTCGGGAAACATCAACATGTGTTTGATAGATTTTTCGTTAGTCTCATTTTAGTTTTTAAAATCTCAGTTTTTCTCATGTCTCATTTTTCGAACAATGTCTCAATCTTCATAAATTCATTCAAAGCTGTTATAAACATTTCATCATAAACTTTGTGAAAATTGAAAATTTTCTTAAATTTCTGAAATTTTGCAGTGCCGTTCCATTCCCGAAGAAGCTGAGTTTCCTCGGCGGTGTCCGAAAGAAATCCGCCGAAGTGGGTGGTCAAACTTCCAAACTCTCCAAGGAGGAGGTCCAAGCCTGGTCCACGTCCTTCAACAAACTCGTCAGGAATAAACGTTAGTGACTGATTGACTGGCTGACTGACTGACTGACTGACTGACTGACTGACTGACTGACTGACTGACTGACTGACTGACTGACTGACTGACTGACTCACTGACTGACTGACTCACTGACTGACTGACTGACTGACTGACTGACTG
The DNA here is from genome assembly GCA_964036265.1 of Daptonema setosum. NCBI lineage: Eukaryota > Metazoa > Nematoda > Chromadorea > Monhysterida > Xyalidae > Daptonema > Daptonema setosum. Next base: position 25,525,010 of record OZ038447.1, on the reverse strand, counting down.
ACTGACTCACTGACTGACTGACTGACTGACTGACTGACTGACTGACTGACTGACTGACTGACTGACTGACTGACTGACTGACTGACTGACTGACTCACTGACTGACTCACTGACTGACCGACTCACTGACTCACTGATCTGTTTACAGATGGTGTTGCCCTATTCCGCGCCTTCCTGCAACGGGAGTTCAGCGAGGAGAACATTGATTTCTGGATTGCCGTTCAGGAGTTCAAACACTCGAAACCAGATAAAATGCAAGAGAAAGCCCGGGCGATATACGACGAATTTGTGGCCGTTCAATCGTCTAAAGAGGTTTGTCACTCACTCACTCAATCACTCACTCACTCACTCACTCACTCACTCACTCACTCACTCACTCACTCACTCACTCACTCACTCACTCACTCACTCACTCACTCACTCACTCACTCACTCACTCACTCACTCACTCACTCACTCACTCACTCACTCACTCACTCACTCACTCACTCACTCGCTCACTCACTCACTCACTCACTCACTTCAGGTGAATCTCGACTTGGACACTCATTCACTCACTCACTCACTCACTCACTCACTCACTCACTCACTCACTCACTCACTCACTCACTCACTCACTCACTCACTCACTCACTCACTCACTCACTCACTCACTCACTCACTCACTCACTCACTCACTCACTCACTCACTCACTCACTCACTCACTCACTCACTCACTCACTCACTCACTCACTCACTCACTCACTCACTCACTCACTCACTCACTCACTCACTCACTCACTCACTCACTCACTCACTCACTCACTCACTCACTCACTCACTCACTCACTCACTCACTCACTTCACTTCAGGTGAATCTCGACTCGGACACTCGCTCGGCAACAGCGGCGGCGCTCGAGCAACCGAACTATGAAATTTTCGATGTTGCCATTACAAAAGTGGAACATTTGATGGACAAAGACTCGTATCCACGCTTCCTCAAATCCGATCTCTACGTCGACCTACTAGCGACATGCAAAAAGTGAAATATTTCAATTTTCGAAAAATTGAATTTTCACCTTTTTTGGCCAATTTTGGTGAGACCGCACAATCTCGTCTCATCTTCAATGCACCAGAGGAGCTCATTGTTTGGTCGGCGCTTCGGCCGCCAAATACAACATGAAAATTGTGATGATAAAAAATGTGTTTTTTCTGAATTTGATGATTTTTGTGTTTTATTCGTTCAACATTTGAAAGTTTTAGGGAGCTGAATTCTGAGATTTTTAACACTACAGTGTATTCAATATTCTGACGACACAGTGTCACAATAAAAGACTGGGTGCAACTTTCGACTAAAATATGTCTTTGCTTTCCAACGGCGATTTTGAATTTTTTTTAATATTCAGAAAATTGTGATCAGTCACTCAAGTCTAAAAATGTGTATGTTCGTTCACATGGGTAGCCTTGTCAGAGAAATGTTTCATGAAATTCAAATTTTGATGGTCGTATAATCTTTAGAAATCTTAATTAAATAATATCAAAATTCGAATTTCAAAGGTAAATTGCGTAAATTGGTGCCAAAAACTCCGACTATTTACTCAATCGCAAGTTATTCGTAATTTGTATAAAATTATGCCCACGCACGCGGATAAAACTTCTATTACGATTCTTTTGTACATATGATTGTACTTACTATCAACATGATTATGATTTTTGAGATTGATCATTTTCTGAACTTTTTTTCTGAAAAAATACTGTAAATCTCGCAAAGGTCTGCAATTTATCACACACAAAAAGCATCCACGACATTTGCCACAATTATATTTTCATTCAGTCAGAACCATATCTCATTTTCCCCAAGAGAGTTTTATTTATTCTATGATTTTGGTGTTTGGCGACTCTCTAGAGAAACCAAATTCTTGAATTTCTTCTATAATTTTTTTATTCGAAATCGAATTAACTTGCATCAAGCTCGTGTAGATTATGAAAATATCTTTATACATTATTTCTCTCTCCCTTTCGATAAATGCATATAAGTTGGGATAATATCATGAAAATTTCAAATATCGGAAACTCATGGTTCACAATCACTGTTATCACACACTGATTCACCTATTTCTGCTCTGTATCTTGCTCGTTGTAAACAGTTTTCCCTGCACGCGTAGTACTAAGTAAGTACCGGGATATTCGATTTTCAATGTGTTTATTATTCATGAACCACTGAGAAATTCAATTCAGAAAAACGCTGAAAATCCCTGAAAATTACTTGGTATCTCGCGCAAACCTTGTTCTACCATGAACACAAACTAGTAAGTCATTGTCTCTTAGATATGTAACTATTACATAACAATTGTGGCTCCTAAATATCCATATTATTATGATTGTCCAAATACATATTTACTGTTCATATTGTGTTTATTATATTTATATGTATGTCCTTTTTGTTTGTACACACAGATACATACGCATACGGCGCAAAAGAAAATGCCCGAAAACTAAAAATGAATAAAAACATTGAAACCTACAGAAAATTTGCTGGTAATTCGATTAATTATTAATGTTAAAAAGGAAAAAAATTATAAAAAAGGGATAAAGGTCATTTGACGGAGATGGCCGTCGGGAATGATTCTCAGCATCTACGTGGGTGGAGATGGTAACGAGGAGGTCCTCCCATACCAGTCTGTGCGGAGCGACTAACCCCCACGGACAGAGTGCGATGTCTTTAACGCCCCTCACCAACAGGGCAGCTTTGTAGTCACAGCTAGAGAGGTGTGAGTTTCGAACTCACGACCCCACGCTACTTTACGAAGCGCGTTAACCAACTGAGCCACGTGGCCGACATTTATATGTCAGTCAGAGCAGAGTTAGAATTAAAACCTAGTTAAGAAATAATCAAATTCAATGAAAAGCACATTACCATTAATTACGTTATTTCACTTATACATCACGTGACAGAATCACTTAATATAAGTGTTAACAAACATTTTAATACATTTTTAATACGTTCTTGGTTCATAGTTATTCCATCCGTGTATATAAAATTTGACTTCCAAATGGATTACTTACACGGAAGTCTGCGGTCATTCAATAAATAAATTATACGGTGAAATGGGATCAATCGGTCAATAATTAATTAGTCGACGACCAAGTGATATGTAGCCATCCACCGTGAGAACGAATTCATCTGACGTTGTTCAAACACTCTGAATTCACATATATGTAGGGTGTCCCACCTAACTTGCAATATTCTGCGAGGCCACAAAAATTTTATTGGTAGAGCTATTTTGAAAATTAAAAATCAAATGATAGTCCAGTTTGTAAAGTTTTGTTTGCCACTAACCAGAGTTTTATTGTACAAACAGTGCTCAAGTTATGGCTTCTTTTCCAGAAGTAGTCATTTCAAGTTTTTGTATCTCTTTTATGTCTCACGGGGTCTCTAAAAATTGTTCTAGAAACACAGTACTTTATTGGAAAAGTTATATAAATCTGAAAATAAGTTTGTGTGATCATTATAAAAAAATGTGTTTTTTTAAATTTTGATGTGACGTATTTATACGTCGGATAATCGATCGAAACCACGCAGGAGTCATCAAAAGACATTAAAATCACAAACGAGACACATTACCGATTTATTCTGAAAAACTGTATTTTGAATGAGAAAACTACCTTTTTACATTTAGTTACACGGGAAATGATCAGCTTTCAATATTCTTGACAAGATAAAGTTTTTTAAATAGGTTTCAACCGGTACTGTTGATCACCGAGCCCACTGAGATTTCAGAACTGAAAATAACTACTTTTGGTGAAATAGAAATATCTCGATTTGCGTGTTAGCTATGAACATCTAGTATGCGGCGAAAAAAACTTTATAAAACGGGCTTTCATTTGCCTTTTTAATTTTTCGAATAGCTCAACCACAAAAATTTTGGCGGCCTCCCAGAATATTGCAAGTTACGTGGCACACCCTGTACATACATACATAGATAGAGCTTCTTGGCGATCAAGTGAGTTCTGAATGATGGACCTTACAACTTAAAAGTTGGAATGATATTCTACAGGGTGTCCCAGCGAGGGATTCACGATTTGTTTTTTGAATAACTTTTGTACGCGTTAAGCAATAATCTTAAAAATTTATACTGTAAATACCAATATTCTAAGAATTTTTTGCTTTTTTGAAATTTTGATTACAGCTCGAATTATAGTCGAGGGAAAAAAACATAAATTTTCAGAAGATTTTTCATTTTGAAACAAAGCTAATTCAATGGCGTTATACTACAAATATAATCACAGATTATGCTATAAACGATGAAAAAGAAATGTCTTATTCAATATTTCCACCATATCCTGAAATCACTCAACCCAGGCACGCACCCCAATTCAACGTTTGGTGTGCCAATTTGTACGGCGGTTTGATCGGACCGTTTTTCTTTAAAGTTTGATGGAGTTGTAACTTGTGACAAGTACCTGAACGGGCTCAATCATTTTTTTACTGCAGCATCTCGAAAATATTAGAAAATTCATTCATGGACCGATGATCATGCAAGATGACGGTGCCCCACCACAGAGGCGGCCACGATTCCTGCGTGCACGATCACTTCACTGAATGGGCCGAACGAGGAGGAACTCCCAATTTAACAGCTACTAAATACTGATTTTGAAGACATTTCAAGAAACTAGTTTATTCTCACAAAATGATCACTGTGGAAGAACTCATAGAAATGATCTTATTGTAAATGCCGAACATCACTGCAGAATCGCGACTAAACGCATTACTCGATCTCAAAACTCGTAAATATAGTTGTATCGATAAAATACGGTGGTCATATTAAATGAAGCTTTTCTTTTATATTATTTCCCGCACAATTTGCTAATATATATGTCGTATAATCACAAATAAATTAGTTTTGAATATGTTTCAAAATGAAATTCTTCTGAAAATTCGTAAAAAATTGAGTTTTTTTTCATTCGACTACAGTTCAAGCTGTAATCAACGAATTTCAAAATTTCAAATAAGCAAAAAATTCCTAAGGTATCGGTATTTACAATATCAATTTTCAAGATTATGCGCCTACTAAAGTTATTCAAAAAACAAATCGTGAACCCCTCGCTGGGACACCCTGTTTTTCCTCCAAGCTTGAAAGTTTGAAAGTTGAAATGATACAGTATTTCTTCAACTTTGAAACTTTAACAGTTGTAATGAAATCTCTAGGAACCTTGACACATTAGCTGTATCAAATGTGACAGAACGTGATGCATAACAGCCTGTTCATCTCACTCAACTCAACCAAACAACTCAAACTATAACATGCAATCATCATGTTTGTCTGGTATTGACGAAATCCGACAACCCTGTTCTCGGTTGCTACAGTTAAAACGTGTTCAACCTTCATCATGATAGGATAAAAAAACGCTTTATAAAGCTATATTTTCTCATTTATTAGTTTACCAACTATCTAGCCTGAACAATTTTATTGGTCGCACAATTTTATGATTTACTGAGATAACTATTATTACTTGGATCAGGGCACTGGCGGACATCCAAAGGAAGGGGAATTTCATCAAAGAGGGGGAATTGACAGTTTTCAGACCATTTTATTTACACCTTAGGGAATAAATTCTTATTTAAAAAAACGCCAAAGAGGGGGGGGATTCCACTTTTCTCTCCCCTTCTCGTCCGCTAGTGAGGGAGTATTAACCTTCAATTAACGTTCGTATCAAATTTCGTGATAATTTACGGTGAGGGAGTGAATGATATTGGCCAATCAGCTGTACTGTTCTGTATCAAATTTCGCTGATGTTCTTGGGTGGTATCTTATGTCGTGGCACTAGCGGACGAGAAGAGGAGGGAAATGTGGAATTCCCCCCTCTTTGGCATTTACAAAAAGTAGAATTTGGTTCTTTAAGGTGTAGGTAAAATAGCCTAAAAACTGCCGATTCCCCCCTCTTTGAGGAAATTCCCCTCCCTTTGGGGTATTAGCCGGTCCGCCAGTATCTCATGGCTTTTTTATACCATCAACATTTGAAGTACATACGCCGGTGTTTCAGTGACGTACTTAACATTTTTGTTGTTCAAAAGGTTTCTATGTTGCGCAAATAGCACTCTGACCGGCTTTAGGTTTTAGAATTTTAGAAAATAACTTGCTCTTCTATACTTCTAAAGCCTATCCAGGGTTTCCTGTTACTCAAAAAGGTTTTGGCGCGCAGTTTGAATTCAAACCTGGTTTTGGCGCACTTTCAAATTTTCGAGAATTAAAACATTTTTCTTGTAACATTCGGACAAAATACGAAAATTGACCTTAATTCATTGCATATGTACGTGCGTGACCAGCCAAAAAATAATTTTTGACAACAAGAAACCATGACCAAGCTGTAGTCGAATTTTTTGGTTACGCCTTTTTTGGGAACTTTTTTTGCTTAAAACCTTTTCCTCACCCAGAAATTGGCGGTCGAAAGCAGCAGTTTGGGATTGATGAAAAGGTTTTACACACTGAAAAGTTCTTAAAAAATGATTATGACTCTTTTAGGAACTTTTTTGTGTATAAAACCTTTTCATCAACCCAAACTGTTGCTTTCGCCCGCCAATTTATGGGTGAGGGAAAGGTTTTACACAAAAAAATTCCCGAAAAAAGGTGTAACCAAAAAATTCGACTATATATTAAATCTGAGCTACATATCGTAGAATCGTTAATGTACGTTTGTAATCAAGTATGGAACCTAATGAGCTGAGATTCTCTGCTAGACTATTCCGTACGCATCGCTCTAAAAATAGAATACTCCCAGCTGTTTGTTACGCCGGGTAATGAAATTCCTGTACGTCATTGCAGCGTGTAACTGTGAAATTCACCGTGAAACTTTTGGATCAGGATCATGGATCATTTGGTTTATATTTTTTATTTAGTAATTTTGACCCCAACCAAAATGTTCGAGAAAAAAAAACATATTTTTGTTCGATCGTTTAACTGAGACTCTGTGCTAGATGATTCCGTACGCATCGTTCTAGGATAAAAATAGAATACTCACAGCTGTTTGTTACGCCGGTAATGAAATTCCTGTACGTCAATGAAGCGTGAATGAAAGAATTATTGATGAGAGGGCTCTCCTGTGTTTATAAAACTTGATCAAAAGATCTTGTTATCAAAAACATTCTCATGAACCCACCCGTTACCGTTTACAAAAAAGTTTGGAGTCTCCTCAACACGAGTTTCAATGCTGAAATGTAGATACACCCTCAATACATTACATAGACAGCGTGATCTGATAACTGTTGATAATATAGGCCTCTTAAATAACTATAAGAAATGGTTTAAAACTGCGAGAACCCATGGCATGGCCAGAACCAGATTCTCAAGTCAAGAACCAGATTCTCAAGTAATGAATTTTTTGTGCCACGTTTTTGAAATTTCTTAGAACCAGATTTTCTAGTCCAGAACCGGATTCTCAAGTGAGGAGTTTTCTGGGCCACGTTTTGGATTTTCTTATACCCAATTACGAGGCCTTTATATGTTACAAAATATTCTTATTACAGTACAGGACATAAAGATGTGGCCGGCTGCGCAGAATTTCGGCGAATTCGCTGAAATTTCAGCTACTACTGTTTTTATGCAATTTCTTGAAATTCATGTGTTTTTTATTGAATATTTTACTATACATGTGTAGACAATTCATAACTCTATATTGTTGCTCAAAAGTGAAAAAATCTGTCAAGGGAATTTCCCTTTAAAGGGCTATATTAACACAAGCCAATTTTCGTTGTGGGACCCGTTGCCATGGCAACACTGAAAACGAGCATGTGCCCTTGAGGGGATTTTCCCATTATAAACAATAGATCAAACTCGTATTAACAATCGAAAAATTAAAGTTATGAATTATCTACACATGTATAGTAAAATATCCAATAAAAAATACATGAATTTCAAGAAATTGCATAAAAACAGTTGTCGCTGAAATTTCAGCGAATTCGCCGAAATTCTGCGCAGCCGGCCACATCTTTATGTCCTGTACTGTATATTAAGATATAATATTCACGTCCGCTGTAATATCTCATGCTTTTTCACTTTAATTTCCGGTCCGTCAACTCATCGTACACAAGTGGGTGTGATTAGATACCATGCGACTGTGTAAAAAGTTAATAACTCTCTGACGTAATCTTTGCAGATGTTTTTTTGTACAGGATGAGCACAAAAAACAAAAGTCCGTGAGTTGTTTCTGCGAGCAAAATTATTGCTCAAACCGTCTGATAATGAAACATCAGACAATCAGTGTTAACACCTATATCAATCATCATCAGCTATACTGTGTTAACCTATGTGTCATTCTAGTTGAGTTGAGGCTAGTGATGTTTCATTATCAGACGTTTTTGGCAATACTTTTGCCAGCAGAAACAATATACGGGCTTTAAAGTTAATTCTGCGAGCAAAAGTATTGCAGAAAAACGTCGGATAACGAAACCTCACTAGGCTCAACTCAATTCAATTGGCACCATACATGCATAGTTTAACACAGTATAGCATGGGGTGATGATGATTGATGATTGATATGCGCAATACAGATTGTCTGATGTTTCATTAACTGACGTTTTAGGCAATACTTTTGCTTGCAAAATCATCATACGGGTTTTACCACATTTTGCTTTGATCTAGAGGTGAATGAGGTGATTATTGTCCGCTTGTCGTTTTCACCATACGTTACATAACACCATATTTTCAAAACACCATATGTTACATAACACCATATGAACTTGGTTTCGTTTCGACTGTGCATACCCAGTTCACCAACTGATTCATTACATCTTGTGTCCCATGATGTTAAATAATTCAAAAAAGTAACGCGTGGGTTGAAGCTGTTTTTGTGTTCCATTCTCTTGCTTGTTTATTCCCGATTACTTATCACAATGCTTCATTATCGTAATAGAATCCCAGGTTCGCGGGATGTCTGGTAAACTAACTATATTCTATAAGTCTGATTATTATATTAAACAGTAAATATGTGTACTATGTATCTACATATGTAGTAAATAGGTTATTTACCGTGGGCTCACTCACTCACTCACTCACTCACTCACTCACTCACTCACTCACTCACTCACTCACTCACTCACTCACTCACTCACTCACTCACTCACTCACTCACTCACTCACTCACTCACTCACTCACTCACTCACTCACTCACTCACTCACTCACTCACTCACTCACTCACTCACTCACTCACTCACACACTCACTCACTCACTCACTCACTCACTCACTCACTCACTCACACACTCACTTACTCACTCACTCACTCACTCACTCACTCACTCACTCACTCACTCACTCACTCACTCACTCACTCACTCACTCACTCACTCACTCACTCACTCACTCACTCACTCACTCACTCACTCACTCACTCACTCACTCACTCACTCACTCACTCACTCACTCACTCACTCACTCACTCACTCACTCACTCACTCACTCACTCACTCACTCACTCACTCACTCACTCACTCACTCGTACTCACTCACTCACTCACTCACTCACTCACTCACTCACTCACTCACTCACTCACTCACTCACTCACTCACTCACTCACTCACTCACTCACTCACTCACTCACTCACTCACTCACTCACTCACTCACTCACTCACTCACTCACTCACTCACTCACTCACTCACTCACTCACTCACTCACTCACGCACTCACTCACTCACTCACTCACTCACTCACTAACTCACTCACTCACTCACTCACTCACTCACACTCCCTCACTCACTCACTCACTCACTCACTCACTCACTCACTCACTCACTCACTCACTCACTCACTCACTCACTCACTCACTCACTCACTCACTCACTCACTCACTCACTCACTCACTCACTCACTCACTCACTCACTCACTCACTCACTCACTCACTCACTCACTCACTCACTCACTCACTCACTCACTCACTCACTCACTCACTCACTCACTCACTCACTCACTCACTCACTCACTCACTCACTCACTCACTCACTCACTCACTCACTCACTCACTCACTCACTCACTCACTCACTCACTCACTCACTCACTCACTGTGTAATTTACCAGATCGGTTCTGTTGTTGATACAGTGTGGCACTAAATCAGGTATATATATAAGCCAGGGTCATCCAAACACTGAAGAGTATGAGACTACGTCTGATAGTCCATGGCATCTCTGGTTGGAGTGGTTTGTCGAGATCGATACAATCTTGTTCAGTTACATAAGGTCAGCGAGTTATCCGTCTGTTTTTTTATGAGGATGTCATTCAATCAGTCTGTCAGTCTGTCAATCGGTCAACCTGTCCATCAATCAGTCTGTCAATAGGTCAGTCTGTCAATAGGTCAGTCTGTCAATCGGTCAGTCTTTCAATCGGTCAGCCTGTCAATCGGTCAGCCTATCAATCGACCAGTCTGTCACTTAATCAGTCTGTCAATATGTCAGCCTGTCAATAGGTTAGTCTGTCAACGGTCAGCCTGCCTGCCGATCGATCAGTCAGTCAATCTGTGAGCTTGTCGTCTATTCGATTCAAGCAGTATGTATTTTTATCTGTTTATCAGCTTGTGAGTCTTTGTTTGTCAGTTTAACAATTGTTTAGTTTGTCGATTATTCTGAATGTTTATTTTATCAGGTTTCATTTGTTCATGGTAGGCCCTAACAGGACCAAAAGAACAGATTCTGATCAATAGATGATTATAACATCCATTAGAAATACATCTGATTAGCCATTAACATTTCCATCCAGAAACCTCAAACGGACAAAAATCGTGACTATGTTTCTCAAGGAACTTGTCTCAAGAACAAGTCCCAATTGCATTGGAACAATAAAATGCAGTACATATGAGAAGATCCTATTCTTATCAGTTGATAATTAAAACATACATAGCAACCACCATTTACAATCGACCAACCAACCAACTTCGAACCGTGTGACTTTTATCGCGTTGATAATTAGTCTGAGGATATTTTAAAATTAGAGTTGGTTATCTCGCTATAGGACGTTTGACCGAAGTTGACCTCAGCGGCACTCGCGGACGATAAGAAGAGGGAAAAGTGGAATTCCCCCTCCTTTGGCAGTTTCAAAAAGTGTAAGTTGTTCCCTAAGGTGTAGGTAAAATAGCCTAGAAACTGCAAAATCCACAGTCTTTGACTAATTTCCCCTCCTTTTGGAGGATTAGCTCATCCGCCAATAAGAAGAGGGAATTATCTTTGACGATTTCAAGCGTGCAGTTTGTTCCCTATTGTGTTGGTTAATGGCATCAAAACTCACGTATTCCCTCTCTTTGGAGCAGATTCCCTTCCTCCGCTAGTGCCTCGGCACATGTACAACTTCAATTGCTCCCCACATCAACGCGTCAGGAATCAGGATCTGTGTTATTTGCCAGGTTTTATCCCAGTACTCGGATCACTAGGCACAGGTGGAAGTTGAGATTGTTGGTTCATGATCAGGTGGCCCAAAAACTGATAAAACAACTGCGCATCGAAATATGCATAGTGAAATCCCATGTTCCCCCATCGACTTGGATTGTTTAGTTCGTACATGATTATTGTCAAACCTTATCACTAATCCAAACTGAGCTTTGCCCTGGGTATCATATCTGGCTCATTACTATAGTGTAGATATAACTAATTGTGATTGATGATTCACAGGTCAGCAACTTCGCAATGTACATAAAGCCCGCATGTAGTTTCAGCCAGCAACACTGATAATGAAACATCAGACAACCAGTGTTAACACGCACACAGTCATCAGCACCCCATGCTATGTTGTGTTAAACTATGGTGTCAACCGAGTTGAGTTAAAACTAGTGATGTTTCATTATCAGACGTTTTGGACAATACTTTTGCTTGCAGAAACAACATACGAACTTTGGTCAACAACCCTGAGACACGAGTTCGCCAAGGAGTTTTTAAAAAAGTTTACGTGCCGTCCGAAATGTTTACAGACGAAAAAGTTCAATCGTGTTTATATTAGCTGACCTCACTTAGGTATAGTCAACAACTTAGTATTAAACGTCATCATTTATATAAAAATACATTTCCTACTAAATATTATTCCACATGATTTCAGTCACACTCTAGTTATGTAATGATCATTAATTTCGAAGGAAGCTCGTTCTGTTTTGACACGTACGTTTATAAATCAAATGATGACCGTTAGGTGGATCCGAAATCTTTTGTGATGACAGCTTTTCCTTCTGTATAGAATCAGTCAGTCATGAATTACATTCATACTCTAGTTATTGATCATTAAAAATAAAAGCAGCTCATTATGTATTGACACGTACATATGTACGTTTGTGACTCAAATTTTAAATTTGTGATTTTCCAAGTGAAATCACGTTTATTTGTGTGGAAAGTTATTCCTTTCATTAACAGGTTGCACCCATCGGTTTTTGTTGTCCGCCAGCCAGTTAGTCAGTCAGTCAGTCAGTCAGTCAGTCAGTCAGTCAGTCAGTCAGTCAGTCAGTCAGTCAGTCAGTCAGTCAGTCAGTCAGTCAGTCAGTCAGTCAGTCAGTCAGTCAGTCAGTCAGTCAGTCAGTCAGTCAGTAAATCAGTCAGTAAATCAGTCAGTCAGTCAGTCAGTCAGTCAGTCAGTCAGTCAGTCAGTCAGTCAGTCAGTCAGTCAGTCAGTCAGTCAGTCAGTCACTCAGTCAGTCAGTCAGTCAGTCAGTCAGTCAGTCAGTCAGTCAGTCAGTCAGTCAGTCAGTCAGTCAGTCAGTCAGTCAGTCAGTCAGTCAGTCAGTCAGTCAGTCAGTCAGTCAGTCAGTCAGTCAGTCA
>OZ038447.1:25493605-25512042 GCA_964036265.1 Daptonema setosum | reverse complement strand
AACGAAATCATCTGACGTTGAAGCTGTCTGAATTACTAGCGGACGAGAACGGGTGGGAAAAGTGGAATTCCCCCTCTTTGGCTATTTCAAAAAGTTAAGCTTGTTCCCTAAGGTGTAGGTAAAATAGCCTGAAAACTGCTAATTCCCCTCTTTGATGAAATTCCCCTCTCTTTGTAGGTTTGGTTTGGCTAGATAGAGCTTCTTGGCCATTCAAGTGAGTTCTGAATGATGGTTCTTACAACTTAAAAAGTTGGAATGATATTCCACTTCCTACAAGTTTGAAACGGAGAAAGTTGGAATGATACAGTGTTTCTTCAACTTTGAAACTTTACCAGTTAAAATGATAGTCTTACAACTTTGAAACATTAGCTGTATCAAATTTAAGAGACTAGTGCACAACAGGCGGCTGTTCAACCCAACTCAACTCAACAACTCTGAGCTATAACATGCAATCATCAAGTTCGGCTGGTGTTGTCCGGGTTGGATAATATAATGATATTAATATACGGGTTATATATTCACTAGAATCTAAGAAAATTCTTAATAATATAAAGATTAGGTTTAATTTCTTCATAAAAACATATCGAATACCTAACGAACGTTATCATATGGTATTCCCTGACATATTGATATAACTGTTATTACTTGGATGAGGGAGTAATAACCTTCAATTAACGTTCATATCAAGTTTCGTGATAATTTACGGTGAGGGCTATCGGCCAATCAGCTGTACTGTTCCGTATCAAATTTCGCTGATGTTCATGGGTTGTATCTTAAGTCACGGCACTAGCGGACGAGAAGGGGTGGGAAAAGTGGAATTCTCCCCTCTTTGGCATTTTCAAAAAGTAGAATTTGGTTCTTTAAGGTGTAGGTAAAATGAGCTTAACACTGGCAATTCCCCCCTCGTTGGCAAATTCTCCTCCCTTTGGAAGATTGACTCGCCAGTGTCTCGGGGCTTTTTTATACCATCAACATTTGAAGTACGCCGGTGTTTCAGTGGCGTAGTGTTTCAGTTTTTTTTCAGTTTCAGTTTTTTTTGTTTTTTTCCAGTTTTTTCAGTTTTTTCAGTATTATTTTCAGTTTTTTTCAGTTTCAGTTTTTTCGTGTTTCAGTGGCGTAGTTACACATTTTTGTTGTTCAAAAGGTTTCTATGTTGCGCAAATAGCACTCTGACCGGCTTTGGGTTTTAGAATTTTCAGAAAATCACTTGCTCTTCTATACTTCTAAAGCCTGTTCAGGGTTTCCTGTTGCTCAAAAAGGTTTTGGCGCGCAGTTTGAATTCAAACCTGGGTTTGGCGCGCTTTCAAATTTTCGAGAATTAAAACATTTTTCTTGTAACATTCGGACGAAAATTGACCATAATTCATGGCATATGTACGTGCGTGACCAGCCAACAAAATTAATTTTTGACAACAAGAAACCATGACCAAGCTGTAGTCGAATTTTTGGGTTACGCCTTTTTTGGGAACTTTTTTTTGCGTAAAACCTTTCCCTCACCCAGAAATTGGCGGTCGAAAGCAGCAGTTTGGGATTGATGAAAAGGTTTACACACTGAAAAGTTCTTAAAAAATGATTATGACTCTTTTTAGGAACTTTTTTGTGTATAAAACCTCTTCATCAACCCAAACTGTTGCTTTCGACCGCCAGTTTCTGGGTGAGGGAAAGGTTTTACACAAAAAAAAGTTCCCGAAAAAAGGCGTAACCAAAAAATTCGACTATATATTAAATCTGAGCTACATATCGTAGAATCATTAATGTACCGTTTGTAATCAAGTATGGAACCTAATGAGCTGAGATTCTCTGCTAAACTATTCCGTACGCATCGCCTTAAAAATATAATACTTACAGCTGTTTGTTACGCCGGTAATGAAATTCCTGTACGTCATTGCAGCGTGTAACTGTGAAATTCACCGTGAAACTTTTGGATCAACCAAAAATTTATAAAAATGGTTTACCAAAATGGTTTATATTTTTTATTCAGTGATTTTGACCCCAACTAAAATGTTCGAGAAATAAAAAGAAAAAAACATATTTTTGTTCGATCGCTTAACTGAGATTCTCTGCTAGACTATTCCGTAAGCATCACTCTAAAAATAAAATACTCACAGCTGTTTTTGTTACGTCGGTAATGAAATTCCTGTACGTCATTGCAGCGTGAATGAAAGAATTATTGATGAGAGGGGTTTCCTGTGTTTATATAGTTTGATCAAAAGATCTTAATATCGAAAATTTTCTCATGCATGAACTCTATTCTTACCGTTACAAACACGTTTGGAGCCTCCTCAAGGCAAGTTTCAATGCTGAAATGTAGATACACCCTTAATACAGTACGTACTGTAGTCAACTAACAATCTGATAACTACTGATAAATGTAGGCCTCATAATGGTTTAAAACCGCGAGAACCCATGGCATGGTCAGAACCAGATTCTCAAGTCAAGAACCGGATTCTCAAGTAATGAATTTTCTGTGCCACGTTTTGAAATTTCTTAGAACCAGATTCTCTAGTCCAGAACCGGATTCTCGAGTGAGGAGTTTTCTGTGCCACGTTTTGGATTTTCTTATAACCAATTACATGTATGTTAAGTAATCATGCCTATAAATGTTACAAAGTATTTTTATTAAATTAAGATATAATATTCACGTCCGCTGTATTATATCATGCTTTTTCACATTAATTTCCGGTCCGTCAATTCATCGGACACAAGTGGGTGTGATTAGATACCATGCGACTGTGTAAAAAGTTAATAACTCTCTGACGTAATATTTGCAGATGTTTTTTTGTACAGGGTGAGCACAAAAAACCCGAAAGTTGTTTCTGCGAGCAAAAGTATTGCCCCAAAACGTCGGATAACGAAACCTCACTAACCTCAACTCGGGTTGGCACCATACATGCATAGTTTAACACAGTATAGCATGGGGTGATGATGATTGATGATTGATGTGCGTAATACTGATTGGCTGATGTTTCATTAACTGACGTTTCGGGCAATAATTTTGCTTGCAGAATCAACATACGGGTTTTACCACATTTTGCTTTGATCTAGAGGGAAATGAGGTGATTATTTCAGCTTGTCGTTTTCACCATATTTTCGTACATAACACCATATTTTCAAAACACCATAAGTTACATAACACCATATGAACTTGGTTTCGTTTCGACTGTGCATACCCGATTTACCAACTAATTCATTACATCTTGTGTCTCATAAACATTATTGCCCTGATGTTAAATAATTCAAAAAAGTAACGCTTGGGTTAGAGCTGTTTTTGTGTTCCATTCTCATGGCTTGATTATTCCCGATTACGTATCACAATGCTTCATTATCGTAATAGAATCCCAGGTTCACGGGATGTCTGGTAAACTAACTATATTCTATAAGTCTGATTATTATATTAGATAGTGAATATGTGTACTATGTACCTATGTAGTAAGTAGGTCATTTACCGTGGGCTCACTCACTTACTCACCCAGTCACTCACTCACTCACTCATTCACTCACTTACTCACTCACTCACTCACTCACTCACTCACTCACTCACTCACTCACTCACTCACTCACTCACTCACTCACTCGCTCGCTCACTCACTCACTCACTCACTCACTCACTCACTCACTCACTCACTCACTCACTCACTCACTCACTCACTCAAGACGCACGGGCACGTGTGTGTAATATACCAGATGGGTACTGTTGTTGATACAGTGTGGCACTAAATCAGGTATAAAAGCAGGGTCATCCAAACACTGAAGACTATTAAACTACGTCTGATAGTCCTTGGCATCTCTGGTTGGAGTGGTTTGATAAACAAGAGCTTCTAGGCTAACATGGAAGTCGGAACGACGTATGACCTCTTTTTTTTGATTGATTACCATACTGGATATTGGAAACGGGTACAAACCGTATACGGTCGGAGGTAGCGCTGGCGTAGGAATGAGGAGTAGGGAGGTTATGTGTCTGTTGTGTTAGCCTCCACGGTGGTAACGACCACCGCGCTGACCAATGTCAGTCAGTCAATCCGTGAGCTTGTCGTCTATTTGATTTAATCAGTATGTAATATTATTTGTTTATCAGTTTGTGAGTCTTGCAGTTTGTTTGTCAGTTTAACAGTCGGTTAGTTTGTCGATTATTCTGAATGTTTAATTCATCAGGTTTCATTTGTTCATGGTAGGCCCTAACAGGACCAAAAGAACAGATTCTGATCAATAGATGATTATAACATCCCTTAGAAATACATCTGATTAGCCATTAACATTTCCATCCAGAAACCTCAAACGGACAAAAATCGTGACTATGTTTCTCAAGGAACTTGTCTCAAGTCCCAATTCCATTGGAACAATAAAAGAAGATCCTATTCTTATCAGTTGATAATTAAAACATAGCAACCACCATTTACAATCTACCATCCAACTAATTCGAATCGTGTGACTGTTATCGCGTTGATAATTAATCTGAGGATATCCAGAAAATTAGAGTTGGTTATCTCGCTAGGACGTTTGACCGAAGTTGACCTCAGCGGCACTCGCGCACGAGCTAATCCTTCAAAGGGAGGGGAATTTGGTCAAAGAGGGAGGAATCGGCAGTTTTCAGGTCATTTTACCTACACCGTAGAGAACAAATTCTTCTTTTTGAAAACACCAAAGAGGGGGGAATTCCACTTTTCCCTCCCCTTCTCGTCCGCTAGTCCCTCAGCGGCACTCGCGGACGATAAGAAGAGGGAATTCTCGTTGAAGATTTGAAAAGTGCAGTTTGTTCCCTATTGGGTTGGTTAATGGCATCAAAACATGGGAGTTCCCCCTCTTTGGAGCAGATTCCCTCCCTCCGCTAGTGCCTCGGCACACACTGGCGGACGAGTCAATACTCCAAAGGGAGGGGAATTTTCCCAAAGAGGGGGGAATCGGCAGAAATTAGGCAATTCTACCTACACCTTAGGGAACAAACTCAACTTTTTTAAAATCCCAAAGAGGGGGGAATTCCACTTTTCCGTTCTTCCCTCGTCCGTTAGTGTCGGCACATGTACAACTTCAATTGCTCCCCACATCAACGCGTCAGGAATCAGGATCTGTGTTATTTGCGAGGTTTTATCCCAGTACCCAGATCACTGGGCACAGGTGGAAGTCGAGACTGTTAGTTCATGAATGATCAGATGGCCCAAACGAACTGATAAAATAACCGCACATCGAAATATGCATAGTGAAATCCCATGTTCCCCCATCGACTTTGATTGCTATGTTATTCTGTTATTATTTCGATTTGGATTGTTTGGTTCGTACATGATTCTCGCCAAGCTTTATCACTAATCCGAATCGGGCATTGCCCTGGGTATATCATAGACTGGCTCATTATTATAGTTTATATATACCTATGTAATTGTGATTGATGATTCACAGGTCAGCAACTTCGCAATGTAAAAGTTTGCCTGGGATTCAAGTGAAAAGTTGTAGTGTTGACTACTCCAACTTTGAATCGTTAGCTGCGTCAAATGTAACAGAAGGTGATGCATGAAAGCCGGCTGTTTGACCCAACTCAACCCAACAGCTGTATGCTATAATAACATGCAATCATCATGTTCAGTGGGTGTTTCACTGAGTTGGACAAGTTAACGTGTCATTTGTTCACTTGAATCTCAAGGAGCTCTTTACATATTTTTGTTAACAACCCCGAGAAACGAGTTCGCAAAGGAGTTTTCAAGAAATTCACGTAAAATTTCGCGAAAAAGTTCAATGGTGTTTATATTAGCTGACATCACTTAGGTATAGTCAACAAACTTCAACGCGGTCCTCATCATTCACATTAAAATAAATTTCCTACTAAATATCATTCTACATGATTTCAGTCATACTCTAGTTACTGATCATAAATTTTAAAGGAATTCTGTTTTGACACGTACGTTTGAAGTTCAAATGATGAACGTTAGGTGGATCCGAAATCTTTCGTGATGACAGCTATTCCTTCTGTATAGAATCAGTCAGTGTATATGATCATTAAATATGAAAGCAGCTCATTATGTATTGACACGTACATATGTACGTTTGTGACTCAAATTTTAAATTTGTGATCTTCCAAGTGAAATCACGTTCATTTGTGTGGAAAGTTATTCCTTTCATTAAGAGGTTGCACCCATCGGTTTTCGTTGTCCGTTAGTCAGTCAGTCAGTCAGTCAGTCAGTCAGTCAGTCAGTCAGTCAGTCAGTCAGTCAGTCAGTCAGTCAATCAGTCAGTCAGTCGGTCAGTCAGTCAATCAGTCAGTCAGTCAGTCAGTCAGTCAGTCAGTCAGTCAGTCAGTCAGTCAGTCAGTCAGTCAGTCAGTCAGTCAGTCAGTCAGTCGTCAGTCGGTCATGTTTGAAATGCGCAGTAGTAAGAGATTACCGCTGAAACAAGATACCGTAACTCGGTCATGTGTTCGTCTTTACAACTTGTTTGTGAAGGCGTCCGAAGTATTTGTATCCGTCAACGGAACAATCAATGGAGTGAACCAGTAAATCCAGTGAGTGAATCATTCCTCTCCTACTACTTCATTAATTGGCCGATCAATAACGGTTATAAACAAAGTTGTAAACTATGTTTTGTATTACAACAATCTGTGACTATTTCTGGCATACGGGAGTGTGAAACAATCGGCTGCTCATCAGTTTACAACATGTTTGTGCAAAAAAAGTTGGTTCTTAGCTTTATTTTTACTTTTTTACAAGGATACGGGATTAGTGATGAGTGCGGGGATGGAGTGGCATCCATTTTACAACTTACCGTAACCTTGTTGATGGCACTGTATTATGTTGCTCATCTTTTGCGTCAGTCATTTCATCACGTTTTGACAACTATTACAGTCACACCTTTCCTAGTCGTACGTGCACGTCCACAGTCCGGGGGAAGGGGGGTAGACTGTGAACGTATCGGACTGTGGACGTATGGCATTGTAGACGTACGGATTGTAGACGTGCACAGTCCGATGTCTGCACGCGCACAGTCCGTACGTGCACAATACCATACGTGCACAGTCCGACCTCTGCACGTCCACAAGCACGCACGTCCACAGTTTACCCCACCCCCTTCCCCGGACTGTGGACGTACACGCACGACTGGGAAAGGTGTGATTACAGTATACCATTCCAAACGTGCAGATAAACACTTTATGAAAGTAATTTTTTTACAAGTATCGCATGAATGAATAACTTATATATCGGACAGTGGATATTGCTACACCGTTTAGGCTTGATCTTTTCTCATAAACCAATAAGCCAGACTCAAATCAGTATGTACCATAACCATAGTTACCTATAATTTTATAAGTTTTATCACACCTTTTCCAGTCGTGCGTGCACGTCCACAGTCCGGGGGGGGGGGGGTAGACTGTGGACGTATCGGACTGTGGACGTATGGTAGTGCACAGTCCGATGTCTGCACGCGCACAGTCCGTACGTGCACATTACCATACGTGCACAGTCCGACCTCTGCACGTCCACAAGCACGCACGGCCACAGTCTACCCCCTCCCCCCCGGACTGTGGACGTGCACGCACGACTGGGAAAGGTGTGAATTATATATAGCTTTCTCAACTGACTGAGAGACTGAATTGAAATGCGCACCATTTTTTCATTTTTTTACAAAAATATCAGTTTTCATTGATTTTTTATTACTTTTTTACTTGTACTTTTCCAATAACTGAAGTCATCAAGGCACACTAATACCATTCAGAATGGTGTTTTTAGAGGCCAGAGAGGTTGAATAAACTGACGGGCAATGGCGGAAACCCCAGAGCAACGCGTCAAGATCAGTGTCTCTAGTCAAGTTTCGAACTGTGGCCCGCCAGTTTTCTAGGCTGGCGCTCTAAGCACTAGACTAGACAGGTGATGATTGGTCTTATTGCTTGCGTTTGTTCTTCATGCATGCAAAATCTCTCACTGAGGAATATGTAGTTGATGACAGCCAATAGTAAGATAGGTGAAGTAAGAAAAGTTAAGTAAGTTAGGTGAAGTAAAATAGGTGAAGTAAGATAGGTGAAGTAAAATAGGTGAAGTAAGATAGGTGAAGTAAGATAGGTGAAGTATAGGTCTCGTAATTGGTTATAAAAAATCCAAAACGTGGCACAGAAAATTCCTTACTTGAGAATCCGGTTCTGGATTTGAGAATCTGGTTCTAAGAAATTTTAAAACGTGGCATGGCACAGAAAATGTATTACTTGAGAATCCGGTTCTGGACTTGAGAATCTGGTTCTGGTCATGCCATGGGTTCTCGTAGTTTTAAACCATTTCTTATAATCAATTATGAGGCCTATAAGATAGGTGAAGTAAGATAAGTGAATTAAAATAGGTCAAGTAAAATAGGTGAAGTAAGATAGGTGAAGTAAAATAGGTCAAGTAAAATAGGTGAAGTAAAATAGGTGAAGTAAGATAGGTAAAGTAAGATAGGTGAAGTAAAATAGGTGAAGTGAGATAGGTGAAGTAAAATAGGTAAAGTAAGATAGGTGAAGTAAAATAGGTGAAGTGATATAGGTGAAGTAAAATAGGTGAAGTAAGATAGGTGAAGTAAGATAGGTGAAGTGAGATAGGTGAAGTGAGATAGGTGAAGTAAAATAGGTGCAGTAAGATAGGTAAAGTAAAATAAGTGAAGTAAGATAGGTGAAGTAAAATAGGTGAAGTGATATAGGTGAAGTAAAATAGGTGAAGTAAGGTAGGTGAAGTAACATATGTAAGTGAAGTAAAATAGGTGAAGTAAGATAGTTGAAGTGAGATAGGTGAAGCAAAATAGGTGAAGTGAGCTGGGTGAAGTAAGATAGGTGAAGTAAGATAGGTGAAGTAACATACATATGTAAGTGAAGTAAAATAGGTGAAGTAAGATAAGTGAAGTAAGATAGTTGAAGTGAGGTAGGTGAAGTAAGATAGTTGAAGTAATAAGTTAGGTGAAGTAAGATAAGTGAAGTAAAATAGGTGAAGTAAGATAGGTGAAGTAAATTAGGTGAAGTAAGATAAGTGAAGGAAATAGGTGAAGTAAGATAGACGCACTTTTTATCCTTGTAAAAGTTTGGGACAAACACGTGATTATTTCTTTCACTCCTGTGCGAATTTCTGAAAACAATAACTCACGTACCGTCCGATCTGTTTACTGGGGAAAACGTTCAGTTGTCTTAGGGTTACTGTAGCTGTCATCACCCATGAAGACCAGACGGGTCATCCATCAACTCACGAATGTCAGTTGAGCAATTATCGGTAGCGTAAATAGTGAAATGGTGATTAGTGGTAAGCTCCACAAACTAAATGTGTCATGTACATATGTAGATATGAATGTACATACATGTGATGTCGGCCCGGATAATATCCTATAGTACTCGTCTAATCATCCGTTCATCACATGATAACTCTAGCGGACGAGAAGGAGAGGGAAAAGTGGGATTCCCTTCCCCTCTTCGGTGATTTCAAAACGGCACAGTATTTTCTTAATGGTGTAGGTTAAATGACCTTATTTCTGCTGATTCCCAACTCTTTGGGAATATTTCCCTCCCTTTGGAGGATTGGCTGGTTGGCGATCCCATGGTATAGTGAGTCTATATTGATACGCTGTTTACAATACTTACAATGATGAGTGGCCCCAGAATAGACTCTGCTCATCTCATTAGGACGACTTTCGGCGGTGATGAAAGAATGTCGTAAATATTCGGCTTATAAAAGGTACATATTTACATCCCGTGAAGCAGAGAGTCATTTAGTGGATGAAGTCTGTCAGTCAATCAGTCAATCAGTCAGTCAGTCATTTAGAAAGTTGGTACATAAAGTTTGCTAATAAGTCAGTCTGTCATTTATTGAATCAGTCAGTCAGCCATGCATTCTGTGAAAAAGTGAGTGAGTGAAAGAGAGTGAGTGAGTGAGTGAATGAGTGAGTCAGTGAGTTAGTCAGTGAGTGAGTAAGTGAGTGAGTGAGTGAGTGAGTGAGTGTGTAATTCACATCAAGATCACTGATGTGCCACGAGATGTTCGGCTAGTACCAGACAACGTATTTTCGCATGTTCCAAAAGTTTCTCATAAAAAAATCAAACAGTCTGGACTTTCTCAATATGACTCCAATCTGAACGCGTTCATAGAAATTATGTAATTTCTACCTCTATATTGATGTTCTCACATCATAAATGCATTGAACTTTGCCTTGTGCAGCTCACACAATAAAGTTGATTACTTACATTAACAATATCTCAATGAAAGTTGATATTAAAAAACTACAAGATAGATTATGGTATGAGTTATGGTGTAAATCATACTTGACTTTTCGTTCATTAACTCACTATCGGGTTCACTATCGGATGACGCAACCTTAGAAATGGTGATGAACTCCTCCGAAAGAGGGTAGAATCGCAGTTTCGAAGCCATTCAATGTACCTGCACTTTAAGTATCGTAACATATAATCCCCTATTGATAACCGCTAAAAAAACTTAAGCAATCCAGGATACACTTGTCGTTCTCATTCGCTTGTAAATCAAAAATGTAAGGTCATTTTTCTGTCTACAGTATGTACGTACATATCTAAATCACACATACTAATCAGCTATAAAAACCCTAAAAGATGGATTACAACGATCTTCTGTGTGCGACTCTGCATAATAAATGTAATTTTTGGTGTCTGGGTATTCCTTCACCCGCAAAAAAGCTTATCTTAATCGAACCATATTAAGGGTTAGGCCTAGCGGCCTACCCTTGATTACAGTCAAACTCAGAATGGCAAGTTGATATCATAAATCCCAGAATCGTGTTTTCGTATAGATTCCTCAATCACAGAATAAGGGTTGGGTATCCAATCCACTGCTCTCATTGTAATTGTCTGTACATGCATGTAAATGTCTCGGTAAGGTTCGACATAAACAAGTTCACCAATTGAAGATGCTTTCATGGCTCACTGCAGCTCATTTCATCGAATCGACCGCCACAATTTTCAATCTTTTTCATCAAGCATTTGAGTTTTTTTCATTTTTGAATTGCTATATTTCCGAAGTATTTTGTACCATATACGTACGAGTTTTGCGGTATTTACGGAGAATTACCGATCTGTCCTATTTTTGTACTTCTCCATGTAAATTAGGTGAATCCCATATTCCGAAACCACAGATAATCTCGATTCGGCGTCACGTTGGTCAGAAGTTGTTATTTTTAGTTGAAGCTGAACCGATCGTTAGTCCATTGATTTTTTAAGGACAATCTTCCTCAATAACGTAGAATAGTGGTATCCAATCTACTGCTCTCATTGTATTTGTCTCTGCATGCATGACAAGCTCTTGGTAAGGTTCAACATAAACAAGTTCATCAACTGAGGAAGCTGTCATGGCTCAGTTCCGCTCGTTTCATCGATTCTACCGCCACAATTTACAATCTTTTTCATCAAACAATTTGGGTTTTTATTAGTTTTTGCCATTTTTGAATTCAAGTTTCAAGTTCGAGTTTCAAGTTTCATTCTGTTGTCTCGCATATAATCGATCTTACAAATTACTATATTTTCGAAGTATTTTGTACCGTTTACGGTCGAGTTTTGCGGCAATTACGTAGAATTAACTATCTGTTCTATTTTTGTACTTCAATATGAACAGTAAACTAAGTGAATCCTATATCCTCCGGACGGAACCAAGGATTACCTCAAATCGGAGTCACGTCGTCAGACATTGTTATATTTAGTTGGAGCTAAACCGATCGTTAGTCCAATGAATTTTTTTAGGGCACTGTTTTACGGACGTTTCACTGGGATTTTTTATACGATACCTATGTTTTACATTTGAAGACCAGCATTTTGTAAGAGGATAAATCTTACCACAACATTCGTTTCAACAACAACTTAGTTTTGTGTCGTTTTCTGCGGCAATTACGTAGATTTACCGATCTGTTCTATTTTTGTACTTCAATATGTAAATTAGCTGAGTCCTATTTCCGGAGCCACGGATTATCCCGAACCGGCGTCACGTTGTCAGACGTTGTTATTTTTAGGCGGAGCTAAACCGATCGTTTTAATATGCCGATCTCGGTTATCAAATCACGCGGAATAAGGCATTTCCCAATCATGACGTCGAGACTCTGGTTATAACAACTTCCAAAACATGGTTCTGAAAATCCAGTACTAGAGAATTCGGTTTTTACTTGAGAATCCGGTTCTTACTTGAGAATTCGGTTTTTACTTGAGAATCCGGTTCTTACTTGAGAATCCGGTTCTTACTTGAGAATCCGGTTCATATTTGAGAATCCGGTTCTTACTTGAGAATCCGGTTTTTACTTGAGAATCAGGTTCTTACTTGAGAATCCGGTTCTTATTTGAGAATCCGGTTCTTACTTGAGAATCCGTTTCTTACTTGAGAATTCGGTTTTTACTTGAGAATCCGGTTCTTACTTGAGAATCCGGTTCTTACTTGAGAATCCGGTTCTGGTTGTGCCACTCTCAAGTTCATTGGTGTTCGCACTTTTTCATAATTTCTTAGAATCAATTATGAGAACTACATATGTATATGTATGTAACTGTTTGTCTGGTAAAAATCGTAAATGGAGTAACCTTATATCCCAACTAGAAAAATAAGGTTCTTATATTCAAGAGCAGACTCCCGATTCAATTAAGAATACCGCAGTAGGACTGGTGAGTTAAGAATCAGAAAATTCCAAACCAAATGTTAATCCTTAGAAGTGTCGGATTCTTTTTATCCTAGACTAATTGTTTGCAACAATAGAAAACTATGTAGGTGTACCCATTTAATGGTATAAGCCGGTTCATAGTACTAACCACTTATGATGATTCATGAAGTGAATGAAATATGCAGTGAGTGAGTGGCTGACTGGTTGTATGGCCGACTGACTGACTGACTGACTGACTGACTGACTGACTGACTGACTGACTGACTGACTGACTGACTGACTGACTGACTGACTGACTGACTGACTGACTGACTGACTGACTGACTGACTGACTGACTGACTGACTGACTGACTGACTGACTGACTGACTGACTGACTGACTGACTGACTGACTGACTGACTGACTGACGCAAGCCGAATCTTATAACTGCTGCTAATCTGAACCAGGTCTTTAACTTAAATTAAAGAAGGCGTTTCATTATGCAAAATAGCCTTATTAATTGGATCTATGTAAGTCGGTACTATACATACATACTCAATATTAACACAGTATACCGAACTCCAGACATACTCTACATACAGTCCCTGACCTAATAAACGGCACAAAATCTTGGTCCTATCTTTGCCCAAACATGGGCCAAGGATTGCCCAACCATGGTCTCCCATGGTGGTTTTACGTGTATAAGCATAGGCAAGTCTGACCAAGGAACGACCATGGATTCACCAAGATGGTCCATGTTTTGCCCATGGCGCACCATGTTTTGCCCATTTTTGGCCCATGTTTTGCCCATGGTGGACCATGATTAATCCGGCATGAAACATTAGGTCACCCGGAGTTAGCTTTTGTTAATGCTGAAAAATGCGTATTTGTGGAGTAGAAAGAGGCAGTACAAAATTTTCATGCAATAAAAAGTAATGAGACTTCACGAAAGTGGTTTACGAAACAACAAAGGCCCAAACATACTCCACCATAACACCGTAATCTAACCATAAAAACGTTTTGTTCATATCAGGAAACAATACAAAAGGTTTTGTAGTTTTCTTATTCGAAATAAATGGCTAATGGAATTAAAACTGAAAACTTCATTTTGGTAGGTCGCATTGAAGAAATCAATTGCCTTGTTATGGTGGATTCCCGAACATACTTCATGAGTCGCAACATAACATTGCCTGCCGTAGCATAACTTGCTATGTTATGATGCCTTGTTAATTGTTATGTATGTTACGTGTTATGATGGTGGAGTATGTACGGGCCTTATAACGTTGTCCAGATAATTTTTTTGACAAAAACACAACGAACGGGAGGGTGCTTTAGTATACCATATTTTTTCTACAACTTTTTTCTATTTGTGAAACATCGTGTCATCCGGATCAGATAGAGAGTGAACTTTAACTGTTCAAAGTGTTGGTTAACATAATTATTTTCATGAACGGTTTATACTGAGGTCGTGGTTGTGGCTGACGTGTTATTATGCGGAGGGAAGGTGGAATTCCGCTCTTTGACGATAAATAATTTGCAGTTTGCTCCTGAGATGAAGTATGATTTTGTGTTTCCCCCTCTCTGGATAATTTACCCTCTCTCTTGACGATGGACTTACTCGCCACTATCAATTTTTTTCAATAAGACCCACATAAAAAATCAATTCATTTCAATATTACAAAAAAATCAGTTACAAAATTTGGAAAATCAAATGAAATTATGCGTTTATTCGATGACAAGCGTGACCTGATGTTTCAAATTCCTTGGTGACGCCGTGGTTCTTCATGGTCTCCTATGGCACCATTTTGGCGAATCTTGGCCCATATATGGGCAAACCTTGGTGCGTCATGGTGCAGTTTCTCCTATCTTATAACACGCACCAAGAAAAAAATCTTGGTCCAGGATGACCCAAGAAAATGTGCCGTTTATTAGGTCAGGGACTGTACAGTACTTACATATGTACATGTAGATATGTAAAGGGCTGCCTGGAAATCAAGTGAAAAGTTGTAGTGTTAACTATTCCAACTTGTGAATCGTTAGCTGCATCAAATGTAAGAGAAGATGATGCACAATAGTCGGCTGTCCGACTCAACTCAACCCAACAGCTATAACATGCAATCATCATGTTCAGTGGGTGTTACACTGGGTTGGACACGTTAACGTGTCATTTTTTCACTTGAATCTTCAGAAGCTCTTTACTAACTTTTTTTGTCTTTTGGATGTTATTATTAACCCGTGTCACCTGACTCGATTTCCTAAGCAGAACGTAAAATGAATTGTAGTACCCTAATTAAAATGTGAAACCTTCATCATAAGATGTCCTTATAGTTTGTCGCACAGATCTCTAATGACTTATTTGTAAACTTGGATTTTATTGCCACGACCCTACATACAGTATTTCCGACTTCAGGACACTAATGGATAGTCCCTCCTTAAATGATTGATTTTAATTCTTCCCCACCTTTTGGGATTATTAACCCATGTCAACTGTGTTTATCTCCTTCAAATTAGAACCTACATAAAAGGAGTAGGATGTAGTAACCTAACCAAAATGTGAAACCTTGTTCAAGCTAAAAAAAGTTCTTATTATTTGTCACACAATTCTCTAATGACTTATTTGTCAACTTGGATGTTGCTGCCATGACCTTATTTCCGATCTTAGGACACTAATGAATAATCCCTTCTTAATCGATTGATCTTAATTCTTCCCACCTTTTGAGATTATTGACCCGTGTCAACTGTGTTTATCTCCTTCAAATTAGAACCTACATAAAAGGAGTAGGATGTAGTAACCTAACCAAAATGTGAAACCTTGTTCAAGCTAAAAAAAGTTCTTATTATTTGTCACACAATTCTCTAATGACTTATTTGTCAACTTGGATGTTGCTGCCATGACCTTATTTCCGATCTTAGGACACTAATGAATAATCCCTTCTTAATCGATTGATCTTAATTCTTCCCACTTTTTGGGACTATTAAACCATGTCAAATGAGTGTACCTCCTTCAAAATAGAACCTCAAAGGAAAATGTAGTACCCTAACCAAAATGTGAAAGCTTGTTCAAGCTAGAAAAAAGTTCTTATTATTTGTCGCACAGTTCTCTAATGACTTCTTTGTCAACTTGGATTTTACTGTCGTGACTCAGTTTCCGATTTCAGGACACTAATTGTTAATCTCCTCTAGTTCGATTGATCTCCTAAAGTTAATAAAGCGACTGAATTTCAACGTTCCCCGGTCATTTATAAGACTAAGATGTGGGATATTATTTCCGTTTTCCTGTGTGGTTGTTAAGCCTTTTTTCAATTATTAGCTATTAAATAAAGTATATTACAGTATAATACAGTATAATACAGTATTATACAATATAATACAGTATACTGCTCATGATTGATTATGCAAAAAATCCGCATTGGGTTTACAACCAAAGAAACCCCATGCGTAAGGTTTTTCCTTTAATGTCAGTTGCATACGAGGTTTAAAATTCTAAAAATGGCTCAAAATAATAGAAATATTTTAATTCTGGAGTACTTTAATCTTCAGTAAAATAACCCGTGATTTAATATTTTCTATGCATGTTTCTGAATTAATTTCATGCCATTTGCCTCGAATAGATGGGCGCAGCCAATTTCCCCAGTAAGATTTTTCTCCTTCAACAATGTTCGAAAGTGTTACAACGTATTGCATAAAGAAATACGAGCAGTATAGACAGTATGTTGTACGAAAGTCCATTGAAAATAGTGCATATGTATATTTGTTATGCATAATCCAAGAATTTTCGTTTTTTTTATTCAGTTTCCTAACCAATTAACAACCGCCAGGCATTAGCTGATCCTTCAGCACTCCTTGTAAACCTTTTTAGGGCACGTTTATAGTTTATCCAGAAATTTCCCGGGAAACTTGATGTTTCACAATTGAACACGCTTTGCTATAGCAACCACATTGGTCGCTGCTTATGACAACTGTTTCCTGGGAAGGTTCAGGGAAGACTATAAATGTACCTTTACAAACTACAAAGTTTTGGCGCGCGTATGAAACTTTATGAGTAATAAATCATTCCCATGATGAATGAACCACGTTCGAATCAACGCTGATTTATTGCTTGAAAAGCTGGTAAATCTCTTGCTAATTGGCCCCAATTTTTGCACTAATCTCGATCTTAACAAAGGGACGAGTAGGCGGGAAGAGTGTCTTTTATTTGGTTTTCCTTCTTCTGATTGACCCTTTGACTAATTAAACGTGGACTCGGTCAAACTTTGTATTTATAACCGTCCCAACTGAGACTACAGTCGATTGTTTCTTGACTCATTTTGTGCCAGCCACATTCATGTTTCACCGTCGTCGATTCATTGGGTTGAGTAAAGTTCGTACCGTAACTACTGATAATGAAACATCAGACAATCAGTGTTAACACGCACATCAATCATCATCAACCCATGCTAGACTGCGTTAAACTATGGTATCAACCGAGTTGAGTTGAGGCTAGTGATTTTTCATTATCAGATGTTCAGAAACAACATACGGGCTCCACATAAGAATGTGCTAGCCTACAAGATCATCATATTTGTTTTTACTTTGGTTTCAAGTTAATGAAACTCGTGGGATAAGCTAGATGCCTGTTCATGGATGGATGAAAAGTTTAATAAAAATTAATTACACATGTTCCAAAGTATTGTGATTTCACAACTAAATACAGAATATAATCCCGAACTTAACTGTATGTGTTTTATTCAGGGTTCCGTGTAATTCCAGTTTTTTGACGTTCCAAAAGTTTTGCTCGAGTGCGCGAAACATTTGCAGAAACACAAAGCTCCGTAGATACTAGAAAAAAAAACAATAAATAAATAAATAATTAAGTAGATGTAATGACTAAGCTACACCGCAGTTCTACAGTAAGTCAGTATTGTATCCTACATACCTGGTTATTGAAATTCTAGAAGATTCTTGTATTGTATCATCAAGAAGATTAGCCTATTAGATTACGTAAATGCTGGGATGATTATCCTGTGTCAACTCATTGTACGAATAGTTTGATTAGCTGATGTTATTAAATGAAGGCTATTTTAAATTGTGCTGTTTTCCATTTTTACATGATTTTTCTTGTTTTTGGTGGAATGTGAGGAATCTACTGAGACTTCGGATTATGACTTAACTCTGGTACTGTGACGCTGGTTCTGCCAATTAAGGTGATTATCTGCTCACAGAAGTGTAATCCGCTCATGAAAACAGTCAGCACACACCGTTGTCTAGCCCAATGAAGCCCTCGTCTTTTTGTGTTTTGGTGTACTGATTGTTATGAACCGTGGTGCCCAAAAAAGTTTCATAAACTGACGGGCAATGGTAGACCGCTAAGTGTACGTTTATAGTTTTCCTTTTAAACTGTCCCTGGACTTTCGCTGGAAACGTGATGTTTCACAATTTAACACGTTCGGTGTCGGGGGTCACTTTTCAGGGTCGGCGGGTAGACAGAATCGCCCCCCCCCCCGACTCGAAATTTTGGAGAAAATTGGCCTCAAAAGCGATTTTGAGGCTCATTTTTCAAAAAGTTTTGGCTGTGAGATTTTTTTTTACAAATCAGTTTTCTGGGCCAATTTTTTTGGTTAAAACCTGAAAAAAACCGGTTCATGTGATGTTTATGCCTTATGGTAAAAAAAATTTGCTGCATTTGTGCATTTTCTTCTTCAACTTCATCACGGAATCTACCATCGCTTCATTGCAGATATCAGGGCACAGCTTTCCATTAATTGGCCATAGACAGAGGGAATGCCATGTACATACAGTAACTTTTGTTGAAATTCACGCTCTGATTGACTTGCGGTTTCAATGTTCAATAGCGGAAGCGATTGTCTGTATATATAAACAGTTGATC